>CANIUD010000141.1:0-187500 GCA_947470075.1 Closterium sp. Yama58-4
AACCCTAAACCCTAAACCCTAACCCTAAACCCTAAACCCTAACCCTAAACCTAAACCCTAAAACCCTAAACCCTAACCCCTAAACCCTAAACCTAAACCCTAAACCCTAAACCCTAAACCCTAAACCCTAAACCCTAAACCCTAAACCCTAAACCCTAAACCCTAAACCCTAAACCCTAAACCCTAAACCCTAAACCCTAAACCCTAAACCCTAAACCCTAAACCCTAGTCTTCCCCTTGCGCGCCAAGGGTGACGTCCCTGATGTCTTGATCCCTTGGATCCGCAGATCTCGTCTCCAGCTCAGTGAGCGTTTCCGCTCCGACTTCCCTGTCCTGCGTCTGCACTCTGACAGAGGTGGGGAGTTTTCCTCTGGCCTATTGGAGGCCTTCTGTCAGCAGGAGGGCATTGAGCAGTCGTACACGCTTCCGGCCTCTCCACAGCAGAATGGGGTTGCTGAGCGCCGCATTGGTCTGGTCATGGAGGTCGCTCGTACCTCCTTGAGCCATGCGGCTGCCCCCCATTTTCTGTGGCCGTTTGCAGTCCGATACGCTGCGCATCAGCTCAACCTCTGGCCCCGTGTCTCCCTGCCCGAGACTTCTCCGACACTGCGTTGGACGGGAGAGGCTGGCGATGCGTCGCGTTTTCGGGTCTGGGGATCCCGAGCTTTTGTCCGCGACACGTCCGCGGACAAGCTCTCCCGTCGCGCTGTCCCCTGCGTCTTCCTTGGCTTTGTCCCGGACGCCCCTGGCTGGCAGTTCTACCACCCCACCTCGCGTCGTGTCCTGGCCTCTCAGGACGTCACTTTTGACGAGTCCGTCCCCTACTACCGCCTCCGCCTCTCCCCTACCGCACTGCCCCGCTCCCCCCCCCGCCTCTCTTCCTCGCTCCAGGTGCTGAGGTACCAGACCCCCTCCCCCCTCAGGGTGCCGCTCCCTCAGGTGTGTCCCAGGTAGACCCGGGTGAGCCTGTCGAGGTAGCTGTTGACTCTCGTCCTGCGTCTGGGGGTGCTGAGCCTGGGAGTGCTGAGTCTGGGGGTGCTGAGCCTAGGGGTGCTGAGCCAGGAGGTGCGGAGCCTGGAGGTGCGGAGCCTGGAGGTGCTGAGCCTGGGGGTGCTGGGTCTGGGGGTGCTGAGCCTGAGCGTGCTACACCTGGAGGAGCCCTCTCCTCCCAGCAGCTGCAGGAGAGGTAGCAAAATACACCTCAAAATGCATCAGCACAGTCATTCGAAATACACCTCAAAATGCATCAGCACAGTCACTCAAAATACACCTCAATGCACGAGTGACTGTGCTGTCGTGATGCCCACAGGAGACCTTTGAGTTACTGAACATGCTGCAGGTACATGGCTTCCCCAAGGTCATGCGCGTGTTGACGTTTTGCTCCCATACAAACCTAATGCTCTCTGTTGCTTCCGTCACCCGTGCATTTCCACACTCTTCCCCTCCACACAGGAGACCTTTGAGTTCCTGAACATGCTGCAGGTGCACGGCTTCCCTAAGGTCATGGGCGTGCTGACGCACCTGGACGGATTCAGAGACCCGCGCAAGCTCAAGAAGACCAAGAAGACGCTCAAGCACCGCTTCTGGACCGAGATCTACGATGGGGCGAAGTTGTTTTACCTCTCGGGTCTCATCCACGGCAGGTGGGTAACGGGTTTCCCTGGTCTCTGAGTACTGCCGCCTCCGGAGAGGTGCTGCTGGAGCTCGTCCCGGTACTTCCCCTCCTACCCAGGAGCTCCCCCCCATTCAGCAGATCCGCGAGTGGTACACACGGCGCTGCAGTCTTCGGAGTGGTGCTCCTGGTGCTGCGGACCCTGGGGGTGGCGCTGCTGCTGGTGCTGAGGACCCGGACGTTGGAGCTGCTGCTGGTGCTGCGGACCCGCCTGGTGGAGCTGCTGCTGGTGCTGAGGACTCGGACGTTGGAGCTGCTGCTGGAGCTGAGGACCCGGGCGGTGGCGCTGCTGCTGGTGCTGAGGACCCGGACGGTGGAGCTGCTGCTGGTGCTGAGGACTCGGACGGTGGAGCTGCTGCTGGAGCTGAGGACCCGAGCGGTGGCGCTGCTGCTGCTGCTGAGGACCCGGGCGTTGGAGCTACTACTGGTGCTGAGGACCCGGCCGGTGGAGCTGCTGCTGGTGCTGTGGACCCGGACGCTGGAGCTCCTACTGGTACTGAGGACCCGGCCGCTGGAGTCTCCTCTGCTTCTGGAGACGCTGCGCGGCCGCGACCGTACTTCGTACCGCTCCTTCAGCAGGTTCTTGGGCAGGCTCCTCCTCCTTGTCCTCCTCCCTTCGTAGAGTGTCCTCCGCCTGTCCAGCCGCAGTCACAGTTACCGCCTACCTCGCCTCTCCCTGCTCCCTCTCCTTACACTGGTCCCACAGGAGGTCTTACAGAGCGTCGTGAGCCTGAGTCTCGTCCTGCGTCGCCTGTTCGTCCTGCTTGCACTGGTAGTCGTGTCCGTCGTGAGCGTCCTCCTCCTGTCCCAGGCACTCACTACATGACTCTGCGTCCCTCTACTGCTCCTCAGCGTGTCCCTCTACCGTCTCCTCCTGCGTCCTCTTTGCCTGACGTTCCGGACCCTGAGTCTGACCGGTATCGTGCTGAGCACCCTACTGTCACGCGTCTCCTCGCTACTGTTGTCACTGACCCTACCTTTGAGTCCTCGGCTGCGTCTGCTCTGGTCGCTGAGTTGGTTGACTTTGCTGCTGCCTGTCGTCTAGACTACGCTGCTAGCCTTGTTGCTGAGTCTGAGTCTGAGTCTGTCTGTCCTCCGTCCGTCGGGGGTGAGTGTGCTCTTGGTACGGACGTCCTTGAGGACAGACAGGAGGAGTTCCAGTGTCTTGCTGCTGCTTTGCCCCGTCTCGTGTCCTTGCTAGTTGCCCCTGAGGGAGACCCGGATGCACCAGACATCCCGACCCCGCGCACTTACGCTGAGGCGATGGCGGGTCCCTACTCCTCTCAGTGGCAGACAGCCATGGACGCCGAGATGGCTTCTTGGAAGTCCACACGCACCTACGTCGACGAGGTTCCCCCTCCTGGGGCGAACATCGTCAGTGGCATGTGGATTTTCAGGGTGAAGCGGCCGCCGGGTTCTCCGCCTGTCTTCAAGGCGCGTTACGTGGCTCGAGGCTTCAGTCAGCGAGAGGGAGTTGACTTCTTCCAGACCTTCTCCCCCACCCCGAAGATGACTACTCTTCGGGTGCTGCTGCACATAGCCGCTCACCGCGACTACGAGCTTCACTCACTTGACTTCAGCACTGCTTTCTTGCAGGGCAGCCTGCACGAGGAGATCTGGCTGCGCCGCCCACCTGGCTTCACTGGGTCGTTTCCTCCTGGTACCCAGTGGAGGCTTCAGCGGCCGGTCTACGGTCTCCGCCAGGCTCCGCGTGAGTGGCACGACACACTGAGGACTACTCTTGCGGCTCTTGGGTTCGCGCCTTCTACAGCTGACCCGTCGCTGTTCCTGCGCACCGACACTTCGCTGCCGCCGTTCTACATCCTCGTGTACGTCGACGACTTGGTCTTTGCCACTGCTGACACTGCAGGACTCGCCTACGTGAAGTCGGAGCTGCAGAGGAGACACACGTACACAGACCTGGGTGAGCTGACAAGCTATCTTGGCTTGCGGATCACCCGGGACAAAGCACGGCGCACCATCACCCTGACTCAGTCACACATGGTGCAGCAGGTTCTCCAGCGCTTCCGCTTCACGTACTCCTCGCCTCAGTCCACTCCTCTGCCTACCGGTCACTCGCTCTCAGCTCTGCCTTCGGATGAGTCTGTAGAGCCGAGTGGCCCGTATCCAGAGCTTGTGGGCTGCCTCATGTACCTGATGACCTGCACTCGACCTGACCTTGCATACCCTCTTAGCATCCTTGCACGCTATGTCGCTCCTGGCCGTCACAGGAAGGAGCACATGGATGCCGCTAAGAGGGTGTTGCGCTACTTGTGCAGTACGTCGGGCATGGGGCTTGTGCTTGGAGGGCGAGACCGAGTTGTTCTCACAGGGCACTCAGACGCTTCTTGGGCAGACGACCAGGCCACTCAGCGGTCGTCTCAGGGTTACACCTTCAGCCTTGGCTCTGGCTCAGTTTCTTGGCGCTCTACACGCTCTTCTTCTGTTCTCGGCTCCAGTTGCGAGGCTGAGATCTACGCTACAGCCATGGCTGCCCAGGAGCTACGCTGGCTGACCTACCTGCTGACCGACCTCGGAGAGCGGCCTCGTTCTCCTCCAGTACTGTACGTCGACAACAAGGCTGCCATTGCCTTGTGTGAGAAGCACAGACTGGAGCACAGAACGAAGCACATCGCCCTGCGGTACTTCCTTGCTCGAGAGCTGCAGCAGCGCGGTCAGCTTTGTATTCGCTACGTGGCCACTGAGGCCAACACTGCTGATGTGTTCACCAAGGCGCTTCAGCCTCGTGACCATCAGCGCTTCTGCACTCTACTAGGCCTTGTGCCTACTGGACCTCACTTGCTTACCTCTTGACTTTGCTTGTACTGTGATCACTATATATATCTATACCTGCATGTTTACTCTTGCTAGGTTGTGATCACTGTATCTCTTGCTCTGTTATAAACTTGCATGTGAACTGGTCTTGTGACCACTAGCTTGTGCTCGGAATTTGTGTGGAATCCTTGAGATCCACCCTGAGCTTGTTGTTGCCTTGCTTTGCCTTGACTGGTCTTGTGACCCCTAGGTCTCCCCCACTTTGCCTATGGGGGTGTGTCAAACATTATACATGTTGTATTTGTGTAGGCTGTAGTGGGTTAGCCTATAAGGGGGTCACAACATTAGGGTTTCATATTTGTACTCACAATCCTTGCTAGTCCACCATTCCTGCCTGTTCATTCTGACAGGGCGCAGGACTAAAGAAGGTCCACGGGATTGGGAGACATTTCGGGGGGAGATGTTTGTGGGGCGCAGATCTAGGGAAGGTGCACTCGAAGGGGAGACATTTCCGGGGGAGACATTTGTGGGGCGTAGGTCTAGGGAAGGTGCACGTGAAGGGGAGACATTTCGAGATGGGACGTTTGTAGGGATCAGGTCTTCGGAAGGTGCACGCGAAGGGGAGACATTTCGGGGGGAGAAAGGTGCACACGAAGAGGAGACATTTTGGTGGGAGACGTTTGTGGGGCGTAGATGTGTGGAAGGTGTATGCGAAAGGGAGACATTTCGGGGGGAGACGTTTGTGGGGCGCAGGTCTAGGGAAGGTGCACAGGATTGGGAGACATTTCGGGGGGGAGACGATTGTGGGGCGCAGGTATAGGGAAGGTGCACTCGAAGGGGAGACATTTCCGGGGGAGACATTTGTGGGGCGTAGGTCTAGGGAAGGTGCACGTGAAGGGGAGACATTTCGAGATGGGACGTTTGTGGGGCGCAGGTCTAGGGAAGGTGCACTCGAAGGGGAGACATTTCGGGGGGAGACGTTTGTGGGGCGCAGGTCTAGGGAAGGTGCGCGCGAAGGGGAGACATTTTGATGGGAGACGTTTGTGGGGCGCAGGTCTAAAGAAGGTGCACGGGATTGGGAGACATTTCGGGGGGAGATGTTTGTGGGGCGCAGATCTAGGGAAGGTGCACTCGAAGGGGAGACATTTCAGAGGGAGACATTTGTGGGGCGCAGGTCTAGGGAAGGTGCACTCGAAGGGGAGACATTTCGGGGGGAAATGTTTGTGGGGCGTAGGTCTAGGGAAGGTGCACTCGAAGGGGAGACATTTCGGGGGGAGACGTTTGTGGGGCGCAGGTCTAGGGAAGGTGCGCGCGAAGGGGAGACGTTTTGGTGGGAGACGTTTGTGGGGCGCAGGTCTAGGGAAGGTGCACGGGATCGGGAGACATTTTGGGGGGAGACGTTTGTGGGGCGCAGGTCTAGGGAAGGTGCACTCGAAGGGGAGACATTTCCGGGGGAGACATTTGTGGGGCGTAGGTCTAGGGAAGGTGCACGTGAAGGGGAGACATTTCGAGATGGGACGTTTGTGGGGCGCAGGTCTAGGGAAGGTGCACTCGAAGGGGAGACATTTCGGGGGGAGACATTTGTTTGGCGCAGGTCTAGGGAAGGTGCGCGCGAAGGGGAGACATTTCGGTGGGAGACGTTTGTGGGGCGCAGGTCTAGGGAAGGTGCACGGGATTGGGAGACATTTCGGGGGGAGATGTTTGTGGGGCGCAGATCTAGGGAAGGTGCACTCGAAGGGGAGACATTTCGGGGGGAGACGTTTGTGGGGCGCAGGTCTAGGGAAGGTGCACTCGAAGGGGAGACATTTCGGGGGGAGACGTTTGTGGGGCGTAGGTCTAGGGAAGGTGCACTCGAAGGGGAGACATTTCGGTGGGAGACGTTTGTGGGGCGCAGGTCTAGGGAAGGTGCGCGCGAAGGGGAGACATTTTGATGGGAGACGTTTGTGGGGCGCAGGTCTAAAGAAGGTGCACTGGATTGGGAGACATTTCGGGGGGAGATGTTTGTGGGGCGCAGATCTAGGGAAGGTGCACTCGAAGGGGAGACATTTCCGGGGGAGACATTTGTAGGGCGTAGGTCTAGGGAAGGTGCACGTGAAGGGGAGACATTTCGAGATGGGACGTTTGTGGGGCTCAAGTTTTCGGAAGGTGCACGCGAAGGGGAGACATTTCGGGGGGAGAAAGGTGCACATGAAGAGGAGACATTTTGGTGGGAGACGTTTGTGGGGCGTAGATGTGTGGAAGGTGTACGCGAAGGGGAGACATTTCGGGGGGAGACGTTTGTGGGGCGTAGGTCTAGGGAAGGTGCACTCGAAGGGGAGACATTTCGGTGGGAGACGTTTGTGGGGCGCAGGCCTAGGGAAGGTGCGCGCGAAGGGGAGACATTTCGGTGGGAGAGGTTTGTGGGGCGCAGGTCTAAAGAAGGTCCACGGGATTGGGAGACATTTCGGGGGGAGATGTTTGTGGGGCGCAGATCTAGGGAAGGTGCACTCGAAGGGGAGACATTTCCGGGGGAGACATTTGTAGGGCGTAGGTCTAGGGAAGGTGCACGTGAAGGGGAGACATTTCGAGATGGGACGTTTGTGGGGCTCAAGTCTTCGGAAGGTGCACGCGCAGGGGAGACATTTCGGGGGGAGAAAGGTGCACATGAAGAGGAGACATTTTGGTGGGAGACGTTTGTGGGGCGTAGATGTGTGGAAGGTGTACGCGAAGGGGAGACATTTCGGGGGGAGACGTTTGTGGGGCGCAGGTCTAGGGAAGGTGCACAGGATTGGGAGACATTTCGGGGGGAGACGTTTGTGGGGCGCAGGTCTAGGGAAGGTGCACTCGAAGGGGAGACATTTCGGGGGGAGACGTTTGTGGGGCGCAGGTCTAGGGAAGGTGCGCGCGAAGGGGAGACATTTCGGTGGGAGACGTTTGTGGAGCGCAGGTCTAGGGAAGGTGCACGGGATTGGGAGACATTTCGGGGGGAGATGTTTGTGGGGCGCAGATCTAGGGAAGGTGCACTCGAATGGGTGACATTTCGGGGGGAGACGTTTGTGGGGCGCAGGTCTAGGGAAGGTGCGCGCGAAGGGGAGACGTTTCGGTGGGAGACGTTTGTGGGGCGCAGGTCTAGGGAAGGTGCACGGGATTGGGAGACATTTTGGGGGGAGACGTTTGTGGGGCGCAGGTCTAGGGAAGGTGCACTCGAAGGGGAGACATTTCGGGGGGAGACGTTTGTGGGGCGCAGGTCTAGGGAAGGTGCGCGCGAAGGGGAGACATTTCGGTGGGAGACGTTTGTGGGGCGTAGGTCTAGGGAAGGTGCACGGGATTGGGAGACATTTCGGGGGGAGATGTTTGTGGGGCGCAGATCTAGGGAAGGTGCACTCGAAGGGGAGACATTTCGGGGGGAGACGTTTGTGGGGCGCAGGTCTAGGGAAGGTGCATGCGAAGGGGAGACATTTCGGGGGGAGATGTTGGTGGGGCGTAGGTCTAGGGAAAGTGCGACTCGAAGGGGAGACATTTCGGTGGGAGACGTTTGTGGGGCGCAGGTCTAGGGAAGGTGCGCGCGAAGGGGAGACATTTTGATGGGAGACGTTTGTGGGGCGCAGGTCTAGGGAAGGTGCACTAGATTGGGAGACATTTCGGGGGGAGATGTTTGTGGGGCGCAGATCTAGGGAAGGTGCACTCGAAGGGGAGACATTTCCGGGGGAGACATTTGTGGGGCGTAGGTCTAGGGAAGGTGCACGTGAAGGGGAGACATTTCGGGGGGAGACGTTTGTGGGGCGTAGGTCTAGGGAAGGTGCACTCGAAGGGGAGACATTTCGGTGGGAGACGATTGTGGGGCGCAGGCCTAGGGAAGGTGCGCGCGAAGGGGAGACATTTCGGTGGGAGAGGTTTGTGGGGCGCAGGTCTAAAGAAGGTCCACGGGATTGGGAGACATTTCGGGGGGAGATGTTTGTGGGGCGCAGATCTAGGGAAGGTGCACTCGAAGGGGAGACATTTCCGGGGGAGACATTTGTAGGGCGTAGGTCTAGGGAAGGTGCACGTGAAGGGGAGACATTTCGAGATGGGACGTTTGTGGGGCTCAGGTCTTCGGAAGGTGCACGCGAAGGGGAGACATTTCGGGGGGAGAAAGGTGCACATGAAGAGGAGACATTTTGGTGGGAGACGTTTGTGGGGCGTAGATATGTGGAAGGTGTACGCGAAGGGGAGACATTTCGGGGGGAGACGTTTGTGGGGCGCAGGTCTAGGGAAGGTGCACAGGATTGGGAGACATTTCGGGGGGGAGACGTTTGTGGGGCGCAGGTCTAGGGAAGGTGCACTCGAAGGGGAGACATTTCGGGGGGAGACGTTTGTGGGGCGCAGGTCTAGGGAAGGTGCGCACGAAGGGGAGACATTTCGGTGGGAGACGTTTGTGGAGCGCAGGTCTAGGGAAGGTGCACGGGATTGGGAGACATTTCGGGGGGAGATGTTTGTGGGGCGCAGATCTAGGGAAGGTGCACTTGAAGGGGAGACATTTCGGGGGGAGACGTTTGTGGGGCGCAGGTCTAGGGAAGGTGCACGCGAAGGGGAGACGTTTCGATGGGAGACGTTTGTGGGGCGCAGGTCTAGGGAAGGTCTACGGGATTGGGAGACATTTTGGGGGGAGACGTTTGTGGGGCGCAGGTCTAGGGAAGGTGCACTCGAAGGGGAGACATTTCCGGGGGAGACATTTGTGGGGCGTAGGTCTAGGGAAGGTGCACGTGAAGGGGAGACATTTCGAGATGGGACGTTTGTGGGGCGCAGGTCTAGGGAAGGTGCACTCGAAGGGGAGACATTTCGGGGGGAGACGTTTGTTTGGCGCAGGTCTAGGGAAGGTGCGCGCGAAGGGGAGACATTTCGGTGGGAGACGTTTGTGGGGCGCAGGTCTAGGGAAGGTGCACGGGATTGGGAGACATTTCGGGGGGAGATGTTTGTGGGGCGCAGATCTATGGAAGGTGCACTCGAAGGGGAGACATTTCGGGGGGAGACGTTTGTGGGGCGCAGGTCTAGGGAAGGTGCACTCGAAGGGGAGACATTTCGGGGGGAGACGTTTGTGGGGCGCAGGTCTAGGGAAGGTGCACTCGAAGGGGAGACATTTCGGTGGGAGACGTTTGTGGGGCGCAGGTCTAGGGAAGGTGCACGCGAAGGGGAGACATTTCGGTGGGAGACGTTTGTGGGGCGCAGGTCTAAAGAAGGTGCATGGGATTGGGAGACATTTCGGGGGGAGATGTTTGTGGGGCACAGATCTATGGAAGGTGCACTCGTAGGGGAGACATTTCCGGGGGAGACATTTGTGGGGCGTAGGTCTAGGGAAGGTGCACGTGAAGGGGAGACATTTCGAGATGGGACGTTTGTGGGGCGCAGGTATTCGGAAGGTGCACGCGAAGGGGAGACATTTCGGGGGGAGAAAGGTGCACACGAAGAGGAGACATTTTGGTGGGAGACGTTTGTGGGGCGTAGATGTGTGGAAGGTGTACGCGAAGGGGAGACATTTCGAGGGGAGACGTTTGTGGGGCGCAGGTCTAGGGAAGGTGCACTCGAAGGGGAGACATTTCGGGGGGAGACGTTTGTGGGGCGCAGGTCTAGGGAAGGTGTGCGCGAAGGGGAGACGTTTATGGGGCGCAGGTCTAGGGAAGGTGCACGGGATTGGGAGACATTTTAGGGGGAGATGTTTGTGGGGCGCAGATCTAAGGAAGGTGCACTCGAAGGGGAGACATTTTGGGGGGAGACATTTGTGGGGCGCAGGTCTAGGGAAGGTGCACTCGAAGGGGAGACATTTCGGGGGGAGACGTTTGTGGGGCGTAGGTCTAGGGAAGGTGCACTCGAAGGGGAGACATTTCAGTGGGAGACGTTTGTGGGGCGCAGGTCTAGGGAAGTTGTGCGCGAAGGGGAGACATTTCGGTGGGAGACGTTTGTGGGGCGTAGGTCTAGGGAAGGTGCACGGGAATGGGAGACATTTCGGGAGGAGATGTTTGTGGGGCGCAGATCTCGGGAAGGTGCACTCGAAGGGGAGACATTTCCGGGGGAGACATTTGTGGGGCGTAGGTCTAGGGAAGGTGCACGTAAAGGGGAGACATTTCGAGATGGGACGTTTGTGGGGCGCAGGTCTAGGGAAGGTGCACTCGAAGGGGAGACATTTCGGGGGGAGACGTTTGTGGGGCGCAGGTCTAGGGAAGGTGCGCGCGAAGGGGAGACATTTCGGTGGGAGACGTTTGTAAGGCGTAGGTCTAGCTAAGGTGCACGGGATTGGGAGACATTTCGGGGGGAGATGTTTGTGGGGCGCAGATCTAGGGAAGGTGCACTCGAAGGGGAGACATTTCGGGGGGAGACGTTTGTGGGATGCAGGTCTAGGGAAGGTGCACTCGAAGGGGAGACATTTTGGGGGGAGATGTTTGTGGGGTGTAGGTCTAGGGAAGGTGCACTCGAAGGGGAGACATTTCGGTGGGAGACGTTTGTGGGGCGCTGGTCTAGGGAAGGTGCGCGCGAAGGGGAGACATTTCGGTGGGAGACGTTTGTGGGGCGCAGGTCTAGGGAAGGTGCACGGGATTGGGAGACATTTCGGGGGAAGATGTTTGTGGGGCGCAGATCTAGGGAAGGTGCACTCGAAGGGGAGACATTTCCGGAGGAGACATTTGTGGGGCGTAGGTCTAGGGAAGGTGCACGTGAAGGGGAGACATTTCGAGATGGGACGTTTGTGGGGCGCAGGTCTAGGGAAGGTGCACTCGAAGGGGAGACATTTCGGGGGGAGACGTTTGTGGGGCGCAGGTCTAGGGAAGGTACGCGCGAAGGGGAGACATTTCGGTGGGAGACGTTTGTGGGGCGTAGGTCTAGGGAAGGTGCACGGGACTAGGAGACATTTCGGGAGGAGATGTTTGTGGGGCGCAGATCTAGGGAAGGTGCACTCGAAGGGGAGACATTTCCGGGGGAGACATTTGTGGGGCGTAGGTCTAGGGAAGGTGCACGTAAAGGGGAGACATTTCGAGATGGGACGTTTGTGGGGCGCAGGTCTAGGGAAGGTGCACTCGAAGGGGAGACATTTCGGGGGGAGACGTTTGTGGGGCGGAGGTCTAGGGAAGGTGCGCGCGAAGGGGAGACATTTCGGTGGGAGACGTTTGTAAGGCGCAGGTCTAGTTAAGGTGCACGGGATTGGGAGACATTTCGGGGGGAGATGTTTGTGGGGCGCAGATCTAGGGAAGATGCACTCGAAGGGGAGAAATTTCGGGGGGAGACGTTTGTGGGGCGCAGGTCTAGGGAGATGCACTCGAAGGGGAGACATTTTGGGGGGAGATGTTTGTGGGGTGTAGGTCTAGGGAAGGTGCACTCGAAGGGGAGACATTTCGGTGGGAGACGTTTGTGGGGCGCAGGTCTAGGGAAGGTGCGCGCGAAGGGGAGACATTTCGGTGGGAGACGTTTGTGGGGCGCAGGTCTAGGGAAGGTGCACGGGATTGGGAGACATTTTGGGGAAAGATGTTTGTGGGGCGCAGATCTAGGGAAGGTGCACTCGAAGGGGAGACATTTCCGGGGGAGACATTTGTGGGGCGTAGGTCTAGGGAAGGTGCACGTGAAGGGGAGACATTTCGAGATGGGACGTTTGTGGGGCGCAGGTCTAGGGAAGGTGCACTCGAAGGGGAGACATTTCGGGGGGAGACGTTTGTGGGGCGCAGGTCTAGGGAAGGTACGCGCGAAGGGGAGACATTTCGGTGGGAGACGTTTGTGGAGCGTAGGTCTAGGGAAAGTGCACGGGACTGGGAGACATTTCGGGAGGAGATGTTTGTGGGGCGCAGATCTAGGGAAGGTGCACTCGAAGGGGAGACATTTTCGGGGGAGACATTTGTGGGGCGTAGGTCTAGGGAAGGTGCACGTGAAGGGGAGACATTTCGAGATGGGACGTTTGTGGGGCGCAGGTATTCGGAAGGTGCACGCGAAGGGGAGACATTTCGGGGGGGAGACGTTTGTGGGGCGCAGGTCTAGGGAAGGTGCACGGAATTGGGAGACATTTCGGGGGGAGATGTTTGTGGGGCGCAGATCTAGGGAAGGTGCACTCGAAGGGGAGACATTTCGGGGGGAGACGTTTGTGGGGCGTAGGTCTAGGGAAGGTGCACTCGAAGGGGAGACATTTCGGTGGGAGACGTTTGTGGGGCGTAGGTCTAGGGAAGGTGCACGGGATTGGGAGACATTTCGGTGGGAGACGTTTGTGGGGCGCAGGTCTAGGGAAGGTGCACTCGAAGGGGAGACATTTCCGGGGGAGACATTTGTGAGGCGTAGGTCTAGGGAAGGTGCACGTAAAGGGGAGACATTTCGAGATGGGACGTTTGTGGGGCGCAGGTCTTCGGAAGGTGCACGCGAAGGGGAGACATTTCGGGGGGAGAAAGGTGCATACGAAGAGGAGACATTTTGGTGGGAGACGTTTGTGGGGCGTAGATGTGTGGAAGGTGTACGCGAAGGGGAGACATTTCGGGGGGAGACGTTTGTGGGGCGTAGGTCTAGGGAAGGTGCACGACATTTCGGGGGGGAGACGTTTGTGGGGCGCAGGTCTAGGGAAGGTGCACTCGAAGGGGAGACATTTTCGGGGGAGACATTTGTGGGCGCAGGTCTAGGGAAGGTACACTCGAAGGGGAGACATTTCGGGGGGGGACGTTTGTGAAGTGCAGGTCTAGGGAAGGTGCGCGCGAAAGGGAGACATTTCGGTCGGAGACGTTTGTGGGGCGCAGGTCTAGGGAAGGTGCGCGCGAAGGGGAGACATTTCGGTGGGAGGCGTTTGTGGGGCGCAGGTCTAGGGAAGGTGCACGGGATTGGGAGACATTTCGGGGGGAGATGTTTGTGGGGCGCAGATCTAGGGAAGGTGCACTCGAAAGGGAGACATTTGGGGGGGAGACGTTTGTGGGGCGCAGGTCTAGGGAAGGTGCACTCGAAGGGGAGACATTTCGGGGGGAGACGTTTGTGGGGCGTAGGTCTAGGGAAGGTGCACTCGAAGGGGAGACATTTCGGTGGGAGACGTTTGTGGGGCGCAGGTCTAGGGAAGGTGCGCGCGAAGGGGAGACATTTCGGTGGGAGACGTTTGTGGGGCGCAGGTCTAGGGAAGGTGCACGGGATTGGGAGACATTTCGGGGGGAGATGTTTGTGGGGCGCAGATCTAGGGAAGGTGCACTCAAAGGGGAGACATTTCGGGGGGAGACGTTTGTGGGGCGCAGGTCTAGGGAAGGTGCACTCGAAGGGGAGACATTTCGGGGGGAGACGTTTGTGGGGCGTAGGTCTAGGGAAGGTGCACTCGAAGGGGAGACATTTCGGTGGGAGACGTTTGTGGGGCGTAGGTATAGGGAAGGTGCACGGGATTGGGAGACATTTCGGGGGGAGATGTTTGTGGGGCGCAGATCTAGGGAAGGTGCACTCGAAGGGGAGACATTTCCGGGGGAGACATTTGTGGGGCGTAGGTCTAGGCAAGGTGCACGTGAAGAGGAGACATTTCGAGATGGGACGTTTGTGGGGCGCAGGTCTTCGGAAGGTGCACGCGAAGGGGAGACATTTCGAGGGGGAGAAAGGTGCACACGACGTTTGTGGGGCGCAGGTCTAGGGAAGGTGCACGGGATTGGGAGACATTTCGGGGGGAGATGTTTGTGGGGCGCAGATCTAGGGAAGGTGCACTCGAAGGGGAGACATTTCGGGGGGAGACGTTTGTGGGGCGTAGGTCTAGGGAAGGTGCACTCGAAGGGGAGACATTTCGGTGGGAGACGTTTGTGGGGCGCAGGTCTAGGGAAGGTGAGCGCGAAGGGGAGACATTTCGGTGAGAGACGTTTGTGGGGCGCAGGTCTAGGGAAGGTGCACGGGATTGGGAGACATTTCGGGGGGAGATGTTTGTGGGGCGCAGATCTAGGGAAGGTGCACTCGAAGGGGAGACATTTCGGGGGGAGACGTTTGTGGGGCGCAGGTCTAGGGAAGGTGCACTCGAAGGGGAGACATTTCGGGGGGAGACGTTTGTGGGGCGTAGGTCTAGGGAAGGTGCACTCGAAGGGGAGACATTTCGGTGGGAGACGTTTGAGGGGCGCAGGTATAGGGAAGGTGCACGGGATTGGGAGACATTTCTGGGGGAGATGTTTGTGGGGCGCAGATCTAGGGAAGGTGCACTCGAAGGGGAGACATTTCCGGGGGAGACATTTGTGGGGCGTAGGTCTAGGTAAGGTGCACGTGAAGAGGAGACATTTCGAGATGGGACGTTTGTGGGGCTCAGGTCTTCGGAAGGTGCACGCGAAGGGGAGACATTTCTAGGGGGAGAAAGGTGCACACGACGTTTGTGGGGCGCAGGTCTAGGGAAGGTGCACGGGATTGGGAGACATTTCGGGGGGAGATGTTTGTGGGGCGCAGATCTAGGGAAGGTGCACTCGAAGGGGAGACATTTCGGGGGGAGACGTTTGTGGGGCGTAGGTCTAGGGAAGGTGCACTCGAAGGGGAGACATTTCGGTGGGAGACGTTTGTGGGGCGTAGGTCTAGGGAAGGTGCACGGGATTGGGAGACATTTCGGTGGGAGACGTTTGTGGGGCGCATGTCTAGGGAAGGTGCACTCGAAGGGGAGACATTTCCGGGGGAGACATTTGTGAGGCGTAGGTCTAGGGAAGGTGCACGTAAAGGGGAGACATTTCGAGATGGGACGTTTGTGGGGCGCAGGTCTTCGGAAGGTGCACGCGAAGGGGAGACATTTCGGGGGGAGAAAGGTGCATACGAAGAGGAGACATTTTGGTGGGAGACGTTTGTGGGGCGTAGATGTGTGGAAGGTGTACGCGAAGGGGAGACATTTCGGGGGGAGACGTTTGTGGGGCGTAGGTCTAGGGAAGGTGCACGACATTTCGGGGGGGAGACGTTTGTGGGGCGCAGGTCTAGGGAAGGTGCACTCGAAGGGGAGACATTTCCGGGGGAGACATTTGTGGGGCGTAGGTCTAGGGAAGGTGCACGTGAAGGGGAGACATTTCGAGATGGGACGTTTGTGGGGCGCAGGTCTAGGGAAGGTGCACTCGAAGGGGAGACATTTCGGGGGGGGACGTTTGTGAAGCGCAGGTCTAGGGAAGGTGCGCGCGAAGGGGAGACATTTCGGTGGGAGACGTTTGTGGGGCGCAGGTCTAGGGAAGGTGCGCGCGAAGGGGAGACATTTCGGTGGGAGGCGTTTGTGGGGCGCAGGTCTAGGGAAGGTGCACGGGATTGGGAGACATTTCCGGGGGAGATGTTTGTGGGGCGCAGATCTAGGGAAGGTGCACTCGAAGGGGAGACATTTCGGGGGGAGACGTTTGTGGGGCGCAGGTCTAGGGAAGGTGCACTCGAAGGGGAGACATTTCGGGGGGAGACGTTTGTGGGGCGTAGGTCTAGGGAAGGTGCACTCGAAGGGGAGACATTTCGGTGGGAGACGTTTGTGGGGCGCAGGTCTAGGGAAGGTGCGCGCGAAGGGGAGACATTTCGGTGGGAGACGTTTGTGGGGCGCAGGTCTAGGGAAGGTGCACGGGATTGGGAGACATTTCGGGGGGAGATGTTTGTGGGGCGCAGATCTAGGGAAGGTGCACTCGAAGGGGAGACATTTCGGGGGGAGACGTTTGTGGGGCGCAGGTCTAGGGAAGGTGCACTCGAAGGGGAGACATTTCGGGGGGAGACGTTTGTGGGGCGTAGGTCTAGGGAAGGTGCACTCGAAGGGGAGACATTTCGGTGGGAGACCTTTGTGGGGCGCAGGTATAGGGAAGGTGCACGGGATTGGGAGACATTTCGGGGGGAGATGTTTGTGGGGCGAAGATCTAGGGAAGGTGCACTCGAAGGGGAGACATTTCCGGGGGAGACATTTGTGGGGCGTAGGTCTAGGTAAGGTGCACGTGAAGAGGAGACATTTCGAGATGGGACGTTTGTGGGGCGCAGGTCTTCGGAAGGTGCACGCGAAGGGGAGACATTTTGGGGGGGAGAAAGGTGCACACGAAGAGGAGACATTTTGGTGGGAGACGTTTGTGGGGCGTAGATGTGTGGAAGGTGTACGCGAAGGGGAGACATTTCGGGGGGAGACGTTTGTGGGGCGCAGGTCTAGGGAAGGTGCACGGGATTGGGAGACATTTCGGGGGGGAGACGTTTGTGGGGCGCAGGTCTAGGGAAGGTGCACGTGAAGGGGAGACATTTCGAGATGGGACGTTTGTGGGGCGCAGGTCTTCGGAAGGTGCACGCGAAGGGGAGACATTTCGAGGGGGAGAAAGGTGCACACGACGTTTGTGGGGCGCAGGTCTAGGGAAGGTGCACGGGATTGGGAGACATTTCGGGGGGAGATGTTTGTGGGGCGCAGATCTAGGGAAGGTGCACTCGAAGGGGAGACATTTCGGGGGGAGACGTTTGTGGGGCGTAGGTCTAGGGAAGGTGCACTCGAAGGGGAGACATTTCCGGTGGGAGACGTTTGTGGGGCGCAGGTCTAGGGAAGGTGCGCGCGAAGGGGAGACATTTCGGTGGGAGACGTTAAAGGGGCGCAGGTCTAGGGAAGGTGCACGGGATTGGGAGACATTTCGGGGGGAGATGTTTGTGGGGCGCAGATCTAGGGAAGGTGCACTCGAAGGGGAGACATTTCCGGGGGAGACATTTGTGGGGCGTAGGTCTAGGGAAGGTGCACGTGAAGGGGAGACATTTCGAGATGGGACGTTTGTGGGGCGCAGGTCTTCGGAAGGTGCACGCGAAGAAGGGACATTTCGGGGGGAGAAAGGTGCACACGAAGAGGAGACATTTTGGTGGGAGACGTTTGTGGGGCGTAGATGTGTGGAAGGTGTACGCGAAGGGGAAACATTTTGGGGGGAGACGTTTGTGGGGCACAGATCTAGGGAAGGTGCACGGGATTGGGAGACATTTCGGAAGGGAGACGTTTGTGGGGCGCAGGTCTAGGGAAGGTGCACTCGAAGGGGAGACATTTCCGGGGGAGACATTTGTGGGGCGTAGGTCTAGGGAAGGTGCACGTGAAGGGGAGACATTTCGAGATGGGACGTTTGTGGGGCGCAGGTCTAGGGAAGGTGCACTCGAAGGGGAGACATTTCGGGGGGAGACGTTTGTGGGGCGCAGGTCTAGGGAAGGTGCGCGCGAAGGGGAGACATTTCGGGGGGGAGAAAGGTGCACACGAAGAGGAGACATTTTGGTGGGAGACGTTTGTGGGGCGTAGATGTGTGGAAGGTGTACGGGAAGGGGAGACATTTCGGTGGGAGACGTTTGTGGGGCGCAGGTCTAGGGAAGGTGCACGGGATTGGGAGACATTTCGGGGGGAGATGTTTGTAGGGCGCAGATCTAGGGAAGGTGCACTCGAAGGGGAGACATTTCGGGGGGAGACGTTTGTGGGGCATAGGTCTAGGGAAGGTGCACTCGAAGGGGAGACATTTCGGTGGGAGACGTTTGTGGGGCGCAGGTCTAGGGAAGGTGCGCGCGAAGGGGAGACATTTCGGTGGGAGACGTTTGTGGGGCGTAGGTCTAGTGAAGGTGCACGGGATTGGGAGACATTTCGGGGGGAGACGTTTGTGGGGCGCAGGTCTAGGGAAGGTGCACTCGAAGGGGAGACATTTCCGAGGGAGACATTTGTGAGGCGTAGGTCTAGGGAAGGTGCACGTAAAGGGGAGACATTTCAAGATGGGACGTTTGTGGGGCGCAGGTCTTCGGAAGGTGCACGCGAAGGGGAGACATTTCGGGGGGAGAAAGGTGCAAACGAAGAGGAGACATTTTGGTGGGAGACGTTTGTGGGGCGTAGATGTGTGGAAGGTGTACGCGAAGGGGAGACATTTCGGGGGGAGACGTTTGTGGGGCGCAGGTCTAGGGAAGGTGCACTACATTTCGGGGGAGAGACGTTTGTGGGGCGCAGGTCTAGGGAAGGTGCACTCGAAGGGGAGACATTTCCGGGGGAGACATTTGTGGGGCGTAGGTCTAGGGAAGGTGCACGTGAAGGGGAGACATTTCAAGATGGGACGTTTGTGGGGCGCAGGTCTAGGGAAGGTGCACTCGAAGGGGAGACATTTCGGGGGGAGACGTTTGTGGGGCGCAGGTCTAGGGAAGGTGCACGGGATTGGGAGACATTTCGGGGGGAGATGTTTGTGGGGCGGAGATCTAGGGAAGGTGCACTCGAAGGGGAGACATTTCGGGGGGAGACGTTTGTGGGGCGCAGGTCTAGGGAAGGTGCACTCGAAGGGGAGACATTTCGGGGGGAGACGTTTGTGGGGCGCAGGTCTAGGGAAGGTGCGCGCGAAGGGAAGACATTTCGGTGGGAGACGTTTGTGGGGCGCAGGTCTAGGGAAGGTGCACGGGATTCTGAGACATTTCGGGGGGAGACGTTTGTGGGGCGCAGGTCTAGGGAAGGTGCACTCGTAGGGGACACATTTCCGGGGGAGACATTTGTGGGGCGTAGGTCTAGGGAAGGTGCACGTGAAGGGGAGACATTTCGAGATGGGACGTTTGTGGGGCGCAGGTCTTCGGAAGGTGCACGCGAAGGGGAGACATTTCGGGGGGAGAAAGGTGCATACGAAGATGAGACATTTTGGTGGGAGACGTTTGTGGGGCGTAGATGTGTGGAAGGTGTACCCGAAGGGGAGACATTTCGGGGGGAGACGTTTGTGGGGCGCAGGTCTAGGGAAGGTGCACGGGATTGGGAGACATTTCGGGGGGGAGACGTTTCTGGGGCGCAGGTCTAGGGAAGGTGCACTCGAAGGGGAGACATTTCCGGGGGAGACATTTGTGGGGCGTAGGTCTAGGGAAGGTGCACGTGAAGGGGAGACATTTCGAGATGGGACGCTTGCGGGGTGCAGGTCTAAGGAAGGTGCATTCGAAGGGGAGACATTTCGGGGGGAGACGTTTGTGGGGCGCAGGTCTAGGGAAGGTGTGCGCGAAGGGGAGACATTTCGGTGGGAGACGTTTGTGGGGCACAGGTCCAGGGAAGGTGCACGGGATTGGGAGACATTTCGGGGGGAGATGTTTATGGGGCGCAGATCTAGGGAAGGTGCACTCGAAGGGGAGACATTTCGGGGGGAGACGTTTGTGGGGCGTAGGTCTAGGGAAGGTGCACTCGAAGGGGAGACATTTCGGTGGGAGACGTTTGTGGGGCGTAGGTCTAGGGAAGGTGCACTCGAAGGGGAGACATTTCGGTGGGAGACGTTTGTGGGGCGCAGGTCTAGGGAAGGTGCGCGCGAAGGGGAGACATTTCGGTGGGAGACGTTTGAGGGGCGCAGGTCTAGGGAAGGTGCACTCGAAGGGGAGACATTTCCGGGGGAGACATTTGTGGGGCGTAGGTCTAGGGAAGGTGCACGTGAAGGGGAGACATTTCGAGATGGGACGTTTGTGGGGCGCAGGTCTTCGGAAGGTGCACGCGAAGGGGAGACATTTCGGGGGGAGAAAAGTGCATACGAAGAGGAGACATTTTGGTGGGAGACGTTTGTGGGGAGTATATGTGTGGAAGGTTTACGCGAAAATGAAACATTTCGGGGGGAGACTTGTATGGGGCGCAGGTCTAGGGAAGGTGCACGGGATTGGGAGACATTTCGGGTAGGAGACGTTTGTGGGGCGCAGGTCTAGGGAAGGTGCACTCGAAGGGGAGACATTTCCGGGGGAGACCTTTGTGGGGCGTAGGTCTAGGGAAGGTGCACGTGAAGGGGAGACATTTCGAGATGGGACGTTTGTGGGGCGCAGGTCTAGGGAAGGTGCACTCGAAGGGGAGACATTTCGGGGGGGAGACGTTTGTGGGGCGCAGGTCTAGGGAAGGTGCGCGCGAAGGGGAGATATTTCGGTGGGAGACGTTTGTGGGGCGCAGGTCTAGGGAAGGTGCACGGGATTGGGAGACATTTCGAGGGGAGATGTTTGTGGGGCGCAGATCTAGGGAAGGTGCACTCGAAGGGGAGACATTTCGGGGGGAGACGTTTGTGGGGCGTAGATCTAGGGAAGGTGCACTCGAAGGGGAGACATTTCGGTGGGAGACGTTTGTGGGGCGCAGGTCTAGGGAAGGTGCGCGCGAAGGGGAGACATTTCGGTGGGAGACGTTTGTGGGGCGTAGGTCTAGTGAAGGTGCACGGGATTGGGAGACATTTCGGGGGGAGACGTTTGTGGGTTGCAGATCTAGGGAAGGTGGACTCGAAGGGGAGACATTTCCGGGGGAGACATTTGTGAGGCGTAGGTCTAGGGAAGGTGCACGTAAAGGGGAGACATTTCGAGATGGGACGTTTGTGGGGCGCAGGTCTTCGGAAGGTGCACGCGAAGGGGAGACATTTCGGGGGGAGAAAGGTGCATATGAAGAGGAGACATTTTGGTGGGAGACGTTTGTGGGGCGTAGATGTGTGGAAGGTGTACGCGAAGGGGAGACATTTCGGGGGGAGACGTTTGTGGGGCGCAGGTCTAGGGAAGGTGCACGACATTTCGGGGGGGAGACGTTTGTGGGGCGCAGGTCTAGGGAAGGTGCACTCGAAGGGGAGACATTTCCGGGGGAGACATTTGTGGGGCGTAGGTCTAGGGAAGGTGCACGTGAAGGGGAGACATTTCGAGATAAGACGTTTGTGGGGCGCAGGTCTAGGGAAGGTGCACTCGAAGGGGAGACATTTCGGGGGGAGACGTTTGTGAAGCGCACGTCTAAGGAAGGTGCGCGCGAAGAGGAGACATTTCGGTGGGAGACGTTTGTGGGGCGCAGGTCTAGGGAAGGTGCACTCGAAGGGGAGACATTTCGGGGGGAGACGTTTGTGGGGCGTAGGTCTAGGGAAGGTGCACTCGAAGAGCGCTCGTTCTGAGCATTTTTCTTCTACCAGGTCACGTGGCTGTGCTTGTCTAGGCCTCTTGCCAGGCCAGCAAGGGCGTGGAAGGGTTGCGAGCATCATTGGTTATCGGCCCTTGAGAATGAAGAGCGACCGCTGCACTTCCTCCACATGTGCAGATCCTAGCGCGTTTTGAGGCTAGAAGCGCTCGCAGTGAGCGTTTTCTTCTACCAGGTCATGTGGCTGCGCTTGTCTAGGCCTTTCTCCAAGCCAGCAAGGGCGTGGAAGGGTTTCGAGCATCATTGGTCATCGGCCCTTGAGAATGAAGAGCGTCCGCTGCACTTCCTGCACATGTGCGGATCCTAGCGCGTTTTGAGGCTAGAAACGCTCGCAGTGAGCGTTTTTCTTCTACCAGGTCACGTGGTTGCGCTTGTCTAGGCCTCTTGCCAAGCCAGCAAGGGCTTGGAAGGGTTGCGAGCATCATTGGTCATCGGCCCTTGAGAATGAAGAGCGCCCGCTGCACTTCCTGCACATGTGCGGATCCTAGCGCGTTTTGAGGCTAGAAGCGCTCGCAGTGAGCGTTTTTCTTCTACCAGGTCACATGGCTGCGCTTGTCTAGGCCTCTTGCCAAGCCAGCAAGGGCGTGGAAGGGTTGCGAGCATCATTGGTCATCGGCTCTTGAGAATGAAGAGCGCCCTCTGCACTTCCTGCACATGTGCGGATCCTAGCGCGTTTTGAGGCTAGAAGCGCTCGTAGTGAGCGTTTTTCTTCTACTAGGTCACGTGGCTGCGCTTGCCTAGGCCTCTTGCCAAGCCAGCAAGGGCGTGGAAGGGTTGCGAGCATCATTGGTCATCGGCCCTAGAGAATGAAGAGCGCCCGCTGCACTTCCTCCACATGTGCGGATCCTAGCGCGTTTTGAGGCTAGAAGCGCTCGCAGTGAGCGTTTTTCTTCTACTAGGTCACGTGGCTGCGCTTGTCTAGGCCTCTTGCCAAGCCAGCAAGGGCTTGGAAGGGTTGCGAGCATCATTGGTCATCGGCCCTTGAGAATGAAGAGCGACCGCTGCACTTCCTCCACATGTGCGGATCCTAGCGCGTTTTTAGGCTAGAAGCGCTCGTTCTGAACGTTTTTCTTCTACCAGATCACGTGGCTGCGCTTGTCTAGGCCTCTTGCCAAGCCAGCAAGGGCTTGGAAGGGTTGCGAGCATCATTGGTCAGCGGCCCTTGAGAATGAAGAGCGCCCGCTGCATTTCCTCCACATGTGCAGATCCTAGCGCGTTTTGAGGCTAGAAGCGCTCGCAGTGAGCGTTTTTCTTCCACCAGGTCACGTGGCTGCGCTTGTCTAGGCCTCTTGCCAAGCCAGCAAGGGCGTGGAAGGGTTGCGAGCATCATTGGTCATCGGCCCTTGAGAATCAAGAGCGCCCGCTACACTTCCTCCACATGTGCGGATCCTAGCGTGTTTTGAGGCTAGAAGCGCTTGCAGTGAGCGTTTTTCTTCTACTAGGTCACGTGGCTGCGCTTGTCTAGGCCTCTTGCCAAGCCAGCAAGGACGTGGAAGGGTTGCGAGCATCATTGGTCAGCGGCCCTTGAGAATGAAGAGCGCCCGCTGCACTTCCTCCACATGTGCGGATCCTAGCGCGTTTTGAGGCTAGAAGCGCTCGTTCTGAGCGTTTTTCTTCCACCAGGTCACGTGGCTGCGCTTCTCTAGGCCTCTTGCCAAGCCAGCAAGGGCGTGGAAGGGTTGCGAGCATCATTGGTCATCGGCCCTTGAGAATGAAGAGCGCCCGCTGCACTTCCTCCACATGTGCGGATCCTAGCGCGTTTTAAGGCTAGAAGCGCTCGTTCTGAGCGTTTTTCTTCCACCAGGTCACGTGGCTGCGCTTGTCTAGCCCTCTTGCCAAGCCAGCAAGGGCATGGAAGGGTTGCGAGCATCATTGGTCATCGGCCCTTGAGAATGAAGAGCGTCCGCTGCACTTCCTGCACATGTGCGGATCGTAGAGCGTTTTGAGGCTAGATGCGCTCGTTATGAGCGTTTTTCTTCTACTAGGTCACGTGGCTGCGCTTGTCTAGCCCTCTTGCCAAGCCAGCAAGGGCGTGGAAGGGTTGCGAGCATCATTGGTCATCGGCCCTTGAGAATGAAGAGCGGCCGCTGCACTTCTTGCACATGTGCGGATCCTAGCGCGTTTTGAGGCTAGAAGCGTTCGCAGTGAGCGTTTTCTTCTACCAGGTCACGTGGCTGCGCTTGTCTAGGCCTCTTGCCAAGCCAGAAAGGGCGTGGAAGGGTTGCGAGCATCATTGGTCATCGGCCCTTGAGAATGGAGAGCGGCCGCTGCACTTCCTCCACATCTGCGGATCCTAGCGCGTTTTGAGGCTAGAAGCGCTCGTTCTGAGCGTTTTTCTTCTACCAGGTCACGTGGCTGCGCTTGTCTAGGCCTCTTGCCAAGCCAGCAAGGGCGTGGAAGGGTTGCGAGCATCATCGGTCATCGGCCCTTGAGAATGAAGAGCGCCCGCTGCACTTCCTCCACATGTGCGGATCCTGGCGCGTTTTGAGGCTAGAAGCGCTCGTTCTGAGCGTTTTTCTTCTACCAGGTCACGTGGCTGCGCTTGTCTAGCCCTCTTGCCAAGCCAGCAAGGGCGTGGAAGGGTTGCGAGCATCATTGGTCATCGGCCCTTGAGAATGAAGAGCGCCCGCTGCACTTCCTGCACATGTGCGGATCCTAGCGCGTTTTGAGGCTTGAAGCGCTCGTTCTGAGCGTTTTTCTTCTACCAGGTCATGTGGCTGCGCTTGCCTAGCTCTCTTGCCAAGCCACCAAGGGCGTGGAAGGGTTGCGAGCATCATTGGTCATCTGCCCTTGAGAATGAAGAGCGCCCGATGCACTTCCTGCACATGTGCGGATCGTAGCGCGTTTTGAGGCTAGAAGCGCTCGCAGTGAGCGCTTTTCTTCTACCAGGTCACGTGGCTGCGCTTGTCTAGGCCTCTTGCCAAGCCAGCAAGGGCGTGGAAGGGTTGCGAGCATCATTGGTCATCGGCCCTTGAGAATGAAGAGCGCCCGCTGCACTTCCTCCACATCTGCGGATCCTAGCGCGTTTTGAGGCTAGAAGCGCTCGTTCTGAGCGATTTTCTTCTACCAGGTCACGTGGATGCGCTTGTCTAGGCCTCTTGCCAAGCCAGCAAGGGCGTGGAAGGGTTGCGAGCATCATTGGTCATCGGCCCTTGAGAATGAAGAGCGTCCGCTGCACTTCCTGCACATGTGCGGATCCTAGCGCGTTTTGAGGCTAGAAGCGCTCGTTCTGAGCGTTTTTCTTCTACCAGGTCACGTGGCTGCGCTTGTCTAGGCCTCTTGCCAAGCCAGCAAGGGCGTGGAAGGGTTGCGAGCATCATTGGTCATCGGCCCTTGAGAATGAAGAGCGTCCGCTGCACTTCCTCCACATGTGCGGATCCTAGCGCGTTTTGAGGCTAGATGCGCTCGTTCTGAGCGTTTTTCTTCTACCAGGTCACGTGGCTGCGCTTGTCTAGCCCTCTTGCCAAGCCAGCAAGGGCGTGGAAGGGTTGCGAGCATCATTGGTCATCGGCCCTTGAGAATGAAGAGCGCCCGCTGCACTTCCTCCACATGTGCGGATCCTAGCGCGTTTTGAGGCTAGAAGTGCTCGCAGTGAGCGTTTTCTTCTACCAGGTCACGTGGCTGCGCTTGTCTAGGCCTCTTGCCAAGCCAGCAAGGGCGTGGAAGGGTTGCGAGCATCATTGGTCATCGGCCCTTGAGAATGAAGAGCGTCCGCTGCACTTCCTGCACATGTGCGGATCGTAGAGCGTTTTGAGGCTAGATGCGCTCGTTATGAGCGTTTTTCTTCTACTAGGTCACGTGGCTGCGCTTGTCTAGCCCTCTTGCCAAGCCAGCAAGGGCGTGGAAGGGTTGCGAGCATCATTGGTCATCGGCCCTTGAGAATGAAGAGCGGCCGCTGCACTTCTTGCACATGTGCGGATCCTAGCGCGTTTTGAGGCTAGAAGCGTTCGCAGTGAGCGTTTTCTTCTACCAGGTCACGTGGCTGCGCTTGTCTAGGCCTCTTGCCAAGCCAGAAAGGGCGTGGAAGGGTTGCGAGCATCATTGGTCATCGGCCCTTGAGAATGGAGAGCGGCCGCTGCACTTCCTCCACATCTGCGGATCCTAGCGCGTTTTGAGGCTAGAAGCGCTCATTCTGAGCGTTTTTCTTCTACCAGGTCACGTGGCTGCGCTGTCTAGGCCTCTTGCTTAGCTAGCAAGGGCGTGGAAGGGTTGCGAGCATCATTGGTCATCGGCCCTTGAGAATGAAGAGCGCCCGCTGCACTTCCTGCACATGTGCGGATCCTAGCGCGTTTTGAGGCTAGATGCGTTGGCAGTGAGCGTTTTCTTCAACCAAGTAACGTGGCTGCGCTTGTCTAGGCCTCTTGCCAAGCCAGCAAGGGCGTGGAAGGGTTGCGAGCATCATTGGTCATCGGCCCTTGAGAATGAAGAGCGTCCGCTGCACTTCCTGCACATGTGCGGATCGTAGCGCGTTTTGAGGCTAGAAGCGCTCGTTCTGAGCGTTTTTCTTCTACTAGGTCACGTGGCTGCGCTTGTCTAGCCCTCTTGCCAAGCCAGCAAGGGCGTGGAAGGGTTGCGAGCATCATTGGTCATCGGCCCTTGAGAATGAAGAGTGCCCGCTGCACTTCCTCCACATGTGTGGATCCTAGCGCGTTTTGAGGCTAGAAGCGCTCGTTCTGAGCGTTTTTCTTCTACTAGGTCACGTGGCTGCGCTTGTCTAGGCCTCTTACCAAGCCAGCAAGGGCGTGGAAGGGTTGCGAGCATCATTGGTCATCGGCCCTTGAGAATGAAGAGCGCCCGCTGCACTTCCTCCACATGTGCGGATCCTGACGCGTTTTGAGGCTACAAGCGCTCGCAGTGAGCGTTTTCTTTAACCAAGTCACATAGCTGCGCTTCTCTAGGCCTCTTGCCAAGCCAGCAAGGGCGTGGAAGGGTTGCGAGCATCATTGGTCATCGGTCCTTGAGAATGAAGAGCGCCCGCTGCACTTTCTCCACATGTGCGGATCCTAGCGCGTTTTTAGGCTAGAAGCGCTCGCAGTGAGCGTTTTTCTTCTACCAGGTCACGTGGTTGCGCTTGTCTAGGCCTCTTGTCAAGCCAGCAAGGGCGTGGAAGGGTTGCGAGCATCATTGGTCATCGGCCCTTGAGAATGAAGAGCGCCCGCTGCACTTCCTCCACATGTGTGGATCCTAGCGCGTTTTGAGGCTAGAAGCGCTCGTTCTGAGCGTTTTTCTTCTACCACGTCACGTGGCTGCGCTTGTCTAAGCCTCTTGCCAAGCCAGCAAGGGTGTGGAAGGGTTGCGAGCATCATTAGTCATCGGCCCTTGAGAATGAAGAGCGCCCGTTGCACTTCCTCCACATGTGCGGATCCTAGCGCGTTTTGAGGCTAGAAGCGCTCGTTCTGAGCGTTTTTCTTCTACCAGGTCACGTGGCTGCGCTTGTCTAGGCCTCTTGCCAATCCAGCAAGGGCGTGGAAGGGTTGCGAGCATCATTGGTCATCGGCCCTTGAGAATGAAGAGCGCCCGCTGCACTTCCTCCACATGTGCGGATCCTAGAGCGTTTTGAGGCTAGAAGCGCTCGTTCTTAGCGTTTTTCTTCTACCAGGTCACGTGGCTGCGCTTGCCTAGGCCTCTTGCCAAGCTAGCAAGGGCGTGGAAGGGTTGCGAGCATCATTGGTCATCGGCCCTTGAGAATGAAGAGCGCATGTTGCACTTCCTGCACATGTGCAGATCCTAGCGCGTTTTGAGGCTAGAAGCGTTCGCAGTGAGCGTTTTTCTTCTACCAGGTCACGTGGCTGCGCTTGTCTAGGCCTCTTGCCAAGCCAGCAAGGGCGTGGAAGGGTTGCGAGCATCATTGGTCATCGGCCCTTGACAATGAAGAGCGCCCGCTGCACTTCCTCCACATGTGCGGATCCTAGCGCGTTTTGAGGCTAGAAGTGCTCGCAGTGAGCGTTTTTCTTCTACCAGGTCACGTGGTTGCGCTTGTCTAGGCCTCTTGCCAAGCCAGCAAGGGCTTGGAAGGGTTGCGAGCATCATTGGTCATCGGCCCTTGAAAATGAAGAGCGCCCGCTGCATTTCCTGCACATGTGCGGATCCTAGCGCGTTTTGAGGCTAGAAGCGCTCGCAGTGAGCGTTTTTCTTCTACCAGGTCACGTGGCTGCGCTTGTCTAGGCCTCTTGCCAAGCCAGCAAGGGCGTGGAAGGGTTGCGAGCATCATTGGTCATCGGCCCTTGAGAATGAAGAGCGCCCGCTGCACTTCCTGCACATGTGTGGATCCTAGCGCGTTTTGAAAATAGAAGCGCTCGCAGTGATCGTTTTTCTTCTACCAGGTCACGTGGCTGCGCTTGTCTAGGCCTCTTGCCAAGCCAGCAAGGGCGTGGAAGGGTTGCGAGCATCATTGGTCATCGGCCCTTGAGAATGAAGAGCGCCCGCTGCACTTCCTGCACATGTGCGGATCCTAGCGCGTTTTGAAAATAGAAGCGCTCGCAGTGATCGTTTTTCTTCTACCAGGTCACATGGCTGCGCTTGTCTAGGCCTCTTGCCAAGCTAGCAAGGGCGTGGAAGGGTTGCGAGCATCATTGGTCATCGGCCCTTGAGAATGAAGAGCGCCCGCTGCACTTCCTCCACATGTGCGGATCCTAGCTCGTTTTGAGGCTAGAAGCGCTCGCAGTGAGCGTTTTTCTTCTACCAGGTCACGTGGCTGCGCTTGTCTAGGCCTCTTGCCAAGCTAGCAAGGGCGTGGAAGGGTTGCGAGCATCATTGGTCATCGGCCCTTCAGAATGAAGAGTGCCCGCTGCACTTCCTCCACATGTGCGGATCCTAGCGCGTTTTGAGGCTAGAAGCGCTCGTTCTGAGCATTTTTCTTCTACCAGGTCACGTGGCTGTGCTTGTCTAGGCCTCTTGCCAGGCCAGCAAGGGCGTGGAAGGGTTGCGAGCATCATTGGTCATCGGCCCTTGAGAATGAAGAGCGTCCGCTGCACTTCCTGCACATGTGCGGATCCTAGCGCGTTTTGAGGCTTGAAGCGATTGTTCTGAGCATTTTTCTTCTACCAGGTCATGTGGCTGCGCTTGTCTAGCCCTCTTGCCAAGCCAGCAAGGGCATGGAAGGGTTGCGAGCATCATTGGTCATCGGCCCTTGAGAATGAAGAGCGCCCGATGCACTTCCTGCACATGTGCGGATCCTTGCGCGTTTTGAGGCTAGAAGTGCTCGCAGTGAGCGTTTTCTTCTACCAGGTCACGTGGCTGCGCTTGTCTAGGCCTCTTGCCAAGCCAGAAAGGGCGTGGAAGGGTTGCGAGCATCATTGGTCATCGGCCCTTGAGAATGAAGAGCGCCCGCTGCATTTCCTCCACATCTGCGGATCCTAGCGCGTTTTGAGGCTAGAAGCGCTCGTTCTGAGCGTTTTTCTTCTACCAGGTCACGTGGCTGCGCTTTTCTAGGCCTCTTGCCAAGCCAGCAAGGGCGTGGAAGGGTTGCGAGCATCATTGGTCATCGGCCCTTGAGAATGAAGAGCGTCCGCTGCACTTCCTGCACATGTGCGGATCCTAGCGCGTTTTGAGGCTAGAAGCGTTCGCAGTGAGCGTTTTCTTCTACCAGGTCACGTGGCTGCGCTTGTCTAGGCCTCTTGCCAAGCCAGAAAGGGCGTGGAAGGGTTGCGAGCATCATTGGTCATCGGCCCTTGAGAATGAAGAGCGCCCGCTGCACTTCCTCCACATCTGCGGATCCTAGCGCGTTTTGAGGCTAGAAGCGCTCGTTCTGAGCGTTTTTCTTCTACCAGGTCACGTGGCTGCGCTTGTCTAGGCCTCTTGCCAAGCCAGCAAGGGCGTGGAAGGGTTGCGAGCATCATTGGTCATCGGCCCTTGAGAATGAAGAGCGTCCGCTGCACTTCCTGCACATGTGCGGATCCTAGCGCGTTTTGAGGCTAGAAGCGTTCGCAGTGAGCGTTTTCTTCTACCAGGTCACGTGGCTGCGCTTGTCTAGGCCTCTTGCCAAGCCAGAAAGGGCGTGGAAGGGTTGCGAGCATCATTGGTCATCGGCCCTTGAGAATGAAGAGCGCCCGCTGCACTTCCTCCACATCTGCGGATCCTAGCGCGTTTTGAGGCTAGAAGCGCTCGTTCTGAGCGTTTTTCTTCTACCAGGTCACGTGGCTGCGCCGTCTAGGCCTCTTGCCAAGCCAGCAAGGGCGTGGAAGGGATGCGCTTGTCTAGGCCTCTTGCCAAGCCAGCAAGGGCGTGGAAGGGTTGCAAGCATCATCGGTCATCGGCCCTTGAGAATGAAGAGCGCCCGCTGCACTTCCTCCACATGTGCGGATCCTAGCGCGTTTTGAGGCTAGAAGTGCTCGCAGTGAGCGTTTTTCTTCCACCAGGTCACGTGGCTGCGCTTGTCTAGGCCTCTTGCCAAGCCAGGAAGGGCGTGGAAGGGTTGCGAGCATCATTGGTCATCGGCCCTTGAGAATGGAGAGCGCCCGCTGCACTTCCTCCACATCTGCGGATCCTAGCGCGTTTTGAGGCTAGAAGCGCTCATTCTGAGCGTTTTTCTTCTACCAGGTCACGTGGCTGCGCTTTTCTAGGCCTCTTGCCAAGCCAGCAAGGGCGTGGTAGGGTTGCGAGCATCATTGGTCATCGGCCCTTGAGAATGAAGAGCACCCGCTGCACTTCCTGCACATGTGCGGGTCCTAGCGCGCTTTGAGGCTAGAAGCGCTCGCAGTGAGCGTTTTCTTCTACCAGGTCACGTGGCTGCGCTTGTCTAGGCCTCTTGCCAAGCCAGAAAGGGCGTGGAAGGGTTGCGAGCATCATTGGTCATCGGCCCTTGAGAATGAAGAGCGCCCGCTGCACTTCCTCCACATCTGCGGATCCTAGCGCGTTTTGAGGCTAGAAGCGCTCATTCTGAGCGTTTTTTTCTACCAGGTCACGTGGCTGCGCTGTCTAGGCCTCTTGCCTCTTGCCAAGCCAGCAAGGGTGTGGAAGGGTTGCGAGCATCATCGGTCATCGGCCCTTGAGAATGAAGAGCGCTCGCTGCACGCGTTTTGAGGCTAGAAGCGCTCGCGGTGAGCGTTTTTCTTCTACCAGGTCACGTGGCTGCGCTTGTCTAGGCCTCTTGCCAAGCTAGCAAGGGCGTGGAAGGGTTGCGAGCATTATTGGTCATCGGCCCTTGAGAATGAAGAGCGCCCGCTGCACTTCCTCCACATGTGGCTCCATTTCGTTCCACGTGGTTGGCATGATTTGAGCGCCCGAACTCTGCCCGGTACGCCCATTATAGGTGCGCACACTGCCCCGACTGCCCAACGCACCACTTTGATTGGTCCACTGCATTGGATGCCTCTTTTTTTTCGCTAGTCCTCTTGATTAGACTATTTTCTACATCCACAACAAGTGGCTCCATTTCGTTCCACGTGGTTGGCATGATTTGAGCGCCCGAACTCTGCCCGGTGCGCCCATGATATGTGCTCACACTGCCCCGACTGCCCAACGCACCACTTTGATTGGTCCACTGTATTGGATGCCTCTTTGTTTTCGGTACTCCTATTGATTAGACTATTTTCCACATCCACAACAAGTGGCTCCATTTCGTTCCACCTGGTTGGCATGATTTGAGCGCCCGAACTCTGCCTGGTACGCCCATTATAGGTGCGCACACTGCCCCGACTACCGAACGCACCACTTTGATTGGACCACTGCATTGGATGCCTTTTTATTTTTGCTAGTCCTCTTAATTAGACTATTTCCCATGTCCACAACAAGTGTCTCCTTTTCGTTCCACGTGGTTGGCATGATTTGAGCGCCCGAACTCTGCCCGGTGCGCCCATTATAGGTGCGCACTCTGCCCCGACTGGCCAATGCACCACTTGATTGCCCTTGCTGGCCTGGTAATAGGCTTAGAAAAGTGGAGCCGCGTAACCCGGCGGAAGAAAAACGCTCGGAACGATGGCTTCCACCTCCAAAAACGCGGAAGGATCTGCACATGTGCAGGAAGTGCAGCGGGCGCTCTTCATTCGCGAGCGCCGATGATCGATGATGCTCGCAACCCTCCCATGCCCTTGCTGGCTTGGTAATAGGACCACACAAGCGCAGCCACGTGACCCGGCGGAAGAAAAACGCTCGGAACGAGCGCTTCCAGCCCTTAAACGCACAAGGATCCGTACACATGCACGAAGAGCAGCGGGCGCTCTTCATTCGCGAGCGCCGATGACCGATGATGCTCGCAACCTTCCCACGCCCTTGCTGGCTTGGTAATAGGCCCAGACAAGTGCAGCTATGTGACCCGGCGAAAGAAAAACACTCGGAACGAGCGCTTTCACCCCCAAAACACGGAAGGATCCGCACATGTGCAGGAAGTGCAGCGGGCGATCTTTATTTGCGAGCGCCGATGACCGATGATGCTCGCAACCCTCCCACGCCCTTGCTGGCTTGGTAATAGGCCCAGACAAGCGCAGCCACGTGACCCGGCGGAAGAAAATCGCTCGGAACGAGCGCTTCCACCCCCGTAATGCGGAAGGATCCGCACATGTGCAGGAAGTGTAGCGGGCGCTCTTCATTCGCGAGCGCCGATGACCGATGATGCTCGCAACCCTCCCACGCCCTTGCAGGCTTGGTAATAGGCCCAAACAAGCGCAGTCACGTGACCCGTCGGAATAAAAATCCTCGGAACGAAGGCTTCCACCCCCAAAACGCGGAAGGATCCGCACATGTGCAGGAACTGCAGCGGGCGCTCTTCATTCGCGAGCGCCGATGACCGATGATGCTCGCAACAACCCCACGCCCTTGCTGACTTAGTAATAGGCTCACACAAGCGCAGCCACGTGACCCGGCGGAAGAAAAACGCTCAGAACGAGCGCTTCCACCCCCAAAACGCGGAAGGGTTCAGTGGCCTGGGTAATACTGATTATTGTTAGAATCTAGCAGCAGGAATGAATGAACTAGCAGGATGCAGGAGTACAAGTAGTTAACCCTAATTTGGTTGTACCCCATATGGGCTACCCCACTACAGCCTAGACAATATGCTGCACATACAGTTTGACACACCCCCATAGGCAAAGTGGGGGAGAACAAGGGGTCACACGACCAGTCAAGAGAAGCAAAACAAGCTCAGGGTGGATCACAACGTCACCACGCATTCTGAGCACAAGCAAAGGGCCATAAGGCCAGTTCACATGCAGAGATATATATGCAGCAATAACAGTACAGTGATGGCTACCTAGCAAGAGCCAGCATGCAGGTATATATATAGATCACAGTACAAGCAGAGACTACAGCAAGTGTGGAAACGTAGGCACAAGGCCCAACAGAGTACAAAAGCGCTGATGATCACCAGACGGAAGTGCCTTGGTGAATATATCAGCAGTGTTGGCCCGAGTGGCCACGTGGCGAAGACGAAGCTGGCCTCGCTGCTGCAACTCTCGAGCCAGGAAGTAACGCAGAGCAATGTGCTTCGTTCTGTGCTCCAGTCTGTGCTCCTCACACAAGGCAATGGCGGCCTTGTTGTCAACGTACAGCACTGGAGGAGAACGAGGCTGCTCTCCCAAGTCAGTCAGCAGGTAGGTGAGCCAGCGTAACTCCTGTGCAGCCATGGCTGTGGCGTAGATCTCAGCCTCACAACTGGAGCTGAGAACTGAAGACGAGCGTGTAGAACGCCACGAAACTGAACCAGAGCCAAGGCTGAAGGTGTAACCCTGTGACGACCGCTGAGTAGCCAGGTCGTCAACCCAAGAAGCGTCTGAGTGCCCAGTGAGGACAACTGGGCTCGTCCCTCCAAGCACTAGCCCCATGCCTGATGTGCTGCACAAGTAGCGCAGTACCCTCTTAGCAGCAGCCATGTGCTCAGGTCGGTGCCGACCAGGAGCCACGTAGCGAGCCAGGAGACCAAGAGGGTACGCGAGGTCAGGTCGAGTGCAAGTCATCAGGTACATGAGGCAGCCGACTAGCTCTGGGTAAGGACCACTCGGCTCTACGGACTCGTCCGAAAGTGGAGCTGAGAGCGTGTGACCTGTAGCCAGAGGAGTGGCCTGTGCTGAAGACCAGGTGAAGCCGAAGCGCTGAAGGACCTGCTGCACCATGTGTGACTGAGTCAAGGTGATGGTGCGACGTGCTCTGTCCCGGGTGATCTGCAAGCCAAGGTAGCTGTGCAGCTCACCCAAGTCTGTGCACGTGTGTCTCTTCTGCAGCTCCGACTTCACGTGGGCGAGAGCCTTAGTGTCAGCAGTGGCAAAAACCAAGTCGTCAACGTACACGAGGATGTAGAACGGCGGCAGTGAAGTGTCAGTGCGCAGAAACAGCGACGGGTCAGCAGTAGAAGGCGCGAACCCAAGAGCCGCAAGCGTAGTCCTCAGTGTGTCGTGCCACTCACGTGGCGCCTGGCGGAGACCGTAGACCGGCCGCCGGAGGCTCCACTGGGTACCAGGAGGGAACGACCCAGTGAAGCCCGGGGGGCGGCGCAGCCAGATCTCCTCGTGCAGGCTGCCCTGCAGGAAAGCTGTGCTGAAGTCAAGAGAGTGAAGCTCGTAGTCACGGTGAGCAGCAACGTGCAGCAGCACCCGAAGAGTGGTCATCTTCGGGGTGGGGGAGAAGGTCTGGAAGAAGTCAACTCCCTCTCGCTGACTGAAGCCTCGAGCCACGTAACGCGCCTTGAAGACAGGCGGAGAACCCGGCGGCCGCTTCACCCTGAAAATCCATATGCCACTGACGATGTTCGCCCCAGGTGGGGGAACCTCGTCAACGTAGGTGCCTGTGGACTTCCAGGAAGCCATCTCTGCGTCCATGGCTGCCTGCCACTGAGAGGAGTAGGGACCCTCTATCGCCTCTGCGTAAGAGCGCGGAGTCGGGATGTCTGGTGCATCCGGGTCTCCCTCAGGGGCAAGTAGCGAGGACACAAGATGAGGTAAAGCAGCAGCAAGACACTGGAACTCCTCCTGCCTGTCCTCAAGGACGTCCGTGCTAAGAGCACACTCACCCCCGACGGACGGAGGACAGACAGACTCAGACTCAGCAACAAGACTAGCGGCGTAGTCTAGACGACAGGCAGCAGCAAAGTCAACAAGCTCAGCGACCAAGGCAGACGCAGCAGTAGACTCAAACGACGGGTCAGTGACAACAGTGGCTAGGAGACGCGTGACAGTAGGGTGCTCAGTACGAAACCGGTCAGACTCAGGGTCCGGAACGGCAGGCAGAGAGGACGCAGGAGGAGACGGCAGAGGAACAGGCGGCGGAGCAGAGGAAGGACGACGGACTACGAGGTGTGCGCCGGGGACAGCCGGCTGACGCGAACGAGGAACACGACGACCGGTACGACCAGGACGAGCAGGCGAAACAGGACGCGACGCAGGCTCACGACGCTCAGCAGGACTACCAGTCTGCTCAGTGTAAGGAGAAGGAGCAGGCAGCGGTGAGCCAGGCTGTAACGGAAGACCAGTAGACGACGGAAGAGTAAGAACCTGACGAAGAACAGAGGCAGACGGCGGCAGAGACGACGGAGACGGCGGAGCGAAGAACAGTCATGTCGGCGCAGCTGCACCAGTACCAGCAGCTCCAGCAGCTCCAGTGCCTCCAGCAGCTCCAGTACCTCCAGCAGCTCCAGTACCTCCAGCAGCTCCAGAAGCTCCAGGCCCAGAGCCGACACCTCGAGTCCCAGGGTCTCCAACCTCTGTGTCTCCAGCAGCAGCACCCCCAGAACCAGCACCTCCAGTCCCAGGGTCTCCAACCTCAGTGTCTCCAGTAGTAGCACCCCCAGAACCAGCACCTCCAGTAGACAAAGGACCAGCACGACTCCTAGCTCCAGCGGCGCGACGCTGACGGCGACCGTACCAGTCCTGCAGCTGCTGTGGGGTGAGAGGCACACGTGGACGAAGGCGGCTACTCCAAGGAGACCGCGCAACAGCAGACTCAGAACCCTCAGCGCCCGCACCCCCAACGGCTCCAGAACCTCCGGTGTCAGTACCCTCAGCACCAGTACCTCCAGCGGCTCCAGAACCTCCAGCGCGAGCACCCTCAGCAGCTCCAGAACCTCTAGCTCCAGCGCCACCAGGACTAGGCCCTCCAGCAGCTCCCGAACCTCCAGCGCCAGCACCCTCAGTAGCTCCAGAACCTCCAGCGTCAGTACCGCCAAGCTCAGCACCCCCAGACCCCTCACACTCAGGCTCAGCACCACCAGGCTCTACACCCTCAAGCTCCGCACCCTCAGGCTCAGTACCCCCAGGCTCAGCACCCCCAGGCTCCGCACCCCCAGGCTCAGCACCCCCAGAAGTAGCACCCCGAGCAGGACCACTCTCAGTAGGACCTGAGTCACCAGTGACCTCAACCGGCGCAGTCAAGGGAGGAGGGTCTACCTGAGAAACACCTGAAGGAGCAGGACCGGGAGCGGGGAGGGGGTCTACCTGGGGAGCACCTGGAGCGAGGAAGAGCGGCGGGGGGGGGGAGCGGGGCAGTGCGGTAGGGGAAGAGACGGTAAAAGGGAACCGACTCGTCGAACGTGACGTCCTGAGACGCAAAGACACGGCGCGAGGTGGGGTGGTAAAACTGCCAACCAGGCGCGTCAGGGACAAAGCCAAGGAAGACACAGGGAACAGCGCGGGCGGAGAGCTTGTCCGCGGTGGTATCGCGGACAAAGGCACGAGCACCCCAGACCCGGAAACGCGACGCATCGCCAACCTTCCCCGTCCACAGCAGTGTGGGCGAGGTCTCCGGCAAGGAGACACGGGGCCAGAGGTTGAGCTGATGCGCGGCGTACCGGACCGCAAACGGCCACAGAAAATGGGGGGCAGTCGCATGGATCATGGAGGTACGAGCGACCTCCATGACTAAGCCAATGCGGCGCTCAGCAACCCCATTCTGCTGCGGAGAGGCCGGAAGCGTGAACGACTGGGTGATGCCGTGCTCCGCACAGTAGGCTGCCAAGAGGTCGGAGGAGAACTCACCACCTCTGTCAGAGTGCAGACGCAGGACAGGAAAGTCCGACCGGAACCGCTCGCGGAGCTGGAGACGAACTGCGCGGATCCAGGGGATCAAAACAGCAGGGACATCCGCCTTGCTCCGCAAGGGGAAGACCGTGGTGTAACGCGTGTAGTCGTCGACAACCAGCAGGAAGTACCGCTCGTGGCCCTGTCCCTGGACGCGGGCTGGGCCCCACACGTCCAGGTGGAGCGTCTGCAGTGGAGCCTCTGTGGGAGGAAACGAGGAGGAGTGAGGAGCGGCGCGTTGCCGCCCCTCGACGCAAGGAATGCAGGGCGGCGCAGGCGAGGGAGGGAGGGCAGGCAGAGACCTGGGGAGACCAGAGAGCGAGAGTGCATGCTACGCAGGCGAGGCAAGGAGGGGTGACCAAGGCGGTGGTGCCACAGGAGAGTGTCGTGCGACAAAGCGCGACACTCGCAGGGGGCCGCCAGCTGACCAGACGTAGACGCAGACGCAGCTACCTGAGGGGACTCAGTGGTCAGTGTGTACAGACTCGAGCCAGGTGCACGGGTGAACGTGGCCAAGTGCCGGCCCGTCCTAGCACACGTACAGTGAGTCACTCGCTGACTCGCAGGAGTGAACTGGTGAACCCCCCCATCCTGGAGGTCAGCTCCACTCACCAAGTTCGTAGAGAACGAGGGGAGGTAAAGACCTGACAGGAAGCCAGACGGGACGGCCGGACACGGCAGAACCGTGGAGTAGTGGGCAAGGACTGGACCCCCAGAGGGGTCCGCCAGGGAGACCGGGACTGGCCGACGGAGCGGCGTGAGTGCGGTGCAGTCGCGAAAGAAGGAGCGGGAAGCTCCTGAGTCAAGGGTGAAGGTGTGCGAGACCGCAGTGGGCGCAGTACCAGAGAGAGCAGACTCAGCAGCACCTGAAGTCACGGCCTCACCAGTACCTAGAGCAGTAGACGTACTAGCACCGAGAGCAGCAGCCTCACCAGCACCTAGAGCAGGAGACGCACTAGCACCTAGGGCAGCAGCCTCACCAGGGTCAGGCGGTACGCACAGGCAACAGGCACGGTCAGCACTAGTAGACAAGGCATACATGGCAGTGAGAATAGCATCATAGTCAAGCGCAAAGATATCTACCCTCTGTCCATGCAGCTCCAGCCAGGTGGGGAGCTCAGCCTCGTCGCCAAACACTGTGCGCCAGTCGTCGCTCAGACGGGCGAAGCAGCGGGACTGTGTGTGACCAAGCGTCCCACAAGGCTGACCAGTCCTAGCACCTGTGCGAATGACGTACGGGCAGCGAACTGTACGTGTAGACCTGCTACACTGAGCGTACCACTCCTGGAGCTGCCGAGGCGTAAGTGTCTCGCGTGGACGCCCCTGCAGCTGCAGCTGGCCACTGCTAGACGCTCCCAACTGACCAGCCTTAGGGCGACAGCTACGACGGCTACCGCGACAACCCCAGCTAGTATACCACTCACTAAGCTGCTGGGGCGTGAGAGGCTCGCGTGAACGTCGCTGGAGCTGCATCTGGCCACCTGCCAGTAGCAGTAGCAGCAGCAGCAGCGCGGGCAGGGCAGGCGTGGCAGGCAGGCAGGCAAGCAGGCAGGCAGGCAGGCAGGCAGGAAGGCAGGCAGGCAGACAGGCAGGCAGGCAGGCAGGCAGGCAGACAGACAGGCAGGCCGGCAGGCAGGCAGGCAGGCCGGCAGGCAGGCAGGCAGGCGCGCAGGCAGGCAGGCAGGCCGGCAGGCAGGCAGGCAGGCAGGCAGGCAGGCAGGCAGGCAGGCAGGCCGGCAGGCAGGCAGTCGCTCACCAAAGGCTGGGAGAGCAGGCGCTCACCGGGCGAGCAGGGCCGGCGCTCGACAGCGGCGACGTCGGGGCCGCAACACCGGCTGCAGAGCAGGGCCGAAGCAGCTGCAGGGCGGGGCCGCTTCAGCGGCAGTAGCAGGGTGGGGCCGCGTCAGCGGCAGGTCGGGGCCGTGGCAGCTGCAGGGCGGGGCCGCATCAGCGGCAGGTCGGGGCCGTGGCAGCTGCAGGGCGGGGGGGGGGCGCATCAGCGGCAGGTCGGGGCCGTGGCAGCTGCAGGGCGGGGCCGCATCAGCGGCAGGTCGGGGCCGAGGCAGAGGGCCGCGCGCGGCTCGGCGCGGGCTGCGCTGACTGCGCGCGGAGCTGCTGCAAGCCGCGCGCGGCCGCGCTAGGCAGTAGCGGGCCGCGCGCGGCTCGGCGCGGGCTGTTGCGGGCCGCGCGCGGGCCGTGCGAGGCAGTAGCAGGCCGCGCGCGGCTCGGCGCGGGCTGCTGCGGGCCGCGCGCGGGCCTCGCGAGGCCGTAGCAGGCCGCGCGCGGCTCGACGCGGGCTGCGTGGGCTCGGCGCGGGCTGCGCGCGGCTCGGTGCGGGCTGCGCGCGGCTGCAGCGGGCTGCGCGCGGGTCGGTGCGGGCTGCGCGCGGCTGCAGCGGGCTGCGCGCGGCTCGGTGCGGGCTGCGCGCGGCTGCAGCGGGCTGCGCGCGACTCGGTGCGGGCTGCGCGGTCTCGGTGCGGGCAGCGCGCGGCAGCAGCGTGTTTGCGGGCCTGACGGGCGTGTAGAGGCGGCGCGCGGGCCTTACGGGCCCCTCTCCAGGGGCAGCGCGCAGGCCTAGGGCAGCAGGAGGCAGCGCTTGTGCAGCACGTCACAAGGCAAGGCAAGGCAGGCAGGTACGTGGGGTAGCGCGGTAACCGCAGCGGTAGGTGGGCCCGAAAAAAAACGGTCCTACGGACCTTAGTGCTCTGAAACCATGTTAGAATCTAGCAGCAGGAATGAATGAACTAGCAGGATGCAGGAGTACAAGTAGTTAACCCTAATTTGGTTGTACCCCATATGGGCTACCCCATTACAGCCTAGACAATATGCTGCACATACAGTTTGACAATTATCAGCGTTTCTTTCTGTACCAAGGCTGATGGATGAAGGTAGGGTAAGGACCTACAGCACCGCAGGCACAAAGCAGAAATGTAGCACACACACAGTGAACAATGTAGGACCCACAATAAACTCTTGTTTTCTGAAAATTATAATGTTTTTAGGAGCTCTCACCAGTGTGTTTTTTCTTCTTTGTGTCAGGCCTGATAACCACCTATATTAGCAACTTCTAGTCTATGCTTAAACGTAATGACGCACACACATCAGAGCTGGTCATTTCTCCGGGCGCTTCGGTGCAGGCCCAAGAGTGCGGACGACAGGGCCAGCAGGCTGCGAGGAGTACCCTCCATGCGCCTGCAGCTCAGCAATGAGCTGACCGATGGCGTCATGCACTTGGGCAACAGCAGACGCTGGGATGATGATAGAAGAGCGATCTGCGCCAAGCACCTGAATGGCAAGAAAACATAAAGGCTGACGATGAAACAACATGCAATGCAGACTCCGACAGTCAACACGAATGGAGCTCGGCACAAGAAAGAAAGATGGTGGTGCACTGCAGGCAAGTAGTGGGCTGACCTCAGACATCTTGAGGAAGTGGCCGCGCGGGTTGGAGCCCAGGTCGAGGAAGAAGCGCTTCTGGTCCGCCACTATCACACGCGATGCCATCGCACCTCCCGGCCCCACCGCACCCCCGGCTGAAGAGCCCAAGCCTGCCAAAACCCCCTGAGTGCCCCCTGCTGCTGCTGCACCTGCATCATAGCCTGCAGTCGTTGCTGCTGCCACCTGTGGTAAATAACAGGAGGGATAAAAACACGAGGTAGTTGATGGCATTGCATGGAAGAATGAATTAACAGCATACAGGGAGCCACAGCCCAGTTGCATACTCGGGACGGCAATGGGCTTATTCTCTACAAAGAATACAGGCCACTCAGTATGAGCCCTAATGGCACAAGATTCTGTGTCACTGTGTTCTGGCCAGTGTCAGAAACCCAGCCTGAGATACAGGTTGGTATGGTGCATGGGTTGCTACTGGCACTCACAGCCGTGTTCACACCAGGAGCGGCGCCTGGCAGAGTAAGGGAAGCCTCATGAATCTCCACCAGCGCATTGCGGAAGGCGGCCCAGCCATCATCAGTGGCGCCTGGGGTGGTCCCCGTGGTGGCAGGCACTATGATGGTGCTGCGGCCATGCACGCGACTGGCCTCCGACACCTGCACCCCGTGGGAGCACACACATCACAACATGCTCACAACAGTCAGGCCCTTGCAGCAACATGACACGTGCTAAGAGTGGCCCTTGCCAGCCCCTTGTCCATCCCGTACACATGCCCATGTGATCCAACCCCACGCCAGTGGAGATTACCCCATGCCATGCCATGTGAGACACATGGGCTTTCAGGCAGTACCAGCAGGAGGAGAGTGCTAACGCAGAACGAGGTGTGAGAGAGAACAATAACATGGCAAGGAGTCGAATGCAAGAGCGCGGCTGGCAGAGGCAGTGACCCCACGCTCAAGATGAGGGGCAGCAGAGGCAGGGCGGGGAGGCGGAGTGGCGGGCACCTTGAGGAATCGACCACGGGGGTTCTCTCCCACGTCGAAGTAGAACACCTGCCACGGGCCGCCCGGGATGCGCGCACCCAAGACGCACGGGGCGAGGGGGGCGAGGGACGAGTTAAGGGAGCATCGGAGATGTTCGAAATGACCAGCATAAGAGGGGGCGGGAAAGAGGAATCAGGATTGTCAAGTACGAGAAGGGCGTTGAGCGAGCGCGCGTGCGTGCGGGGGTGGCACCTTGGAGTCGAGCTGCAGCTCCTTGCTGTTGAGCTGGCCCTGCTCGCCGCCGTTGGCGTAGTAGTTGAACAGATCCACGAACCACACCACGCCCGCCACCGGCACCAGGATCGTCGACCGGTTCAGCGCCGTGCGCTCGCTGATCTTGAGGTAGCGGCCGCGCGGGTTGTCCTTGAGGTCGAGGTGGAAGAGCTTCTGCTCCAACTGCAACGACCGCGACACCAACTCCACGTCGCCCATCGCCATCGCCGCACGCGATCTCTGCACCGCACCCACCAACGAGCAACGAGCAATGCGCAAATTAGCTCCGCCCTTACGACTCTTTGAGACCTTTCGCCCTTCCGAAACCCACCACTTTCCGCTCTTTTCGCCCGCCAACCACCTCGCTGAATACGCGTGTCGTCTCGACTCAAACCGCCCGCCTCCTCCACTGCCTCCACCGCACCTCCCGCTGCCTGCCCGAATCACAGCCCCTCCTCCCTCAGTAGCACGTGACACGTCGCAATGAGCAGAGCAGGACGAGGAAACAAAAACATAACGGAACTTCGATGCGGAAACTTTATTCGTTCTGCGTTCGCCTCCGAATACACTGGGTGCAGCTATTGATTTAGAATGTATCCTACACTAGCTTTTTTTATTCACATGGCGTATGATGCAACAAACCACAGTTTGAATAGTAGCAGTAATATATACAGTACATGCCTTATATACACACAAATACGAGACAATTCCCAACCAGCACAGGGAGCTAATATTGTTTGCCTTGGTACACAACCTTATGCGCAGTCAACTCATCCTCAACCGTGTTAGGTAGAGGCAAGGTGCTTCGCAGCGTGCTGGAAACATCAGTGTAACAAGTTAGTGTGTGGGTGCAAGTGCTTGGTGCAGCTGCTGCTGCGAGTTGACTTGCACATCATGGTAGTAGAGCAGCACACATGCAGGCTGGCCCACAATGCAGAAGAAGAACCAGAAGAGCATGTTGCCCACCTGCAACAATCACCAGAAACACCAAAAGGAAGGCATTTCTTCACCATGTGACCCTATGCTATGAGCAATGCGAGCAGAAGCAGGAACGCAGACGAAGGGTAGTCAATGCATAAAAAAAGCGCAGGTAAAGAACCGTACCATTGGATTTTGAAACTTCTGGTAAAGATAGTTGGTGATCCAGACCAGAGTCGTATCTAGAGGGGAGGAAAAGAGGGCAGGGAGACACGCACACAGTATTGAAAGGACGACCACCATCCAGCCATGCCTCACCTATCCACAAGTCTGTCGCATACAGTCTTCTTCTCTCAACACCTAAGTATTTGATACCGTGAGCAACACAAACGGCTCTCAGGGCAATGGAGAAACAGTTCGATCAATACATAGAGAGCAAAGCATGAGCAGGTAGAACGGATTGAGGCAAGGGAGTGGCAGAGCGCTTGCCTGAAATATCATGCCAAGGAAAGCCCAGAGGCGAAACATGTGGCAGGGAATTCCAATCAGCACCTGCCATGCACGCACACGCAGGATGGAGGGAACGATGGGTGTCCATACCGCAGGGATAAGCTCGCATATGCGGTGCAATGATATGGGCGGGGGAGGCAGGATGATGAGAGGTGGGGGAGATTGTACCTCGTGGAAGACAGCTGAGAGGAAGAACACCACGAACACTGCCAGCGGCTGCCATGCACCACAACACACATCACACCACCACCCACATGTTAGCGCCGATTGAACCAAGCGGACCATGCGCAGTGGAGAAGGGCAGCACGGTGCTGCAATGCATACGCACAGCGAGACCAAGGCATGCAACACAACGGCATGAGGAGGGTTGGGGAGGCACCTTGGTGAGGCCGATGGAGAGGCAGGGAAAGTAGATGTGGCGCACCATCCACCGGTGCACAGGCTGGTGGGGCAGGCAAGGGTGTCAAGCGAGCATGGTTGGCAGAATGATGTGAGACGCGCACACTGGTCAACATGGGACAAAATGCAGACTCATGCGTGAATGGAAGCGAGCAAACATGGGAGACACTTACCATGTTCCAAAGCTTCCAGTACTGCAGGCGGAGACAGGTGCACCGCACACATACATGCACACACAGGCACCAGCACACACGCACAGAACAGGGATGGCAGAGCACAGTGTGAAGGCAGGCATGAAGAGCATAGTTGAAGGCAGGCACGAAACATAGTAGAGCGTGGGGACGGAAACGTGGGGAAAATGAGTGCACCTCCTCTATGGTCTTGGCGTTCCACCAGTCCCGGTAGAACTCCCTGTCCCCAAAGCACAGCAACTCGCCCAGGATGTTCAACCTGCCACCCATGCCGCCACACCAGGGAAGGAATCGATTGACACAACGCATGGAGGAAGGTCTGAGTGGAGACGAGGAGGCATGAGCAGAGCAGGGATGAGTGGGCGCTGCATGGACTGACCAGAGATGGAAGAAGCAGAAGAATATGCCGAGCCACACATAAAGAGTGGGGATGGAGAGCTTCAAGACGCGCTCTATGCTGTACAGAGAGTGCCCCTTGAGGGGATGCTGGCTGTTCTTGATTATGGGGTTGATGTACTGCCACACAGCGCAACCAAGTAAGCAGCACGTTCAGGGACAAAGGAAGACAGGGAGAGGAAAACTGTCACTTTAGCTGAGCATGTCGCATGCAAGAGTTGAGAACCTCCCAAGGTGGAAACATGAAAACGACGGAGGAAGAAGGATGGAGGTGGTGGGCGCGGGGGCGAACCTGTTCAATGATGAAGAGCACGAGCCCTGTGAACGTGAGTAGCTTCACCACCTGCTGCAGCAGCCACCCCTTGCGCACATGCGGTGCTCGAGGATACCCCAGCTGCCACACAGTCAGCAACGCACATGTGTAGGGGCGCACAGAGCACGATAGAGGAAGGGCTACAAGCAGTAAGACGGGTTGCAAAACAAGGCACTGGCTGGCATAAAAGCAACACTCCATGCAGCAGCAATGGGGCATGAGACAAGAGGGTGACGTGGTGAGGTGGCGTACCTGGTAACAGAGGGTGGGCGCAGCCATGAAGTAGCAGAGGTTGCCCACTGTGAGGTTCAGAGGGTACTGCACCACTGGCGCCCCTGCAGCAGGCACCAACTGCCGTGGACCAACAATGGCGTGACATCCGTGGGTGATGGGAAACGGAAAACGTTTATCAAGGGTAGTGAGCAAGGAGGGACACGGTGGAAAGAAGCGCTCTTTACATCTGTGTGGAAGCACAGGAAGCAGCAAGTGCGGCGTGCGACGGGCGAGCAGCAAGGGCAAGCAAGGTGAAGCGCAGAGGTTGATGTGCACCTGATGGCCTTCCGACAGCTTCTTGCGCACATCATGCAGCGTGTGCGCGTACGAGATGAGCTTCATGAACACCGTCACCGCCACAAAAATCAGCAGAAACCCGCCCAGGGGCTGAGAATGCACCCTGCAGGAAACAAAATGTCATGCACTGGTGAGAGTGGAACTGGGACACAGCGTACGAATGTGCAGCGCTGATATAGTGGTACATGGTCGTCAAACCAGCAAGGGCCTTCGAGTTACATGCCTGTTGATGACGATAGCTGGGTAGAGAAACTCTCCTGCAATGTTGACAACATGCAGAAATGCCGTCACCTGCGAGGGACACACAGCAAGGCCATGCAATATTATAAGCCTGCGTCAACAACTCTGGAATGAAACACACGTGTGTGACTGGCAGCAGTGCGACAGGAAAGGGAATGGGCGGGTGGCACATAGAAGAGGCACCTGCTCAGTAATGTAGCCGTGTGCGCGCAGCTTCTCAATGCAGAGCGCCATTAGGGGAAACGCTGCCAGACTCAGCCTGGAAAACAACAGACAGTTTGCATTGACAGGCAGCGCCGCGAGGGTCGGGAGGAAGGCGAGTGAGAGCACGGATGGTCAAAGGGGGAGGGGAAGAGGAAGAGGGAGAGAGGGGGGGGAGCAGAATCGCAAAAAAATGATGATGCCAGGACTTTAAGAGAGCATTGGCAGGGTGGAAGGGTTGAGGTAACTGACCCACACATGAGCAGAGGCCATTCACGCAGCGAGCTGCTGGAGAGCCAGAAGCTAGAGCGCGCCAGGATGCCATACTGCACAACACAGAGGCAGCCAGGCGTGTGGATGGGGGTTAGGCATATGACAGCACACACGTGACTCGCGCACGAGCACCACCACCACACAGAACGCATGCAAGGGCGTGGGACGCAGAATGGTGAGCACCGCACCGAGAAATGCCTATGCTCTTCAAACGCAGCACCGTGCCCCGCACACGCAATTCACTTAATCACAGACAGAGGAGAGCAATGCAGGAGCGAATGCACGAGAATAGGAGGGGGGTGACCTTCATGAGGTTCTCAATGATGAGGCGGCTGTTGACCGCCACCAGCAGCACAATGCACAAGTTGAACAGCCCTGCATGGCTCTGCACACACAAACCAGCAATCGTCGCATGGGTACAAGGAAACAGTTGTTGCGCACTGTGCACTATGTAGAGATATAGAAACGTTTTTTTTTCCAAATGGTAACGGGTTGTCGCATGCACATTCGCACAAGGATACGGACAGATAGGGGCTGTGTGAGGATGAGCAGAGGCGAACTGACCTGTTGGAAGATGGCAACGGAGCTCAGAGGGCTCTCCCTCACATGCTTGTGAGCCGGTGCACACACCCATGGCACCCCCCTCCTCTCTCCAGCCTTCCTCACTCGCTGCTCACCCTCCTCTCCTTGCCCCGCACGCCCATGCTCATACTGGCACGAGCTCCTGCTGTCGCCCTCGTCCCTGCCCTTCCTGCGGCGCACCCCTGCCGCTTCGCTGTGGCTACCACCGCCTGCCGCCCCTTGCTGCGCCCACGCCCCGCCCGGCCATGCGCCCTCCCGGCCATGTGAAGCGGCATGCAGCGGGGCGTGGCGCAGAGAGGCAGCAAAGCTGTCAGCGCGCTCAACGGAGGAGCTGCTGCTCGTCACCTCGCCCGCCGACGCCTCTGACGCCTCCCCCGCCGCCTCCTCCGCTCTCAACGAACCCGCCATTCCCTTTGTGGTGCCTGCAGCGTGGTGCTGCTGCAGGTGCGGTGCAGTGCACGATGATGTGGGCGTACAGCACCCTGCCGCCTGCACGGCAGCAGCAGCACAAGGCCAAGACACAATATACAGGGCGCAGCGCATACATTGGGAAAAGTTATGGGCCAAAGGCAAGCATCACTACCTTTTAAGGGAAAAAAAAACAAAAAAAAAAAAAAAAAAACAAAAAAAAAAAACATGCAAGGCAAAGCTACCTGCAATACCAAGCCAAAAGAGGTGCGAAACAGCGTGCGAGAGAAGCTTACCTGCAAAGCAAGCATCCAGTTGTAAACCTCTGCTTCGTCTCTGGAGCTCAAGCGCAGCAGCATGTTGCCCTGCGAGTCCTCTGGCACACACCGTACGAGTCAAAACACGAATAGAAAAAACCATGACCGCAGGGTCTGCCACTACAACAAGCCAGCACAGCAATTCTGACAGGAAAGCGGCGGAGATAGAAATCGAGGCGAGAGCTTTCTGAAGGTGCAGAGAGCGAGGGCGCACCGAGGCGGAAGATGAAGAAATTGGTGGCGCTGAAGCCGTCGGGCTTGGCCCCTTCAAGCGCGACGACGCACGAGTGGAGCAGCACGGCCTCCTCAGGGCGATGCTCCGTGTCCCTCTCCGACTCCCACGCCATCAATAGATCGCCCGCCAGCCTGCCAGCCGCCACGCCATGCACGCAGCAACACGGCGCATGATGAGCCTCCACATCGCAAGGCGAAAATCACTGGCCAATGCTTTCACACGCGAGCACGGCAGCAGAAGCGCCTTAAGATATACTTACACAAAATAGCGACGGTGCCATGTGCGTTCCCATACCCTTGCCCTACCATCGAAAAAAGGATCACATAAGGAAAGAGGTAAGGGAAGGTACACACTGAAGGACGAAGCGACGGGAGAAGCACTGGAGCGATGGGCGAGATGCAAAACGACACGAGCTAGCAGGTGCGACGGCGCAACGAGGTGAAACAAGTTCGAGGGAATATACCATGGCCGATAGCGATTCAGGTACCCGCAACGGAGCAACGGTGCTGGGAGCTGTCGGGGTTTGGAGGGAGGGTAGGGAAAGCGCGGGAGATAGGGGGTGAAGGTGGCTGATGCCGGACTCGATCGAAGGAATACTGAAAGTGAACGCGGTGTAACGCTGGAATAAGGGGGAGGAAAGGTCGGGCAACGAACACACAAACAAGCATGTCAGGTGGAGCATGCACAGGGGAAGCACAGCAAACGGAGAGGAAAGGTGAGACGTCCAACGAGCCACGGATGGCGAAACGCAAGCGTGAGGCGCGGACCTGCCAAGTTGGAGCTGTGGGAGGCGAGAGTGGAGGCGGGGTAAGGGGAGCCGGCGCCACAACGCTGGCCAGCATGTCCGTCTTGGTGGCGCCCACACGCGCATGCAACAACTCCATCGCCTCGCGGTTTAGCGCGCCGGTGAAGACGGACCAAGCCCGCGGATCAACGAGACGGGCGATCAACACGTGCAATCGAAGAGGACGGAAATTTGCTGGTGCACGCACGGTGCCTGGACAATGCCAATTCACAACTAGCACAGCAGCGATGACTTCCTACAACAGAAAGATAAAACAATTTACCTCTAAAACGTCAAATATAACAACTGCGTTGACTACTGAACGTCCCGACTGCCGCACGGCCCAATTCACCATACAGACCACCTTACGATAACCTTAACTGGCAATTCGAGGACAGGACAGACACGTCCCTACCCAAGCTGTGTGGGAGCTGGTGGAGGAAACGCAGTGAAGATGCTCGTGCAATGAATGAGAGACGAATGCTCCACGCAACTGAACACACTGTTTTCTCATCCCAGCCGTTCATGAGTGAAAGTGAGTGGACGAGCCGATGAGTTGTTGGTGGTGGTGGGATGGCCCCGCTGGGCCAGCAACGGCCCGGAGGTGACGTGGTTCTGCATCACTCGCGACGAGGTTGGGCCAAAACTGACGCCAAGTAGTGCTGGCATCTCGGCCTCGGCGCGCCGTTGCGACACGGGAATCACACTTTTGATTCTCCGAGGAATTGACGGTGATGACAGACGTTCCCGTAGGGTGGTCAGCTGAATCGTCGATGTTCACCACAATTCACCAACCTCCCAGAACAGTGGGAGAGCAACCGCATTGGAGAACTTCGTATACAGTCCATTACCCGAAAGCGAGGAACAGTAAGCGACTGGTGCCTGTAAGAAATTACTTTTCCTTAATTGGTTATACCATAACAAGTCAAACACAATTCATCCATCCCTTGTTGAGCCACAACAGCCCCACGTTTCTAGCAGGTAGATCTAGCGTCGTGTGGAGACCTGAAGTGATGAAATCAGAAGGCCGACAGGAGGCTGTGAACATGAACTGAGGGTGTTCAGCCATTGAGTTAGTGTACAAAGACGTTGAGTTGAGGGTGTGGCACATATGGGGGTACACCAACACAACGCCAGAATGAAGTGAACCATAAGAGAGGTGATACGAAGAGGAAACCCTAAGAGTTGCTGCGATCAAGAGTTGATCGTGGCCTAGGATCTACTCAGGAAGGTTCGCACACAGTGAGATAGTTTGGTGGGCCCTTGACCTCAATAGCAGAGTGAATGTAAAATGCTTGAGATGAATAAAACATGCAAACAAGGTGATATAAATAAGAGTACAATGGAATACGAAAAGACCTAACTAGCCATGTGCTCTAAAGGATACATTCCCTTATTCAAATGCATTCCCAACCGTGCGGCGCGTACAGTTTCGTAACTGTTCCCGCCAAAACCACCTTGCCTGCAGCTGCCCGATGCCGTCTGCTCCGACGGTCCAGATGCGTCCCAACTGTCTGACGCTTCGAGTCAATTCTGTTAGAAATAGAAGAGGAACCTAGGCTTAGGTGAAACCCTAGCCTAGGTGAGAGTTGAGAGTAACGAGATGTAAGTTGGGCAAAGGTGGGGAAGTTCACTATTGAGCAAGGTACAAATAGGAAACACAGCATGCAAAGAAGGTGTACCACCAACAGTTCATTATAATAACTACAGTAACTATCGTAAGCAGGATATAATATAACTTGACACACCCCCTTAGCCTGCTTGCGGTAGGAACTGGCGCAGTGGAAGAAGGCAAAGAGGTAAGGAAGGACGAGGAGGCGAGAGGAGAGGAGAGAAGAGGAGAGGAGGTGGGGGGCCAGTGCCGGCGGACCCGCTTACGAACCTCCTTTTACAAAGGGGAGGTGAGAGAGGAAAGGGAGAGGAGGTGGGCTAGGTGGGCATGAGCGCGCAAGCTCATAGCGATCCCCCCCCGTTAATAACCCCCAAGTCCCGATGAGGAGAGGAGGTGGGCTAGGTGGGCATGAGCGCGCACGCTCAATGCGATCCCCCCCCGTTAAGAACCCCCAAGTCCTCACCCCCCTTGTCACTCAACCCCTTGAACCTCACACCCTCCGCACCTTTCTACTTCCGCCACCCCCTCACCCTTTTCCACTTCTTCCCCCCTCTTAACCTCTCTCCTCCCCCCCCCCCCCCCCTACAGCAACAAATGCTGCAGTGGAGAGAGGAAGAGGGAAGGGAGGGACAGCCTGCTGGAGGTTCACACCCGCCACCCCCACGTCTCCCCTCCCCCCCCCCCCCCCCACGACTGAAGCCGCGGAAGGGAGGGCGGGAGGGGGGGCAGCGTGAGCAGCTGCCGGCGCTGGCGCTGGCGGCAATCGCAGCTGCTGGCGGTGGCGCTGGCGGTCCGCGCAGGCACTGGCGCTCACGGCTGGCTGCGGCGCTGGCGCTCGCGCTGGCACTGGCGCTCGCGGCTGGCCGTGGCGCTGGCGTCCGCACTGGTGAAGGCGGATCGCGGGGCGACGGGGGCCGCGGGGCGACGAAACGGGGTTCGCAGACGACGGGAAGGGGTGCGCCCCGACGACGGAACGCAGGGCGCCGCGGCGACGGAACACGGGGCGCCGCGGCGACGGGAACCGGGCGCCGCGACGACGGAAAGCGGGCGCCGCGGCTACGGGAACGCGGGGCGCCGCGGCGACGGGAATTAGGCGCCACGGCGAACGGGCAGGGCAGAACGCGAGCGACGGGCGAACGGGAAAAAAAAAATGGTGCATTTCGCGCTGTAGCATAGGCGGGCCCATATCTTACAGAAAATTAGGTCCTAAGACCGTAGTGGCTCTGATAGCATGTTAGAAATAGAAGAGGAACCTAGGCTTAGGTGAAACCCTAGCCTAGGTGAGAGTTGAGAGTAACGAGATGTAAGTTGGGCAAAGGTGGGGAAGTTCACTATTGAGCAAGGTACAAATAGGAAACACAGCATGCAAAGAAGGTGTACCACCAACAGTTCATTATAATAACTACAGTAACTATCGTAAGCAGGATATAATATAACTTGACAAATTCCAACCGTCTGACGCTTCGCGTTCATTCTCGTTACTGCGTGCTTCTCTTTGCTGCGGTGAGGAGTGCACAGTAATATCAAATGTTACTATTCGTAACACCCCCCTTCACTCCTGGCCGTAGCTCGACTTGACCTGCTTGACCACGCCGCTGAGTTCGGAGCAGTGTTGATACTGCTGACGTGGCAGTCGCTTCGTGAGGAAGTCTGCTGCCATGTCACCGGTCGGGCAGTAGGTCAAGTTGACTTTGCCCCTGTCCACCTCATCCTTCACAAAGAAATACCGCAGCGCAATGTGCTTGGTGCGGTTGACGAAACCAGGTTTGTTCGCGATACGGATCGCGCTCTGGTTGTCGCAGTGAAGGCGGAAGGTCGGCGAAGTCGGAATTTTCGCTTCTTGCAGGAGTTCCTGCAGGTAGAGGCCTTCGCGAACTGCTGCGGTTGCTGCGATGAATTCCGCTTCGGCTGATGACAGGGCAACCAACTCCTGCTTCTGTGAATTCCAGGAGATTGGTCCCGATGGCTCGAGTCGGAACAGGAAGCCGGTCCTGGACCGTCGATTATCAGGGTCTGCTGCGTGATCGGCGTCCACGTAGCCTACGAGGTTGAAGGATGGAGTTGGTGCAGTTGAGTAGCACAGCCCAATCTTGGGCGTTGAGACGAAGAATTGAAGAGCGCGCTGCAGGTCCAGGTGATTCTCAGCCGTTGGTTTGCGTGAGTACTGCGCAAGCTGACTTGCGATGTACGAGAGATCTGGCCTGCAGGTGACAGAGGCGAAGAGGAGGCATCCCAACTGCTGCTGGTAAGTCTGGATCCCAGCAGGGGATAGGGCTTTGTTGTCAGGTTTGTGGTTCGGTCCGGGGGTTCGGTAGGGAGTTGAGAGGGGTGCCGATGAAATGTTGAACCGCTTCCCTAACTCCTCTGCGTACTTAGCCGCTGAGAGGTGAATGGCCTCAGGTGCGTAGGAGATGTTGAGGCCTAGGAACTGCTTCACCTCGTAGTTGCACGTGATGTCGACGCGCCCCGCCAAGGCCTTCTCGAACTGCTCGAGAAGCTCGTTGTTTGAGCCTGTGTATAGAAAGTCGTCGACGTACACCGTGAGGAGAATGTATTCGCCGCGGAAGTCGCGGCGGTACATCCCTGGATCGTGCGGCATCTGCTTGAACCCGATTTCAAGCAGGATGTTGTGCAGGTACTGCTGCCACAGCCTCGGAGCCTGCTTGATGCCGTAGAGTGATTTGCGCAGCTGACACACGCGTGAGTCTCCTTCGCCATAGGTTTGTGGCTGCTCCACGTAGATCACGGCGTCTACTAACGCGTACAGGAACGCGTTCTTCACGTCGATTTGACGGAGTGGCAGGTGCCTTGCAGCTGCGATGGCGAGCAGGATGCGGACGGAGGTGTGGCGGCTGACTGGGGCAAATGTCTGGTCGAAGTCGATCCCATGCCTCTGGTCATAGCCGCGAACCACCCAGCGTGCCTTGAAGCGCTCGATCGTTCCATCCGCCGCGGTCTTCACGCGGAAGACCCACTTCCCCGAGAGGATCCTTGCGCCCTTGATTGCTGCGCGGTCGACGAGCACCCAGGTGTCGCGTGACTCTAGTGCCTTGATTTCCGCGTCCATCGCCTCGCGCCATTCCTTGCTGTGTGGTCCAGAAAGAGCTTCCCGCGGGTTTCGTGGCTCGATAATGCGCGGCGCTTTCGAGGTTGCAGCGTGGAGTCCGAGCAGCTGCAGCCCCGAGACGGTGCTGTCGTGGCGACGTTGCGGGATGACTTCCTGCACGTCATCGTCGTCGCTTTCAGGTTCAGGTGGTGCTGGTGGTGCTGCGCCTCCGCCGCTTCCTCTCGTTCCGCTTCCGCCTGCTCCCGAGGAATCGTCTCGGGATGGCGTCGCTGCTGCGCCGATCCTCCCATGCGAATTCCCCCCTTGTGTCCTGCTCCAAGATTGCTGCAGCGGCTTCGTCTTCAGGCGTTGCGTAGCTGTGGCCATTGTTGGCGTAGACGCGATTCGCGTTCGTTTCCTCGTCGCGGCGGAACTGGTCGAGGAAGAGACGCTCGTAGAAGATTACGTCGCGAGCGTGGGCGGTCTTCTGGCTGAGGAGATCCAGGATGATCCACGCCTTGTATTCGTGACTGATGCCGAGGTGAATTCCCCAGCGCGCGCGGCTGGCAAATTTGCCGATGGTTGATGTCGGCGGGCGGTATTGGACCATGCATCCCCATACGCGGAGCATGGAGGTATCTCCCTTGGTTCCTGTCCATTTGAGGTGCGGAAACAGATTGCCGGTAATCGCGGTGGTTGAAAGGAGGTTGTGCACCCGTACGGCGTGGTGCATCGCGTAAGTCCAGTAGATCGGCGGCAGCTTTGACTGCTTCATCAGCGCGCGCACCTTCGTCATCAGCGTGCGGTTCGTCCGCTCAGCTACGCCCTGCTGCTGGTGCGCGTAGGGAAGGGAGATGTGGTGCTCGATCCCCTTTTGCGCCAGGAATGTCTGCATCTGATTGCTCCTGAATTCTGCTACGCCGTCGGACTGCCAAATCTTGAGCTTCTTCCCAGATTGCCGCTCCGCGTGCGGCAGCCAGAGGCGAAATACCTCGTAGGCTCTGTCGCGGGTCACTACGTTCACGACCCACACATAGCGCGTTCCAGCGTCGATGAAGGTGAGTGTGTATAGTTCGTCTTCTGCTCCGCAATGCCCCACGTTCAGGAAATCGCTGTACACCTTGTGCAGCTTGGGGTAGCGGTTCGTTCCAGGTTCGAGCAGCGGGAACGGTTGGTGGCTCAGCGCAGCTTCGGGGCAGACAGTGCAGTTGCACGGATGTGTTCCGCCACTTACTTCGGAACCGTCAGGGCGCAGGAGTGCGCCAGGAGCGAAGACGCCAGCGTCGATGCAGTTTTTCAGTGTCGCGCGGGAAGGGTGTCCGAGGCGCTGGTGCCAGAGTGCATCGTCAGCGCGAAAGCCGGAGGTGCGCATGTAGCGCGCGCGTACCTCCTCAGGGTCTTCGTCAGGTGCGGGAGCAGGTTCCGCTGCTACTTCCTCTGCTTCTTCTTCTTCTGCCGCGGTAGTCAGCATCAGTGCCAAGAACTCTCTGTCGCGAATTTCAGAGAGCGGGATGTTAGTCCCAGGGATGGTTCCAGGGACGAGAGTAGGCTCGCGTGGCTCAGGGGCAGGTCCGTAGACGGTGCGACGCGGGGTTGACGGCTCGTTGCCCCAGATGATGGTGTCCCACGGGTCGTGACGCGGGGGAATATCTGCAGGGGGTGGTGCGAGCGGGATGTGGCGCGGGGGACGACCGAGAGGAACGACTGCAGGTGCTGCTTCGATTTCCTCAGCTTTGGCCTCTTCCCCCCTTCGTTCTTCCCGGGAAGTGCCCCAGCCGCTGTCTGTGGTGGTAGGTACGGCGCCCCATCCGCCGCTCGCGTTGGCCCAGGTTCCGCCGGTGTCGCCCCATCCGCCTGTTTCACTGGTTCCCCATCCTCCAGCGCTTCCCCACCCCCCTTCATTGGAGGCACTTTCTTCCTCCTCGGCTCCCCAGGCGGCGCAAGCGAAGGTCCCGCGTGCTTCCGCGAGGCTTTGCTGGCGAAGCTCCTCGGCTTCGCGGCGCGCCAGTTCTTCCTCTTGCTCCACGGTGAGTTTCGCCGAGGGGTCGAGCCGATGAGGGTACACCTTTCGGAATTCCTCGAGAGTGTAGGGGCGCGGAACTCCTCGTGAGTCCAAGCTTCCGCGGCGTTGTCCGCGCAGGATGTTGTCGAGCCGCTGGGAGGGAGGTCCAGCGTGAGGGCTTTGGTCGGTGCCGAACACGCGTCGAGTCGTCTCCTCGACCTCGAGCTGCGACATCCCTTCTTCTGGTGGCGCGTGGCGCTCTGCTTCAGCGATGGCGGCGAGTCCGCGGCCCGCAATCGCGCTTGTGGAAGTCGTCGGCGTGTGACAATCCCTGCATATGCCGTCGGGGTCGGGGTTGTGTAACGCCGTTTCACGTGGATGAGGATGATGGGGCACCCACGGTCTGCCGTCAGGGTGCTTCCAATCCCTGCGGTGGATGTGTTCGAAGCGCAGTGGCACGAGGTCAATCAGCTCGTGCGAATCGCCGCTGCAGTCGGGGATGTCGAAATCCAGGACGTACACTCCATTTTCGGAGTGTGCTCGTCCGATCTGCCTGCGGGGGAAGTTGCGCGCTTCGTAGTGCAGCAGGATGTCCCGCGTCTCGCGGTCCGTGCTGAGGTCGACGCCGCAATCCATGAGCTGTGCGGCGGACAAGAGGTTGAAGCGCAGGTTCTGGACGATCAGCACATCGTTAAGCGTGATGTGCGTGCGGCTTCCGCGTGCTTTGAGCACGACGATGCCTTGCGCGCTTGCGCGCAGGCGCGTGTTGTTTGCCACAGTGACGTAAGTGACGGCAGGGGTGGCGACGGCGTTGGATATGTAACGCTCGGAGCCCACCATATGCTGGCCGCAGCAGCTGTCCAGGTACCAGGTGTTGTAGCGCTTGTTGTCGTCACGTGCGAGCAGCGCCAGTCGCGGCGTGACGATGTGCGGAGTGTCGAACTTCAAAAACTGTTCGCGCGTGAGCCAATCGAGTGGCGCCACCCGCATATCAGGTACGTGCGGGGGACTTTCAAGCAGCGGGACTGGAAGATTCCAGTCCTGGTCGTCGTCGTCGGTGAAGTCGCGGCGCGGACTAAACGGGTTGTTGTTGGTGAACGCGCCAATTGGGTGCGGTGTCGACTCAGGTGGCGGTGAGCGAACGCGGCGACGACGCGACTCGCCTGTCATGGCCATGCTGCTCATGACGTTGCGAACTGGGGCAGTCGAGGACGGCTGCTGCTGCTGATGCTGAACCGCTGGGTTCAGGTTGCGCGCGAGAGGGGGCTGATACCCTTGGGCTGGACGCACGTCGCCTCGTGCGTCTTGACGGCCGGACCAGGTGCTCGGATTGGTCTGGCGAGGGCGAGATCGGTTCTTGCATCGATCCGCCAGATGCCCGAAATTTCTGCAGATCTTGCAGTAGAGGCGCCGTGGCTTTCGCTCTTCGGTGTTGTCGGCGTAGAAGGCGAGCCGTTCGCGTTCTCGTCGCGGCGCTGGTCGCTGCTGGTCCATATCCCTTTGTTCGACGAGAAGGGCGGCGCAAAGGGCGGCCTCCGAGATGACCCCCTGCTGTCGGAGTGACGCCTTGCAGGGCCGCCACTCTGGGCCAAGCCCTTGAAGCACGATGTTGACGAAGATCTCCTCTGAAATCGTGCTTCCCAGCTTCACGATTTGGTCGCGAAGGCTCCGACAGCGGTTAAGGTAATTGTTGACTTTCTCCCCTGCGGTCATCTTAGTTTCCAGGAGTTCCTGGAGTAGTCGGCTCGAAGAGACAGAGTCCTTGGGCTGGTAGACTCCTGTCAGGTGCCGCCAGGCGTTAAGGGCTGGAGCAGCCGAAGTTTTGTAAGAACGAATGTTGAGCTGCTCCGCCGCCGACATGTTCCGCAGGAGCACCCCGTACGCCATCAGCGACTCGTTGTAATACCGCGCCTTGGCGTCGTCGGTGTCCTCAGCAGGCTCCGCGTAGCTCCCGTCGAAATAGTGGAAGATCTGGGCGTTCTGAAGCAGGAGCTCCAGCTCGAAGCTCCAGGTGTAAAAGTCTCTGCCGTCAAAGCAGGTACTTGTCTTTATTTTTTATATGCTGAGAAACCTTGATTGAGCGGAGAGAATTGCCTCTTCACTGGGACGGGGAGTCTTGGGGGTTGAGCCATTGGTGTCGAGGGAGAATGTTTGCGGGGTGGCGTTCTGGCCAGTCGGGGCCGGTTGAGAGGGTTGCGAGGATGTTCCCGCATCGCCATTCCGCAATGTTTGGAGCCCTTGCTCCAAGCTGGTGAGTCGCTGAAGAAGTTGTGCGAGAACTTCGGAGTTGATTGTCGTCGTGTTCTCGCTTGTCGCAGCCGGGTTGGGTTGCGCTTCAGCCGTCAGATTAGTCTGACCACCAGATCCTCCGGCCATCTTCACTCGTGAACGTGTGCCGGACGCCACTTTCTGAATGTCGCAATTTTCGGGAGTGGCAGTGCGAAGGATTCCCGAGCTGCTCTCATACCATGCTGCGATCAAGAGTTGATCGTGGCCTAGGATCTACTCAGGAAGGTTCGCACGCAGTGAGATAGTTTGGTGGGCCCTTGACCTCAATAGCAGAGTGAATGTAAAATGCTTGAGATGAATAAAACATGCAAACAAGGTGATATAAATAAGAGTACAATGGAATACGAAAAGACCTAACTAGCCATGTACTCTAAGGGGTACATTCCCTTATTCAAATGCATTCCCAACCGTGCGGCGCGTACAGTTTCGTAACTGTTCCCGCCAAAACCACCTTGCCTGCAGCTGCCCGATGCCGTCTGCTCCGACGGTCCAGATGCGTCCCAACTGTCTGACGCTTCGAGTCAATTCCAACCGTCTGACGCTTCGCGTTCATTCTCGTTACTGCGTGCTTCTCTTTGCTGCGGTGAGGAGTGCACAGTAATATCAAATGTTACTATTCGTAACAAGAGTCGTACCCTCGTAACTGCCTAATGCAACTCCTCTTTGTAATATAATACACTATAACATACATCATATCCACAGTCAAAACTGATACCCTACAGCATCATAATATAGTTACACTGTAGCGCTACCCTACCGCACCGAACAAAACCAGCTCCAAACCAAGGCTCAAATTTGGTTACAGTATTTCAACCGCTTCCTTGGGCTACAAGACGAAGACTCAGTCCAGCGCACCGACACCGACAAACCCACAGCTGATTGGTGTGGAAAACGTGCCTGATGAATCTTGCACGATGCTGTCTTGTTCGATGCGTTGACAGAGGGAAGCCGCAACTCACCGCTTGCGCAGCCTAGGTCTCCCAGATTTTGGGTGATCCGAGTTCAGAATAACAAATCAAGGGATGAGCGACGTTCAAATTCATGAGGCTCGGATTTTTGTCAAGCGTGGTTGTGGAGAAAAATAATTTCTTTTGCGACCTGGCTTACGCCAGCCCTAGCATACACCGACTTGCACCGGCGCCGCAACTAGTGATACTGAAAAGAAGCTTCCACCATATGCCCGAAAGACCCTCTGTGGGTAACCCAACAATCGAGCTATTCGAGGAAGTGCATGTTTTACACCTTGGTGGGGACCAGTGGACGACACAAATAGCAGCGACATCACTGGGAAAATGTCATCAGCGCTAACTTCTCCACAACCCTCGTCTTCGTCCGAGTCGTTGCTCCCGTTCCTTGCTTCCATTCCAAGCCTCTGCCTTCGCAAAAATGCGTCGCACCATGGCCCTCGCAGCAGTTCTGTTGTATGCTGTTATAGCCTGCGGTAGCACCTGCCACGGGTTTGGGCTCAAACTAGGCAAATACATTCCGCCAGGACCCAATGATGCACGCGGGCCGTGTCCAGCGTTTAACACGATGGCGAATCACGGTGTCTTTCCGCGAGATGGATCGCCTGTGCCGCTCTCGCGCCTTTTGCTCGGGTTTCGCCAGTTCTTATCCGTGTCCCCGTCCCTAACTTTAGGCTTTTACGCTGGTGCGAAGGCTCTAGGCTTGACGACGAATGGGCGTGTGGATCCTGTAAAGCTCCGCATACACAACAAGATCGAGCACGACGTCTCACTGGTCCGCGACGACGCCCGGCTGGGCAACAATTACGCCGTCAATCAGACAATGATCAACCAACTGGAGTCCAGCTCGAGCGACGGCAAGTTCCTGACCATGCAAGATATGGCGATGTTCAGGAAAAGGCGGTTGGCTGACAGCCGTGCCAACAACCCGGATTTGACATTTGGCCCGAAGCAGGATGTGATTGGGCTGGGCGAGGCCGCATTTCTTTTTGCGATCCTGGGCGACCCTCTAAGAGGTAGAGCCATTCCCCTGGGCTCGCTGATTTCATTCCTACGAGACGAGAAGCTTCCAAAGGGCTTCCGTCCTCCGTTTCTACCTATCGGACCAGCACAAATGGGGCTGGTTGTTGGTAGACTAAAAGCAACGTCAGAGTTGTTGAACAACGTATCACCTTGAATCTGGAAGCCCACTAATAGACCATTACGCATGGCTCTTTATATCTGAAACTGGTAATAGCAGGAGCAACACCTCTGAACGCAAAATGCAGTGTGCAAGCCATGCCAAGGTGCATGCAAAGGGTTCAGCTAAAAAGTTGGAGGCTGTCTTAGCATGGCCGCACTGCAAAAAGTCACAATGTATTTATTTTGTGTTCTCAAAGAAGATATGAGGTAGTTCTAACTGTGACAGGTGTTTTACTAGTGGAGTTTTCCAATTTTCCATTTCACCGTTATAGAGTGTGCCGCTTAGAAAAGAACAAATCATGCTGTATACCGCTGCATTCAATCAAAAGGGGTCGCTGAAAATCTTCGATATGCTGAGCAATTTTGCGCGGGAGTTTCTGACTCGATCCGTGTGTCAGCCCCAAGAGTGCGCATCCAGGCCCCCAAATTTCACCTTGGCACCTAGAGCTTCGAGATCATCTGTTTCTGGTCCCTAGCAACCTCGAAAGCATATCACTTCGCAGCTGGAGAGCAGCGTCAAACTTCGCTCTCACGCCAGAGATCGTAACAGTTGTTCGACTTGATAGTTCCGCCTGATACGCGTCGACCTGATAGTTCCGCCTCTTTTCTTATTGTTCAAGTTTCTGTGAAGTCCTGCTACCTCGACTCTTGCCAATCAGCATGGGGGCTGATCATAGCCGTCCTGATACATTGGACGATGACTACGAGACCGCCGTTGCACCTCACCCGGCTGCAGCCTCCCCGTCAGCGACGGTGGCTTCTCCAAGTTCGAGTAAGAAGGCTCCAGCGACGCGGCTTTGGCGCTCCACTAAGGGCCCGGACGGGAGCATTCGTTATAAGTTGGCGGACAAGTCGATTGGTTGGAAGTTCACGCAGAACCCTCCGCAAAAGACGCGCGACGATGACGACGACGATGAGGACGACGACGATTACAAGCCCGAAGGCGAGGAGGAGGACGAGGACGACGACGAGGGGTACTGGTTCTTCGTTGTGGCAGGGAGGATCTGCGTGCGGGTGGACGAGCGGTTGAATATCCAGTTCAACGACCAGCAGCGCCGTGTGGACTTCACGGACTTCAAGAACGTGTGGGCCATCAAATTCGCGACCGACGACGAGTATGCTGACTTCTGCCGGCAGTACGACGCTTGTCTTTTTGAGAACACTCACGGCATGGCGTACACCGAGGCGAACGCCGCCAAGGTGCTGGGGAAGGAGTTCGTGGGGTGGGCCAAGGGGGAGGATGCGGAGGGAGCGATGTGGGAGGACGCCGCGGAGGAGCTGCCGGACGGAGAAGGCGCGCTGTCGCCGTCGTCGCGCAAGGAGTCGTCCATCACGGAAAGCTACGAGGAGACGCCCAAGGGCAAGAAGCCGCTGGGCTTCGCCATGGGCGCGCTGGCGAACAGCTACTTGATCCACGACGGCGGCATCGACGTGTACAAGAACCGCGAGGACGGCGTGCACCACGTGGACGGGCTGAGCATCGCGCTGGAGAAGATGAGCATGAAGGACAGCAGCACGCCCGCCCCGGGGACCAAGAGCGTGCTGTTAAACCGCGAATCCACCATGCTGCTCATGACCCCTACAGCTCCCACCGGCTCGCCCAGCCTTGCTCATGCGGCAGGGGTGCGGCAGCTGGACATCCAGGCGCAGAAGGTGGTGACGGAGTGGAAGTTTGACAAGGACGGCACGGAGATCAAGATGCTCGATATCACAGGCGACAGCAAGGCCGCGCAGCTGCAGGCGGGCGTGTCCACGTTCCTTGGGCTGGATGATAACCGCCTGTGCCGCTGGGACATGCGTGACAAGGCAGGCCGAGTGCAGACACTGGCTTCCACCCTGGCCTCGCCAGCCACGCTGACATGGTCTGATGGGCACCAGTTTTCGCGGGGCACCAACTTCCAGTGCTTCGCCACCACAGGCGACGGGTGCGTGGCAGTTGGATCACGGGATGGCAAGATCCGCCTGTACTCCACAACCTCCATGCGCCAGGTCTGCTCCTCATGCCCTCGTCTGCTCCTTTTTTCACTGCTCATGAGTCCCATTTTCTGTGTTGTCCATGTTGGTGCCGGATTCTTATGCCGGATGTTTGTTGTGGCTCACAGGCAAAGACAACGTTCCAGGGCCTTGGGGGCGCCATCACGCACATTGATGTGACATATGACGGGCGGTGGGTGATCGCCACCACGGACAAGAAGCTCATTCTCATCTGCACGGGCTTCAGGGACAAGGAGGGCAAGGAACGCTCTGCCTTTGTTGCCAGGGCTGGTGGCAACCTCGCTGCAGCGAGGCTGCTGAAGCTAACCCCTGAGCATGCACAGATTGTTGGGAACTTCAAATTCCAACATGCCCGCTTCTCGTGGGTAAGCTGGGACACTTGGGTTTGGTGTGGCTCCTAGGGCATTTGGGGTATGGTTCAATCTTGTCTGTAACTCTTTTTTCTCCATTTTTGAAATCTGTTGCTTCCCTTTTCCATTGTGTGTGGCTGGCGTGGACAGGTGACAGAGAGTGACCGGCAGGAGAAGCACATTGTGGCAACAGTCGACAAGTACACTGTCGTTTGGCCCTTCCGCCGAGTCAAGCAGCTTGAGCATGAGTGCTACACGCGCCAGGTTGGGCGCCTCAAGGAGTGCACATGCTACCGCGTGGCCCCTCGCGATGAGTCAGTGATTGAGTCCAAGTTCATGCATGATGACTATGCAGGCCCATCGCTCCCAGAGGCTCCTCTTATCGTTGCCACGCCACACCAGGTGGCTTCGCTGCGCTTCTAGTCCGAGAGAGGTGCATGGATGTGGAGAACCTGGCGTTGATGTAGCAGACAGTTGGCATGGCATGGTGTGGAACAAAGAGGTAGACAAGGGGGGATAGGAGCAAGAGCATTGCTGAGAGGGAGGGAAGAGTTTAGCAAGACCGATTGAGGGGTTAAGTCAGATAATTTGACTAGTCGGGCAAGGGGATCAGATATGGTGGTGTAGTAGATGGTAGGGAAAGACGTTACCAATACAAAGTGGTTACTGGGCTGTTTATTCCTGAAGAATCATAAATCTCTTAAAATGTCCCGGGGACTTGACATGGCCACTGTGCGATAAAACTGTTATCTTTTTGCTGTTAGAATGCCATAGATTGAATAAAGTACTTCAGTTTGTAAAGCGGATCTTTATTTGTGTTACATTTTCTGCAATGTACTCGGTGGCGACAGCTCTGCCTCCATCAGTGCCCATGGGGGGCCGCTGTGCTGGCAAGGAGCTTCCCTGGGCTCTCTAGATAAACATCAGGGATTGGTGGCGGTATGGAAGTGAGGGGAGAAATGGTATGGGACGGTCTGGCTTGCGCCACTTCTTTTTTTTTTTAGTTGGTTTGGCTCGGATTCCTTACCATGCTACCCGACGAAAAAAACTGCTTTTCGTCTGTTGCCCGTCTCAAGTACAGTGTCGGGTTTATCATGATGATGTGTGTAAACTTTATTATTATATTCGTACTTGACAGGGGTTCTGCTCCGCACCAATTGAATGAGAATATTCAGCGCCCCAGCAGCCGGCAGTCGGTGGAGGCTATTGGGCGATGACAGTGCATCGCGACAACTGCCCAAGCTCGAGGTCGCGGCATGGGCGCACGCCTGCTTCTGCTGGTTTCTCCCAGACATGAGAGTCGCTGTGGGCCGTACGCCGTGCGCTTACCTCAGCCTTGGAAGGAATCAGGCATCGCGATAGCGGGGAGGGGAAGGTGGGTGGGTTGGGCATGGAGGGGGAAACACCACAGCGCTGTTTGTGTGTGAACGTTTGTTCATGCTTCTCTCCCTAGTCCTGGTTACGCGCGCAATTTCATTATTTCCGCCCAGGTGACAGCTCCCTCATACTCCACCTACAGCCCCACAGAACAAGAGTGCTACTTAGTTCACTGACTTACTGTTGCCATAGTTGCCCCTGGCGCAGACGGGTCCAATGCAGCCAGTGCAACACCCTTTATGTTCATCCAGCATCACCTAATAATGGCTGTCCCTAACCATTAACCGTTTATTATGAGAGTTTAACGAATAACCTAATTTCGACTATTTATTTTAGGCAGATCCCATAGTGGGAAATTACTAACTGCACTGCCCTTCGGCTGCACTGGAGCCTGAGGCGAAGGCGACGTCTGGAGTATAATTGGGGATGCACGGGGGAGGGGGTGACTTCTCCTTTTCCGTGCCTCCGCGGCCTTTGCGGCCGGCCAGGCATCGGAGGGTGAGGTCGGACGATGGCTACCTCTTCGATCACGTCATGGCGGCTCAGCAAGCCGCGGACCCGCGCGCCCATCACGGCGGCAATCCTCAAGGCGGTTCGGCGACGGGTCAGGCGACGTCGAATCGGTACCGGCAGCACCCGCAGTACATGCTGTCGGAGATCCCGAGCATCGAGGAGGAGGACCACGCCGCGTACGACGACGCCTCGCCCACCGGTGAGTCTGCCATGGTGCAGCCCGTGTCGCGCCGCTCGCACTCGTACTCGCGCGCTGGGTCCATGGGCAGAGACACGGAGGGGCACGGCGAGCGGGATTGGGAGCGCGAGAGAGCGTACGAGCGAGACAGGGAGCGGCAGCGAGATGCTCCCGTGCGGGATTGGAGGGAAGGCGAGCGCGAGAGGGGCAGTGGGCGAGAGAGGGGCGGGGCAATGGAGTACGGAAAGGGGCGCGAGAGAGAGGCAGAGGCGATGAGGAGCAGGGAGTCGGAGAGGAGTGGCAGCTGGAAGGAGAGCGACATGCACCGAGGGGAGCGCGGCAATTTCAGGGACAGCGAGCGAACGAGTGGCGAGAGGAGTGCGGGCAGTTCTCGTGAGCGCGATCGCGCGGACAGGGGCACGGGGAGCTCGCGGGAGCGCGGTGAACGCGTTGTGGCGAGCGGCAGCGTGCGGGAGAGGGAGCGGTTGGAGCGCGAGAGAGAAAGGGAGCGAGAGTACGAGCGGGGGAGAGAGAATGAGTGGGGCCGTGACGACTCGACGAGAAGAGAGCTTTCGTACGAGGAGGACGAGGGTCAGCAGGGGCACTACGACGAGCAGCAGGGGCATTACCAGGAGCACTCGAGGTACCAGGCGTCGCAACAGGCCCATGCGCATCAGCACTACCAACAGCCGCCTGCCAAGGCGCGAGCGGAGGGGCACAGCTCGCAGCCGTCAATGCAGCAGCCGCAGCAGCCCCGTCAGTCGCAACAGATGCTGCCTCAGCAGCACCACCACCACTCGCAAGACGGTCTCTCCTCCTCGCCGCAACGCCAGCCCATGCCCCGCTCCTCTCGTTCCGCCTCCTCCGGCTTCCCCTCTCCCCTGGCGCCTGCCGCCAAGGGTTACGCCCCCGCGCCCAGCTCCTCGGGGCCCGCGGGCGCCCAGGCGGGGGAGGCGCGCTACGGGTCGCCGGCGGGTCCGGTGGCAGCGCTGAAGCAGAGCGCGCGGCACCGGCGCATCCGGTCGGAGGACGCGTCGATATTTCACCGCATGCTCGCGCAGGACCACGCGGGCCAGTCCCCCGCCATGTCCGGAGGTGGGGGGTCGCCAGGGGGGCCACCGGGCGGCCGGAGCCCCGTGGCGCGACCCATGACCAGCGGCGCGGCAGGCGGGGCGGGCAGCAGCCGCTTTCAAGGAGGGCCAGTGACCGGCGGAGCTGGTCCCAGCGGAAGCACTGTGCGCGGAAGCGGGTACGGCGGCAATGCGAATGGCGGTGGCGGGTCCATGCCAGGCGGGATGAGCGGCGGTAGCGGTGGGTCGGGGCAGCACGTCGCGGCGCGAAGCCCGCTGGAAGGGGTAGGCGATCGGTTTGCGGACTATAGCGGGGGTGGAAGCGGCAAGGAGCGGCGCGCACAAATCACCCACCGATTCCCCTCGTCGCGGTCCGTGTCCGCCGTGCCGTCGCATGCCCACGACCACGACCGCTCGCCGGACTCCCCCGTCCGCGCCACTGGCGGGGGCATGCGCGCGGGAGCGGGCATGGTGGGGAGCCAGAGCCACAAGGAACAGCTGGGGGGAATGGGGATGGCTCAAAGAGACGCGCAGGCACAGGGAATGGGGCGGGGCGCGGGGGAAAAGGTTTTGATGCGACCACGGAGCATGAAGGCTCTGTCGTCGCCGGGCGATGCGGCGGGCGACGAGCAGTCGCAGGGCTACGGTGCGAGCGCGCAGAAACAGCCGTGGCAGCAATACCAGCAGCCGCCGGCGCAGCAACAACAACAGTGGCAGCAGCAGCAATTCGCCCCCCCTCCCCAGCAGCAGCAGCAGCAGATGCGGCGTCGGTCGCACGATTCGCAGTCAAGCCCCTGGCCCGACGACGACTCCCCTATGCGCTCCCCCCCTGACGTTGCGCGCCTCTCCTTCGACTCCGCCGATCACCAGCCTCCGCGCGCTGCGCGGGTGGGCTCGCCCGCGGCTGGGGGGAGGCCAGCGCCGTCGGGGAGTGGAGCTCCGCGCGCCGCAATGGGCGCGGGTTCGGGGCGGGGGTCGGGGAAAGGCGACGGGGCGTGGGGCGGCGCAGCGGAGGCCGTGGCAGGTCGCGTACGGGAAGGCGCGGACATTCGCCCCCAGGCGCTGCCGCGCCCCAACAGCAGCGGCGGCGTGCGCAGGGCGGCGGGGCTGGCAGGCGGCGGAGTGGACCGGTCGCGGTCGACGGACGGCAGTCCGGACCCCGGCGACATGGGGAGCGGCGCGCGGGGGGGCAAGGAGGACGGCGGCGTGTGGGGGCGCAAGGCGAAGGGCAAGGCGGGGCAGCCCATCACGGAGGAGGCGCTGGAGCAGCAGCTCAAGCTCTCCGCGCACCGCCTCTCCGCCGTCTCCCCCTCCTACTCCTCCTCCCCGCCCCACTCCCCTCCGCGCGCCTCCTCCACGCGCCAGCATCCCGCGTCTTCCACCTCTTCCACTGCCCAGGGCTCGTCGGGGGCAGCTTCCGCCTCGCCCGCGCAGACCTCCCCAGCAGCCAGCCGTCCCGCCGGGCGCAATCCGCCGATGCGGATGACTGCGCGCAGCGCCAGCGGTACCTACTTCAGCTCCGCCGCCGCTGCTGTGGCGGCCGTGGGCGGAGGGCAAGGGATTGGCGGGGAAGGAGACATGCGCGGGGGACGTAAGTACGGGGGAAATGGCGATTCCGCGGTGGGTGGGGCACAGGGGGGCGCGCCTATGCGCGGTGGAGGGGGGAGTTACGGCGGTGGTGCTGGCAGCGCGAATGCTGGCGGCAGTGCAGCAGCGGCGGTGGCGGCGGCAGCAGGCAGCGGCGGCACCAACAGGCTGCGCCCGTTTGAGGAGCCCACGCCCGCGGATGCGCGCCCCAAGCCGCGCCACAGGCGCAGTGAGAGCGCGGGTCCGGGGTACTTCGTGGGCGGCGGGGGCATCTGGGGCGCCGTGGCGGGCGCGAGCATGGCGCCGAATCTGGGCGCGAACGGCCCCCAGGCGCTGGCGCTCAATTTCCTGGCGGGCGCACAGCAGAGCGACGCCGTGGTCAGCAGCGGGGGCAGCGCGCACGCCCGCGCGCAGGGCGCACAGGGCAAGGCGGGCGCAGGTGCTAGCAAGGCGGCTGGCGGGGGGGGCACGGCGGGACGGGTGGGGAGCAGCGGAGGAGGAAGGGATGGCGAGAGTGGTGGGGCGGGGGCGACGGGAGGGGGAGTGGGGAGTGCGATGGCGAGCAGCATGGGCGTGGAGGCGGTGCGAGCAGGGCTGTCCGCCATCCGCACAGGCGGGCACGGCAGCGCCAAACACATCAAGGTCGGTGCCTTCGCCAACCAGGGACCCGCCGCTGCTGCCACCAGCGCTGCAGCTGCCACGGCCGCAGCAGCGGCGGCGGCGGCAGCAGCAGCGGTGGGGCCGGACGGGTCGATCCCGCTGAGCACGAACCTGAAGCTCAAGGTGCGTGGCGGCATGTCCATCAGCGTGCCGCACAGCAACACCGCCGTCAGCCCCCGCGTGTCCTCCTCCACCGCCACTGCCACCGCGTCCGCCAGCACGCCCACGCACGCCAGTCCGCGCAGCGGCATCAACTCGCCGTTCAACATGGCGAGTCCGCGCGAGGGCGTGAGTCCACTGGCCAGCCCCATGGTACCTCTAGACCCCGAGAAGCTGTGGGCGCTGCAGAACTTCCAGCGCTCCACGCCCGTCTCCACGCCCACCGCCTCGCCCCGCCCCGGCTCCCTCTCTCCCCCGCCCGCCGCGCCCCCGCGCACGCCGAACGTGAGCGACTACTACTACAGCGCCAAGTCGGGCGAGGCGGGCAGCCCGCGCGGTGCGGAGGAGGAGGAGCAGGTGGAGGAGACGCCGGCGACGGCGAACGTGCTGCAGAAGGACGTGGTGGAGCTGAGCGAGCTGTACCGGCTGTCCAGGAAGGAGCTCGGCCGTGGCAACTTCGGGGTGATCCGCGTGTGCGAGAAGCGCGACACCGGGGAGCGGTTCGCGTGCAAGACCATTGAGAAGAAGAACCTGGAGGTGAGCACCGGGGGGGGATGGGAGAAGGGGAGACGGGGGGGGGGGGAAGAAGTGGGGAAGGGGGGGGGGGGGGGTGGGGACGGGAGGGGTGACGTGAGGAGTGCTTTGAAATGGTGTGAGGATACAGCACAAGTGCATTATGCAATCACGCATCCAGACACCTATGTGCCACATCGCATTTCATGCCTTGGTGTTCCTCTGGCTTGTGTTTGCATGCTGCTTGTGTGCGTATGTGTGCATGTGGGCTGATGTGATGTGGTGGCAGTGTTGGGAGGACGTGGAGGACGTGCGGCGGGAGGTGCAGGTGATGGAGATGCTCAGGGACCACGCCAACGTCATCAAGCTCGTGCACACCGTCGAGTCGCAAAAGGTACCCTCCATCCCATGCCCTCACCCGCGCTGCTCCTCCGCTGGCCTGTGCTCATCACACCCCACTCCTTGAGGCTGCGCGTGTAGCCATGCTGGCCTGTCATGGCCGTGCCGTGGCTTCGTGAACTCACACCATCACCACACCATCTTCCCTCATCACCTCCTGCCTCTACCACCCTTCACCCCATCACCTCTCTCCCTTGCACCACTCTCACTCTGTCCGCGTGCGTGCATGGCGTGCGTGTGTGTGTGGGTGGAGCAGGAGGTGCATCTGATAATGGAGCTGTGTGAGGGGGGCGAGCTGTTTGACCGCATTCAGGACAAGGGCTACTACAGCGAGCGGCAGGCGGCCAAGGTGATCCGCACGGTGGTGGACGTGCTGCAGCACTGCCACTCGCACGGCGTGCTGCACCGCGACCTCAAGCCCGAAAACATCCTGCTCACCAGCAAGAGGAGCGACACGCGCGTCAAGGTCATTGACTACGGCATGGCCTACATCTTCCAACCAGGTACCACCCCCACGCCTCTACTCGCATTCCTCTCAACTCGCTTTCTTCTCAACTCGCTCCTTTCCTCCCTCCTACACCCCCGATACTGCAAAGTTATGAACCTCTTAACCCCCCCCCCCCCCCCCCCCACAATCCCTTCGTATTTACCTTGCTTCCTCAATCTCGTCACAGTCACACATGATCATGCGCGCAGCGCCTGCACGCCTCATCCTTGCCCTTTCCTCATTACCCCCTCCCGCCCCATCCCACACCACATGTACCACCCTCCTTGCCATGTTGCTCCAGTTCATTCATTTATCCCAATCCTCCTTCCCTCTGTCCCCGATTGTGTGCGGTGGGGCACCACCAGGCGAGCGGTGCACGTTCCGCGCGGGCACGCCCAACTACATCGCGCCCGAGGTGATAAACAAGAACTATGGCGTGGAGGCGGACGTGTGGAGCGCGGGGGTGATCCTCTACATCCTGCTGTGCGGCCTGCCGCCCTTCTGGGGCGACACCACCGAGGAGATCTTCAAGAGCGTGCTGTGGGGGCACCTTGACTTTGACACCGAGCCCTGGCCCCAGGTGTCGGACGCCGCAAAGGACCTCGTGCGCCGCATGCTCTGCAAGAACTATGCCAAGCGCATCACCGTGGAAGCCATCCTGCGTAAGCCCGCCCCTGTGCCGCGCCATGCTGCTACCGCACGCTCTTTGCCTTGCCTTGACCCCGTGGGTGGGCCTCACACTTGCCCGTGTCATCCGTGCTGTGTGTTTCTTTTCAATGGCTGTGCATCCACTGCTTGCTCCCCCTCTCCTCACCTTCCTAACCCTCTGTCCTCCCTCTCTTCCCCTCCCCTCACTCCCTGCACCAGGTCATCCATGGATCGTTGCTTATACCACGTGACATGGCAGCACTCATGACGTGGCAGCACTCATGACGTGGCAGCACCACATGTTGCTGGGTGGTGAAGCGGGAGCAACAGCTGACATGAACAGGCTCACATCTCACATGACATCAACTGTATCTTACACCATCCACCCCCCTATTCCCCCTCCCTCTTGCATCACATGCCTGTCCCGCTCCGCCATTCCGCTGCCTCTCCCTGCCTGCCTTCCAGCCTGTGCACCCCCACCCAGTTCGCTAGCTCACTCCTTCCAGAACCTCATCCTAAAGCTGTCCGCGCTTCTCTGTATTTCGCTCGCTTGCGCGTGCGCGACTTCGCTTTCATTTCCCTTACATATCCTGACCCTCATTTAACCCCAACTGTCTGCGCACGGCCGCGTCCACGGTGCGGCGCTGCCCATTTTGAGGACCAAGGGCCCGCGTGCCACTGATGGCCACCCTGCCTGCTGTGGCCTTGCTCTCGCACCCGCAGTCTTCCCCTCTGACCAGCCCCACCTGCTATCGCTCTGTTGCCTTGCGCACCCTCCACTCCTCTCTGCCGAAGCTTCTTGTCATTACCAGGGATGGCCCCGCTGTGACGAGCCTGTGAGGTCGAGTTGTGTGAGCCCTGCTGTGGGGGGTGAGTGGGAGGGTCGTCATGGCCTGTGGGTGGAAGGGGCTTCTCAACAGCGGCAGTGCTAATGGAATTCAAGTGCCTTTCTGCTAACTGACTGCCAGACGTGCTCTGATCGTCACATGCTCTCTAATCTGGGTGTTGTTCATTGCATCAGTTTCATTGACCAGTAATATTTAATTTAAAATGGATCAAGAAAATATAGTGCTGGAATATCTGGTGGCTTTCTGCAAGTGTTCATTTGCCAATGCAAAAATAATCCCTTTCAGCTCATGCAATGAGGACACGTGTCACTTCGAGCCGCGCAATGTGGACCGTTCTATAGTGGCATTCACATGCGGTCCGATTTCTGAATTTCCCCGCCCCTCCAATTTCACCACCAACAACTCTCCAAGCCAATTCGTGTCCATCACGGCCGCAACAAATCCTCAATCGCCCGCTTCCCTCGCCTGCCATCATCAGCCACTACACTCCCTGCCACTCGCCGTCGACGCCACGCAAAATGCCGCCACTTACGGTAACCGTTCTTCACACAATCTGCTTAGACCCGGATTTTTCCATGACATCATTGCTAGCTCTGCTTGTGAGACTCCTCAGTCGCAGTGGCATATGTTAACACGTTCTAACGCACCCATCACGGCTTGTCTCGCAGGGACGAAACTTGCTCCTGGAGGAGCCGATTCGGCTGGCTTCCATCCTCGAGCCATCCGTGTACCATGTATTAATGCTCCATTTATCATGTCACGTGTTTTCCGCGCCCCTTCTTGCACATGGTATCGTGCAGTCTACCTCCCTCGCACTCTTGTACCACTTCCTCCTCCCCCACTCAGCAGCGCGCCGCGGTGCCGTCGCTGACCAAGGTGGTGGGCACGGTGGGCGGCACGAGCCGCAGCGTGGAGGCCCTGGAGGCGCTGCTTCTCGCGGGAATGACGGGTGGGTGGCGATGCTCCTCGCGTCGCCTTTTAGAAACCTTAACAGTACTCCAACATAGGTGCGTGGCGGGCAGGTGGGGAGTGAGGCGGTCAACAGTAGTTGCAGTGTTCGTCATTGCCCTTGTTAATCCAGCGCTCGGAACGAACGTCCATTTGCGAGGAGAGAGCTTATGAGTGACATCGCATGCACACTCCGCTGCACTGCTCCGTCACACCACTCCATGTCCGCTTCTCCACCACCCCTCTCGTCATTTTCGCCCCTCCCAAGTGGCGCGCTTCGACTTCTCCCATGGCGACGCGGAATACCACCAGCAGACGCTCGATAACCTGCGCATCGCCATGCGCCGCACCAAGAAACTCTGCGCCGTACGACATGCACACACGCTACCATGCACGCACGCTGCCATGCACGCACGCTGTCATGATTGCACGCTGCCATGCACGCACGCTGTCATGATTGCACGCTGCCATGCACGCACGCTGTCATGATTGCACGCTGCCATGCACGCACGCTCTCATGCTTGCACGCTGCCATGCACGCGCACATGCCTCATGCCTCTTGGCGCATGCATAGCGGCTGGCTCATGCATTTATGCGCATCATAGTGCTTTGACGCACGTGGGTCCCTCGAGTATCCTCTCCCCACATCGCTCTTGCTGCTCCTGGCATGAGCGTTGGCTGTGCCACCCTTGCCGCCATGCATGCATGGTGGGCGGCGCCATGGCATGGCAGGTGATGCTGGACACGGTGGGTGCGGAGCTCATCATCGCCAACCCCGGGGGGGCGCCCATCACGCTCACGGCGGGCAAAGACATCACGCTCTCGCCCGCCTGCTCCGCCGCCTCCGCCTCCTGCCTGCCGCTCTCCTTCCACGGCCTCGCGCAGGTGCACTGCCGCACTCGCTTCGCTGCACTGGGGGACTGGGCTTGTTGGGTTTTGGGTGCAGGGGGCTTTTGGTAGTGGGGTGGTGTGGCGGGTGTTTTCCCATGGCACCCACCGTGGAAGCATCATGATGTTGCACCACAGTGTGTGGTACCCTCTGTTGCCCCTCACTCACCTCGACCCATGCGCCACTGCACGCCGGGTGGTGTGAGCCCCACTGGCAGGCAGTACGGGCGGGGGACGAGATCTTCGTGGGGCAGTACCTCTTCACGGGCGCCGAAACCACTTCCGTCTGGTTGCAGGTGCGCGCCCTCGCCCCTTGTGCTGCCACGTGCCTCGTCATGCCGTGTGGTGCAAGCTCAAGTCATGCTCTTTATGTTGCAGTGTGCAACCTCGCACAAGTTATGTGACGCATGGGAGGTGCCGTTGGTGCGTGGCATCAGGTGCGGGAGACTCGAGGCGCGGACGTGGTGTGCTGCATCCGCAACAGCGCCACTCTCGCTGGACACTTCTTCACCGCGCACGCTGCGAGGGTGAGACGAACTGCCCTGCATGCTGAGGGCATGGGGGCATGAGGGCATGGGGGCATGGGGGCATGAGGGCATGGGGGCATGGGGGCATGAGGGCATGGGGGCATGGGGGCATGGGGGAATGGGGCATGCTGCTTGTTTCCTGCCTTATGTGTGCATGGCATTCCTGCATCTCGTGTGGTCTCATCACACAGCTTACACCTCCCTGCCCACCCTAATGTCTTATCGCTTATAAACCTCCACATTCCCTGTTTCACTCCCCCCATCATTCCCCCAACACGGCACGGCGTCAGGTGCGCATCGACATCCCGACGCTGACAGCAGCGGACCGGCAGCACATAGCGACGTGGGGGCGGCGCAACAACGTGGACATCATCTCACTCTCCTTCACTCGCCACCCGGACGACGTCGCACAGGTGGGCACGCGCTGTGGGGTGGGGAGCTAGGTGAGTGGGTGCATCGTTGCAGTGCAAGGCACACAGTGAGACGTGCTGGTGGGAGCAATGGTATCAGAGCCGCGCTGGCATGATGGAGAATGCCGCATTGCGAGTGAGGCAAGGGCGAGCACACTCGTATGTGTTTCACATTGGCATATGCCTGTGGCCACGTGTCTCGTGCCCATGCCACCGTGCCCTACTGCCAAATGCCCTATTGTTTCATAGCTGTAAGAGCTTGAATTCGTATAAGCCAGCAAGTAAGAACAACATGCACATGCCCATGCCCATGCCCATGCCCATGCCCATGTCTATGCACATGTGCCATGCCCATATGCTCATGCCCATATGCCCATGTGCATGCCCATACACATGCGCTTATGCCCGTGCCCCTGCCCATCCCATGCTCACGGCCATGCCCATGCTGTATGGCCGTGGCACTGCGTACAGACGAGGGAGCTGCTGGACTCGTTGGGCGACCTGAGTCAGACGCACATCTACGCCAAGGTCGAGAACATGCAGGTGCCGCGCTCTCACGTGGGAAAACGGGTTCATTGCACGCTCGCTTGCCTGGCTAGACTAAATGGTCAACTCGGCAGTATAATAACAAGTAGGCGATACGTGTACGTACCAGTATTTCTGGTGGCTCACACTCCACTTCAATGCGCCTACCTCTTGCGCCCTCGTCCTCCTGAGTCGTTGCTGCGAGAGGAGCGCGGGGGTTGCGTTGTGGGTGTGATTTCTGGAGCTTGGGTAAACGCAAATCGCCTGGGGGGCTGTGTGTGGGTGAGTTGGCCCACCGAACCAACTCACCCGTTCAGCACACTACCAGCAGTAACACCTGCACTGATACAGTTGTCTTCTTCACTTGCACACTCCCCCCTGCCCTCCGCACCCCCACACTTGGCCTGTGGAACCCACGAGAGCAGGGTCTGAAGAACTTTGAAAGCATCGCAGAGGCAGCGGACGGCATCATCCTGTCGCGCGGCAACCTGGGCATCGACGTGCCACCGGAGAAGGTGTTTGGCGTGCAGAAGTGGGCCGTGGCGCAGTGCAACGTGCGCGGCAAGCCCGCCGTGATCACGCGCGTGCTCGACTCCATGGTGCTCTCCCCCCGCCCCACGCGCGCTGAAGCCACTGACGTCGCCAACGCCGTGCTCGATGGTGGGGGGGAGGGGCGGGTGGGGGTGTACTGGGCGGACAGGGGGGGATGGAAGGTAGGGGGGACAGGCGGTCATGGGGAGTGGTAGGATTAGGCAAGTTTGATTCACAAGTCTTGTTGGCGTGTGGGTGGGCACGAGTAGTGCGGAGTGAGCAAGTGTGAGTGTATGTGATGGTGAGCCGCACTGCTTGCCCGACACGGCACTGCCACACATTTGAATCCTGCTCGCTATCATCTCCTCCTCCCTCTCCTTCCCTTTCCCCCCTTCCCCCCCCCTCCCCAACTGCGGCAACGGCCCCAGGAGCGGATGCGGTGCTGCTGGGAGCGGAGACGCTGAGGGGGCTGTTTCCCGCTGACACGGTGGCCACTGTAGGACACATCTGCGCTCAGGTGGGGTGCTGCTGCTCGCTGCTGCCACACCACATCGTGCCCGCCAGCAGCAGTGATATGAACAGCAGCACAGCATGCCCACACCTACCAGCACCCGCACGCTTTCCAGCATCCTCACAGCTGCCCCGCCCCCACCCCACCGTGCTGTGTGGCATGGCATGGGGCATGGCATGGCATGGCATGGCATGGCAGGCGGAGCGCGTGTTCAACAACGCGGGGCACTTCAACAGAACCATCAACGCACTCCCCGACCCCGTGTCACACCTCGAGATCATCTGCGCCTCCGCTGTGCGCCCCCCCTTGCTCCTCTCTTCTCACCCGCCTCTACAGTCATCGCTCTGCCTTCCTGCACCCACCGCCACGCCATCGCATTCATCCATACACCATCCATCTTTGCAAAGCTCACCACTTACGCACTCGTCGCACCGTTGCACCTGCTGTGCCCTCTTGCTGCCGCTCGCACCCCGCCTGCTCCCTCCCCTCCGCTGCACAAGCTACGCCCCCATCCCTGCTCGTCCTTGCTGCTCGCCCCCGTGCATGCCCCGCAGGTGCGCACGGCAGAGAAGGTGCGCGCTGCTGCCATCATCGCCTTCACCTCCTCCGGCCATACTGCCAGGTGCTGCTAGGCGCTGCCAGGTGCACATTATTTAGATGCCTCAAAAGTACTGCCTTGCCCTGCCGTGCTGTTCTCTGCGCTGCCATGCCTTTCACATGGATGACTTCAGGAGTGGGTGGGTGCAAACGAGTGGCAGCAGCAGCCATTGCACCGTAGCACAATCTGCGCCATGTGCCATGCGCGACACCTCTCTATGCCCATGCCACGATGCAACTACCATGCGCACATCCCTCACTCCCTCCACCCACCCCCACGCGCCCTAGCAGGCTCGTGTGCAAGTACAAGCCGTCCATGCCGGTGTTGGCGCTGATGGTACCGCATGTGTCCACGGACCAGCTGTCCTGGCACCTCATGGGACCCTTCCAGGTCTGCCTCCCCCTCACACGCGCCCACTCCAGTGCACAGCCCCCTTGGCACACGAGTACGAGCACGAGAGTGGCACACGCATACCAATGCGCTGAACATTTGCCATTCTTGCAATAGCCGCTCACTCCCACAAGCTCTCAGTCACAGGTCTTTTCTTGCTCATGTCCCCATAGCTCTCTCTCTGCACACCTCTCCTAACCTGCTCCTCGCCCCACCTCCCAACCCCTCGCTCCCCTTCCCCCCTTGCCGCTGCTGCCCTGGCCATGCGAGCAGGCACACCAGTGCCTCGCAGTGCGCGGCCTCTTCCCCATCCTTGCTGACGTCATGACCCACGTGAGTCAAGCGGCAATGGGGTTGGGAGGAGGTATCGGCCTATTATGGAAGAAGGGAGGGTCGGCACATGTAGTGTAGGGTGGTGCAGTGCATGGGAGGGAGACAAATGGGTGGGTGGGTAAGGCAAGTCTAGTCAATAGTCTATATGGAAGCACTTGCAAGTGCATGGGTGAGAGGCACCCCCATGTGCATGCCTCCATGCGCCACCATTCTCTTGTCACCCATGTGCCCGTGCACTCCCCCACATGGAGCATGGCAGGCGAGCAGCAATGCATGGACGCCAGAGGAGTGGGTGCTGCAGGCGGCACTGGAGCGAGCGGGCGCCATGGGGGTGGTGCGAGGCCGCGACCGAGTCATTGTCGTGCAGAAGATCCGAGATGCCTTCGCCGTGCGCATCCTGCATGCTTCCCCCACCTGATGCTTGCTCACTCTCACTGCTTGGAAGTCCCTACTTGTAAAGACAAGAAGGCATCATGGCAGTGTGCATGTGAATAGCTCATGTAAATAGAGTAGAGTAGAATGTAGCTTTTGACCAGTGCCATTAGTGTGTCAGCAGCTTAATGAATCGCATCAAGTCAGAGAAATCCAACAGCTACTGATTCCTAAAGCCCAAAGCATCTTGGACTGAGCACTACATTCGTCCTGAACCAACTCTCTACTTAGTGTGTGGAGCCAATTTTCCTGATACTACCGTAACACGAAACTGGTCTAATCCAAACTCTCCTACCACCTTATCTGCGACGCAACATCTGCACAACACATAACCTCATGGTGCCCTCACACCTCTCTCCCTGCGGTGCCACCGCCGCTGCCATGGCTGCCGGGAGCAGCAGCGGGCGTTCTGAGTGGCGCTCTGAACCCGCTCATGGCCTTGAGCCCTGCTCGCCGCCCCATGGATCCCCCATACTGGCCCCCCGCAGGGCCCCCTGTGCCAAACGCCAGAGCCTTGGGCCGCAGCACCGACGCTGGCGTTGCCATGGGTCCTGATCCCCCCCCCACCACCCCCTCAACCTTCCCCTCCTCCCCCCCTCCCTGCGCCGCTGCCCCCCTCTGCCCTGCCTCCTGCTGCCCCCCCTGCTGCGGCACGCCTCCCCTGCTGCCACCCGGCCCTCCACTGCCTGGAGCGCCCCTGCCCCCCGGCCTGGTGCCACTGCCGTGCGAGGCACTGCCGTGGGCCAGCAGCATCTGAGCATGCGCCTGTGCCATGGTGCCCGCGCGCCCTGCACTGCCCATGTTGAACGGCCGTGGGGTGCGCCGCGGGCCAGCAGCAGCGGCCACCGTGCCCTTGCTCCACGTGGCTGGCCTTGGCTTGCGCTGCACTGCTGCCCTCGCACCCGCGCCTGCTGCCCCATCCACTGCGCCTCCTCCCTCTGTTCCTCCCGCTGCTGCCCCACCCTGTTCCCCTCCTCCTCCTGCCCCTCTTTCCAGAACCGAGCTCTCTGCCATCCTCGCTTGACTGTCACCACCCACAGCACCACCACCACGATCAGCCGTGCTGTTGCCCTTCTCCTCTCGCGCACCCTCATTAGTGCCAGCCTGCCTCACTGCCTGCGCATCTCCCCTGCTGCCACGCACGCTTGCATGCCCAGGGGGACTGGCAGCAGCAATGGCGGCCACCGCAGCTGCTGCAGCGCGCTGCCTGAAGCTACCACCGCTGCCACTCAGCCTCACGTTCCCCACCCTCTCCTGCTCCCGTACCCTGCCGGCCGTGCCTGCTGCCTCACCATGGCTGTGCCCCTGCCCACTCCTCTCGTCACTCCTCCTGTGCCCCGCGCTGCTTACATGTCCTGACACCTGCACACCTGCACCACCACTGTCCCCTGCCGGCCCTCTCTCTGCCGCTGCTCCTCCTCCTCTTGCTGCTGCTTCGCTTGACCCTCCTCTTGCAGCTGCTGACTCCACCTGTCGCTGTGACACAACTTGCTCTCTGCCCTTCCCAATGTCACGCGCCTGCCCACCCTCCTCGCGCGCTGCACTCTCCTTGGCAGCGCTGCCTGCTGCCCTGCCCACGGCAGCAGTGAGAGCAGCAGCCGGAGTGGCACGCACAGCGGGTGTGCCAGGCTTCCTCGCAGTGCCCACCGCTGGGCTGGGCACTGCAGCAGAGGGCGCAGCAGCGGCAGCAGTAGCTACAGCAGCAACAGCAGGCGCAGGGGCGCGGGGCTTTCGGCCTGTGAAGGTGGGCGGGGGCCTGTCACCCATCATGGGCCCTCTGCCTGCTCCTCCCACCCTCGCTGCTGCCGGCCCTGCACCTGCCACCCCTGCACCTGCTGCTCCACCCGCACCGCCTGCCTTCCCCGCTGCAAACACACCCACGTTCTCCTTGCCTGCGGCAGCAGCAGCAGCAAGGACAGCAGCAGGGGCGATGGAGTTGAGCAGCGGGTTGTCTAGGCTGTCCAGCACAGGCGCCACCACACTCTCTCTCTCCTCAAATCCCCCCGCGCCCTCTCGTTCCGTGGCCCCTTGACCCCACACCTTCCACTTACTGCCATCCCTGCTGCCGTCGCACCCCTCCCTCGTGCTCCCATCCCGGCTGCCATAGCTCCCTCGCCCCACTCCCTGCCCCACGTTAACACACCGTTCGCCCAGGGGTTGTGCCGGCGCCCCATATCCCATTCCGCTGCTGCCGCTCGCCCTGCTCCCTGCCACACTGCCTGCCGCCGCTGCCTCTGCTGCAAAGCCACCACGTGCATCCCCCTGTTTCTTTTGTGCTTCCACCGCCAGTGCGGCAACAGGGGGGGCCATGGTCGGGGAGAAGCGATCAGGGGGCGCAAGGGAAGGTCGCCGGTAGTGCTGGGGGCGCTGAGCCGTCTTCGTGCCGCCCGACCCTGGCCGTGTTGTTGCTGCTGCTGCTGCTGCTGCTGCTGTTGGAGCTGGTCTTGTTGCTGCTGCAGGTGCCATAGCTGGTGTTGCTGCTGCTGCTACTGGTGGCGCGCAGGGCTGCTTGTACGAAGCAAGCTCCGGAGCAGCACAGTCAAGGGGATGAGGGGTGGTCCTGCTGCCACCGCTTGCACTGTTGGCAGTGGCATGGTGGGGGGATGGTGGGCGGTAGTGTCTAGACGGGCCTGCATGACCATGAAACTGCACCCCACCTGAACCACCACCGGCACCACCACCAGTGCCTGCTGCTCTTGCCTCTCCTCCCACTGCCACTGCTGACGTGTTCCGCACAGCAGCAGCGCCGTGCGTGCGAGGGCGAGCATCAACCACATCCGCGCCATCACCCGTAGTGGAAACCCCTGCTCCCTGCACTGCACCCCCTGCTGCTGCCGTCGCCCCACTCCCACGGCCATGCCCGGGGACACATGGGGTTGCATCGCCATGCACCTGCATGTGCATGTGGGCTTGCACTGGCGCGTGGGCATGTGGGTGGGGATGAGGGTGGGCAGGCGCGCATGCAGCAGCGGGGGGAGGTGGTGGAGGCGGGGGGTCCTTGAGCGGGGCGACATGGCGGCTGACCTCCTTCTGCACCACGTCCAGCACCACCACTCCGAACAGCTCCACCCACCGCCTGCACACCCACCCACCACACCACACCACACCACACCACGCACAGGCACAGGGATGTCTGTCAGAGGGTGTAGCTTTTTGAGTTCGAAATAGATGTACCAGTGTGAAATCTGGTGTCGAGGGGCTGCGCTGCGCATACTATATGATGTGCACGTGAGATTAGCTTCACAAGCGCTGAGAATCGGTGTGGCATGGAACATGTTACATGGTGCGTGGTGCATGGTGTGAGACTCACTGTGGGAAGAACTTGAGGAGCTCTGCTCTGTCGGCAGGCATGCGCATGGCCACTGCTGTCATCTCATCATCCCTGCACGGCGCACACGGGCGGTACACAAAGGAAAATGCGTGCTTTTGGTGGGCCTGCTGCCATGCAGCTGCTATGTGGTGAACGCACATGCTAGGAAAGCACGACGGCATGGTAGCATAAAAGCATGATGGCAGGATGCAGGAGGGTGGGTGCAGCAGGCAGCACGCATGGACGTACGAGAGGATCTGCGAGGGGTGCAGCTTGGGGTGCGCTGCGCACAGCTGCGCTCGCATGGCCGCCAGCGATGCTCGGATGTTGGTCACCAGCACCTGGTGGGGGAACAGGAGGGGGGGGGGGAGGAAGTAAGAGCCCATGGTGGAATGGAGTGGAGGAAGGACACACGGCAGCACGGATGATGCGAGGAGAACGCAGGTGGATGCATGAACTTGCGTGTGGTACGGGCATGTGTGCATGTGCGCAACTGGCAGCAGGAGTGGCGCACCTTGTCAATGGCAGCGACGCCAGAGGAGGCGACCCAGCCGCTGAGCTTCTTCTTGAGCTCCAACGCGTCCACACTGCGCCGGTTCTCCCCCTCCACCACCACCACTCCCCCACCACCCCCGCTGCTCCTCCCACTCCCACCACTGCCACCACTGCCACCACTGCCACCAGTGCTGCCCCCGCCCCTGCTCCCGCTGCCACTGCCACCCCTGCTGCTGCTGCTGCTCCCGGCCCCTCTCGTGCTCCTCCGCCGCCATGCGTGTCCCCTGCCCTCGCTCTCGCTCTCACTGCTGCTGCTGCTGCTGCTGCTGCTCACTCGTGCTGCTGCTGCTCCTCTGCACCCCTCGCCTCGCGCCTCCTGCACTGCCGCTTCCGCGTTCCCTTCCCCTTCCGCCCATGCCTCGCACTCCTCTCCCCCCGGCACCTCCTCTCCCCGTCCCCGCGTCTGCCCTGCCAGCCATCCCCACCACGCCGGATAGCGCAGGAGATAAGCCAATGGCTGCCGCCGCCGCTGCCATTGCTGATTCTCTGTCCCCATCCCCCTCGTCCTCCCCCCCTGCCGCACTCTCCGCCGCCACTCCCCCTGACGCCGCAGGGAACGTCTCATAGGCCTGCTCCCCGCGTCCCCGCAGCCCCGGCGGAGTGACCTCCTTCCGCGGCTTCCGCGCGCTCACCCTGGCGCGCGCCTTGGCTGCGGGCACGTTCACCGACCACGCCACTCCTGGCGTCGCCTCGCGTTGCTCCTCCTCCCCCTCATCCCCGTCTTCCTCTTCTTCCTCGTACTCTTCGTCTTCCACCTCCTCCTCCTCTTCCACCTCCTCCTCCTCTACTTCAGCGTGCACCAACTCCTCATCCCCCGCCACCCGCAGCACGCGCGATCGTCGCTCCCCGCCGGCCCAGAACGACACGTCATCGTCGTCGTAGTCGTCGCCTATCGCCATCGCCATGCTGCTGCTCGACCGCGCCGACCGTCGCATCGCCGCGCGACTGCGCCTGCTCGGATCGCGCGACCGCCTTCCCGCGCCTTCGCGGGATTTCTTCAACCCCTCGATCTGCAGCTTGCGCGGCGGCATCAGTAGACCCCCCGCCGCGGCTGCGCGGCTGCTTGCGCCCTTTCCGCGACTCATGGTGCGCGCAAAGCTGGGCAGGCGCGCGGCGGTGGCGAGCGGAGTGAAGTCCACCTTCGCCACGGCGGCGGCGGCCGCTGCGCCCAGGTCACGCGCGGAGATCTTCCGCATGATTCCGCGGAAAATGGTTCCGCCAGTGCGGGGCTCGCCCGGGCGACGGCGGCTCCCCTTGCCCAAGCCCGTCCGCTCATCCTCCGCCCCGGCCGTCACTAGCTCAGGCTCTTGCGCCATCCTCTCCGCGGCGGGAGGTTGAGGTGCGCGCGGTCGTTCGCCTTCCTCCGCGCACCAGTCGCTGCCCTCCCCGCACGACCTCCGCTCCTCCACGCGGGACAGCCGTCCGCTCGGCCCGCCCGCCAAGCCCTCCTCGTCCGCGCGCTTCCCCGCCCACGGGTAGGGCTGGGGCGGGGGGCGTTTTCCGGGGGGCGTTTCGAGGTCGGCGGGCCGCGTGACACCGCCTGGCCGCCTGAAGCTGAAGGCTCGCGGCGCTGTCATGGGGGTGGGAGCAGGCGCGCTTTCCCCCGCCGCCGCGTTCCCGCCATCGTCCCTCAGCCCGAGGTCCTCGTCTTCCTCCGTTGCGGGTTCCTCCGCAATCTCCCCTACTGTCTCCGCTTTCACCCTGCCCCCTCTCAGCTCGGCGTCCCCGAGCCTGAGAGCCTGCACCACTCCGCGCGCCGCCTGGCGCTGAAAGCGGCCAGCGGCGAAGAGGTCGACTCGCGCGGAGCCGCCTTCCGACACGGGGTTTTCGCCCTCGGACAGCGCGCTCGCCATCCACGTGGCGGGCGTGTTGGCTGTCTTCACCGTGTTGACCGTGTTGACTGTGTTGACTGTGTTCACCGTGTTGACCGTGTTGACTGTATTGACCGTGTTGGGCGCGTCGGGCGTGGGTGCTTCGTGCGCGTGGCGTGCGTCGTTGCGGAGACTGCTCTCCTCGCCACCGTCACCATCGTCATCAGCGATGGAAGACAAACGCGGAGCGCTGCTGCTGCCGCCCTCGATTCCGCTGCTGCTGCTGCTGCTGTTCCGGCTGTCGCTGCGCCTCCCGCTCCCTCCGCCGTTGTCTCCTCCATCGTGCGCCTTCGCCGGCTCCCTCCGCGCCCATGCCTCTCCACCGTCTGGAAGTTCCCCCCCGACACTCCCCTCTTGCTGTTCCCTGCTCTCCTCTCTCCTGTCCCCCGTCACCCATTGCGCTGCGTGCTCCTGCCTCTCCTCGCGCACTTCCGCGCGGATCTCGTCCCCCTCCCCCACGCGCGCGTCAACATGCGCACGTCCTGCTGGAGCTGTGTCGTGACCCCACCGCGTCCCCTCCGCATCTCGCGCGGATTGACCGTTCGTTCCGCACTCCTGCCTGCTGCGTTCCCTCGCCGCTCCCGCGGACCTCATCCCCGCCCCTCCCGCTCTGCCTCCGCCCCCATCGTCTCCCCGCAGAGTCTCCCCTGAGCGCTCCTGTTGCCTTGCGCCACTCGCCATCGCGCCTCTCGCGGGCCGGCCGACCTCCTCCTCCGCCTCCACCTCCTCCACCATCACCACCTCCTCTACCCACGTCTCTTCCCCCGCCTCCGCCCCCTTTCCCCCTTGCACTGCGCCTTTCTCCGTGCGACCGGACCACATGCGCCACCCCGCCGCCAGCATGGCCTGCAGCGGCGTCTGCTCCGCAGCGGGCGGAGGGCCTGCGGCAGCCGCCATGGGTCGGCGGAACTTGTGAACGGCTGCCCCTGTTGCGCGCTTCTTCCCTGCTTCCGCCTGTTGGTGGACACGCAGATCCGCAGGCGCATGCGCAGGCGCAACTCTTGAATCCGCCCTATTCTCCCGCTTCTCTCTGCCTACAGCGTACGTCGCCACACCCGCGTCGCCACCCTGCGCCTCTCGTCCACTTTCTCGGTTGCGCGCGCCTCCCCACGAGTCGCCAAAGCCGCCAGAGCCAAGTCCCCACGTGTCGTCCGCCAAACCCTGGGGCGCACCATACACTTTGCGCTGCCCCCCCCCATTCACTCTCTCCCCAGCGCCCCCCAACTGCTCCCTCTTTTTGGCAACGGCCGCTTCCTCCGCTGCAGCAGCGGGGACGCTGGGTGGGGGCGGAGGAGGCGGAAAGGTGGGAGCAGGGGTGCGGGGGGGATCGGCGTGTGGTCGGGCGAAATGAGTGGCGCCTGGTGTGAGGTCCGCCTCCGTCGCTACCGCCACGTACTCCTGCTCCGCTTCTTCCGCCTCCCATTCCCGCTCCCCCCGCCCTGCCCCCTGCTGCTCTCGCTGCGTCTCATGACACTGCTCCGGCTGTTGCTGCTGCTGCTGCTGCTGTGGCGGCGGCCGCCTTGGAGGTTCCGAGAGGTGGGGCTCATGCGCAGCGGGATCCCTCTCACCGCCGCGCTCACCGCCTACTGCCGGGCCGTTGCCTCCATGCCGCGCGTCCCCTGCGCCCTCCTGCCGCCTGTCCCCTTCACCTTGTGCTCCCGGCCACCCGCGCCCTTCCCCCGCCCCCAACCCCTCCAGCGCCGCCTCGTCGAACTGCCGCTGCAGAGGGGGTTTGGGGTTCGCGCGCGTCCCCCCGCCCGCCGACCCCTGGCTGCTGCCTGCGTCCTCCCAACTGCCGTTGCCGCTCCCGCTCCCAGCCACCGACCCGCCGCGCTGCTTCCGAGGCTTGCGAAACTGACCTTTGCTGCGGCTTGCGCGCAACAGCGCGCCCCTAGAACCGGCGCTGCGGCGCAGAGAATCGCCGAGAGAGAAAGGAGGAGCGCCGGAGGGCGGAGGGCTGTGGAGGGACGGCCGGCTGTTGCGGAGGAGGGAGGGCGCGTTGGGGCCGGCCGATCCGAGGTAGAAATCCGTGTCGTCTATGTCCGCCCCCTGCGCTGCGAGGCGGTGGATCAGCGCCAGCTTGGCCGCGTGGTAGTCCGCTGGCGATATGCAGTGCGATTCAAACAAGTCCTGCGGGGTGCGGCGCGGAAGGGGCGAAAAGAGGAATGACATCAACTGATGGGGGTTGGGAGAGTCAAGGCAAGTCATAGCGATAGATATGCAGGGCGGGAGAGAGGGAGGGAGCGAGGGAGGGATGGAGGGAGAGAGAGGCGATGGCGGGCACCTGGATGAAGACGAGGTTGCTGCGCGTGAGCTGCGGCCACTGGTCGTGCGCGGTGCTGGCGAGCACGTCCCCGAGCAGGTCGCGCGTGAAGGCGGCGTACTGGTGGCGCGGCAGCAGCCCCTCGTCCACCATGCCGCGCATCAGCAGCGCCGAGTGGAACTGCGCCTGCTGGTGCTTTATCAGCCGCGCTAGCTCCTTGTTCTGCACGCACGCACGCACGGATGCACGAACGCGAGACACATGGCACGAAGCGATTTGAGCCTGGACGATGATAAGCAGTTAGCTAATGCGTAATTCGTGCTTTACATGTGCGTTTAATGATCGGGAGGTTGTCATGCAAAAGATCAGCCGAGCGTAGCAGTGCTGCGATAACCTTCGCCGTGGCAACTTGTGTTTCAGACTTCGCTGCGTACTGCCTGCTTGACATGCAACGCCGGTACGCTACAGCATCCGACATCTATGCATGGAGGTATTGCCACTTATCGCCTTGACTCGGCGTATCCTTTAAGCCCCCTTGCGCATCCCTATGTACTTCGTGAAATAAACGAGGGAGCGAGGGAGCGCACCTTCTTGCCAGCAGGAGAAAGGCTGTTGGTGCGGAGGAAACATTTCCGCAACCGATGGAACCGAAATCGAAAGCGAACCATGACTTATGAGTTTATAATACCAAACGGCGGGAGGCTGTCAATCTAGAGTGTTCAGGAGAAGTTGACCGTTCACGCGTCACAAACGATCCATTGCGATTCATGAGGTAACGGAACGAGGTATTCTTGCTCTAGTTCAGGCATCTTACTATTCAAAAGCGCCAAAGAAGCTAAGAAGAAGCATAAATGATGAACTTTAGAGGAGAAGAGGAGCAACAGCGGATAAGATGACGAGAAGTGAAGACTTGATTATGTGGTAGAGTGTGGGAGAGTTGAGTGAGGAGAGTCGAAGAGACCAGACTAGGGAGTAGCTGAGTGGACAGCACCGCGCCGCCATCAACAAACTCACCCACCTGCTGTTGGCGCGAATCGCACCCGCAGTGACCCCAACTCCACTGGGCAGGCAGCACCTTGCAATAGACAGTAATGAACTCTCGAATCGGGGTTCAAATTTTGGCGCCAGAATGGAGCGCAGCCAATCAGATCCTACAAAGGTGTCACTTCTGACGCTTGCTGCGAAAGTCCAATGCAACCTTTGGGTTTCAACTCCCCGTCCCCCTATTAGCTCTAACAGCTACACTCGATGCATTAATGTCTCTACACAAACCAATGATAGCATTTGCATTGTTCATTTTCCATCGGACGTTGTTGCATCTTGTGCAAATATATATTTTGAACCACTTTATTTATAATTTTTACGTAGTTTCATTATTTTAATGCCACGACTTTCTCTATGATTATTGCATTTTTTAAACCAAAATACACATTTTTCTATACGTACATGAGCTGATTTTATTTTAATGTTACTTTCAGAAATTTACCAGAAGTGGAAAATCTATAGACCCCAAGGAACGGAACAAAAATGCTTACTTTCTTAGTTTATAAAACAACCGTATTATCGGTATTATTCTATTGTAGTTTCTGCATTTATGGTTCTACCATGATAGCAATGCACACGCTGTACTATATCTCCTATACAAGGACAGGTCATTCTCCGCATTCACTCCCGCCCTCCACAACCACGTCCATTGACTCCCCCCACGTCGGATCATCACCGGAAAACCCAACATTGCGCTGATGCCGAGCCATGCCACGCTCCTCGACGCCTGACCCCCGTCGCATTCGGACCGCAATGCGCGGCTCGCAGTGTACAGCGCTCTGTGATGCTCCTGCTCCCATGGTGCCACATGCCCTGGATTCGCCCTTCGCCAACGCCAACTGGTGGAAATCTGTGCGCCACTTAGCCCAGCAATCCGCTATCTGTGCTGCTTCTTCTGGACCATTAGGGAGCCCGATGACCGACAGTAGGCTTTCCGGCGACCTTTAAAAGCAACGATCGCCCGCAGACGTGTAAGGTGTGCCCTTATCTCAAACCCAGAGTGGCGCCAAGGAGATTTGGGACAGTATAACATCTAGACACACTACAAGGGCTTTGAATTACATTCCTTGCAACCTAGAGGTTAGCTCACCCATCGCCGACGAAGATGAACGCGCACAGACATGTCGTGGTAGTGGTGGCGCTTTTGTGCCTTGCAGGCATCACGTATGCCAGGCTCCCTGATCCCCAAAAAGGTACGTCTCTAGTGGCGAGATCTCGTTGGAGAAGAAACAACTCTCGACAAGGATCGCTGCAGGGGAGCATTCTCAGCTTGGTCTAATCTGTCCGCTAATCATCACCAGAGATTCCGCGCTCATTTCTGCAAACATTCGCCTCATTTCGCGCCTTTATCTCCCGCCCGTCACCTACGATCAGGGTGCGATTTATCGGAAGGCCGATGGGTTCGCGCCGCGAACCGGTTCCCACGCTACACGGGGCTCTCGGGAGAGTGGAACTCATGTCCGTACATTAGATCCGAATACTCGTGCCAGCGCAACAACCGGCCTGACGACTACTACACGCAGTACCGGTGGCAGCCCGACAAGTGCATCATCTCCTACTTCAGCGCTCCTGGCTTCAAATACATGATGCGCAAGAAGGTGAGTGCCAATTCGTCGTCTTATTCGCCCCTCTAATTCTGCTGCTATGGAGCGCATCGTCCCTTACGTGAGAGGCATTGCTTCGGCATTTTCTGACCGTGTGTGGTGGTGGTGGTTGCAGAACATGCTGGTGGTGGGCGACTCCATCATGATGAACTTCTACGAGTCGCTGCTCTGCCTCATCAACACGGGCGGATACAAGGGCGAGGTGCGTACCGCATTCGCGACCAGCTTCCTGTTGCGCCTCTTGCGACATTTGTTTGACACATCCGGAAAAAAATTGCCGCATGGTGGTCTTTGTCCGTTAATCCAATGCTCCTGCTGTCATCTCATCCCCCGCCCTTCTCCAGGAGTTAACCCTTTCCACCAATGCCACTTTCGATATCCGCCGTGTTCGCTTCTCCGCGTTTTCCGGATCCATCGACTTCTACTTCGCGCCGTACCTGGTGCGCGCCACCAAGCTCTCCAAAGGCTCGTCTGCGGACAGCAGCGGCAAGGCGGGCGGCGGGCACGCGCACGACGTGTACGTGGACGAGATCGACCCCACGCTCGCCAAGATCCTGCCCAACTACGACGCCGTGGTGCTCGGCACCGGCATCTGGTGGCTGCAGAACAAGCCCGGCTATCGCGAGCCCAACCAGTTCTTCGCCAACGGCGAGCACCGCAACCTCACCAACTCGGCGGCGCACACGTGGGGCATCGCGACGGTGGCGAAGTATATCAAGTCGAGCAACTACAGCGGCGTGCCATACTTCCTTTCCTACTCCCCCAAGCACGGCGGCCGCGGCGCACCGCAGCCCGGCGTGAGGAACAAGAAAAAGGGTCCCAACTACCCGGAGTGGGTGGGCGCGTGCGGCGCGCGCGGCCCCATCGACGAGGAAGAGAAGATCAAGTACGTGAACACGCTGCCCTCCGCCAAGGCGTACGCCGACGCGCAGCAGGCGACTCTGGCGGGCACGCAGGTCCGCTTCCTCCCCGTGACGCAGATGAGCGAAGTACGCCCCGACGGGCACCTGGGCGTGTGGTGGGAGCCGCGTAACCAGACGGGTCCGGACTCGCCTGGGGGGCGGAAGGAGTCGCCCTTCACTGGTGATTGCACGCACTGGTGTCTACCCGGCGTGCCGGATGCCTGGGTGGATGTCCTCTTTACCAACATGAAGTTCGAAGGCAAATTTCAATAGAGGTTCCTGTGGCCTCAAAGCCAGAATTAATTGTACTTTATTGACTTGTGCTACCCTATGGTTTGGGATAGGTACGGATTAGGCTGTCTTGTGATTCTCTGTATTGAGATTTCCAACAGTCTGGCTAATAAACCCCGCTAGTTCACTACTACCGGGTATTGGTGCCGTACTTGTCCGATTTTCACCCCCCTTCGCACTCCCAAGCACTTCCCTTCGCTCCTCACTTGCAATGTGGGCAGCTAGGGGTACATTGGGCTTGGAAGTTATACTAGTAGGGAAAATATGTCAATGGTAACTTACATGGGGCACTTTAACGCGTACGGTAACGATTTCAACGCGTTTGGTAACTCGCTTAACGCGTTTGGTAACCTGCTTAACACGTTTGGTAACTCGTTTAACACATTTGGTAACTCTACACTAGCAGCCCATCACGCGAATGGTAACTACATGAAATTCCCACCGAAATTGAGCCTGATTCTGGTTTTTCCCGCTCGCGTCAGAATAAATTGACAAATCCTGAAGCAGAAAATTCTGACACACTCTCCGAAATTCTGACACACTTTTCGAAATCCTGACACACTTTCCGATTTTCAGGCAAATTACAAAAACGTAAGTTTTGTGAAAACAGCTTTTCTTACATAAATGTTTCTGGCGCACTTTCCGCAAACTGTTTGTACTTTATTCTATCGTGCAGCCGGGGCAAACAAATCTATATCCCTTTCAGATGGCAAATAAATTTGAGAGCAACAACCTTAAACTTCTTGCGACCAGGCGTTTGTGGATCTTTATTTAAAAAAAAATGAAAGATGTAATTTTAAAAAGGTTTATTTTTTTCCACATGAAAAAATCTTCCAGCGTTGCAGTATTAAAAAAAAAAGTAAAATTCCCTATGTCCTTTCGGGAATAATTTTTTTATCGTTTTGCAAGTTCGCAATCATGCTATCAAAATATGATGTTATCCATTTTTGTACGAGCTACATAATTATATATAAATTCTGAACTTTTTGGTTCTGTTAGAATAGTAGCCTAAGTAGACTAGGGTTTTGGGGTAAGAGAGTAGCGAGAGAAACGGAAGAAGAGGGCTTACACTAATGAGCAAGATACATGATATAGTTCAAGGGAAGGTGAGCACAGTGGTGCACCACCAAATAGTTAAGAACAATAACTGCAGTAACTACAGCACGCAGGATATATATTAAACATAACTTTGACACACCCCCTTAGCCTGCGTGCAGTAGAAACTGGTGCAGCCAGCACCCCCTGAACGAGCAAACCAAGCGCTGTGGAAGAAGGCAGAGAAGTGAGGAAGGTGAGAGGAGAGGAGAGAAGAGGAGAGGAGAGGAGAGGAGAGGAGAGGAGGTGGGGGGCCAGGACCGGCGGACCCGCTTACGAACCTCCTTTTACAAAGGGGAGGTGAGAGAGGGAAGGGAGAGGAGGTGGGCTAGGCGGGCTTGAGTGCAAAAGCTCATAGCGATCCCCCCCCGTTAAGAACCCCCAAGTCCCGATGAGGAGAGGAGGTGGGCTAGGCGGGCATGAGCGCGCACGCTCAATGCGATCCCCCCCCGTTAAGAACCCCCTAGACCTCACCCCCCTCGTCACTCAACCCGTCAACCTCACACCTTCCGCACCTGTCTTCTCCCGCCACCCCCTCACCCTTCTGCACTTCTCTCCCCCCCCCCCCCCTACAGCAACAGTTGCTGCAGGGAGAGAGGAAGAGGGAAGGGAGGGAGGAGTGGCAGGCTCCTCACACCCGCCGCATCTGTCTTCTCCCGCCACCCCCCCTCACCCTTCTGCACTTCTCTCCCCCCCCCCCCTACAGCAACAGTTGCTGCAGGGAGAGAGGAAGAGGGAAGGGAGGGAGGAGTGGCAGGCTCCTCACACCCGCCCCCCCTCCCCACAACCCCTTCCCCCTCCCTCCCCCCTCCCCACGACGGAAGCCGCGGAAGGGAGGGCGGGGGGGGGGGGGGCGGCGGCGGTAGCTGCTGCTGGCGCTGGCGGCTGGCCGCGGCGCTGGCCTCCGCGCTGGCGGATTGCGGGGTGACGGGGGCGACGAAACGGGGGCCGCGTGGCGACGAAATGGGGGCCGCGTGGCGACGAAACGGGGGGGCAGCGGGGCGACGAATCGGGGGCCGCGGGGCGACGAAATGGGGGGCCGCGGGGCGACGAATCAGGGGCCGCGGGGCGACGAAATGGGGGGCCGCGGGGCGACGAATCAGGGGCCGCGGGGCGACGAAATGGGGGGCCGCGGGGCGACGAATCAGACGGGCGCAGGGCGCGACGGGACGAAGAAAATAGCGCATTTCGCGCTGCATTAAGGGCGGGCCCATGTTTCTGAAAAAAAAAATGAAGGTTCTAGGAAAGAACCAGCTCTGAAACCATGTTAGAATAGTAGCCTAAGTAGACTAGGGTTTTGGGGTGCGAGAGTAGCGAGGGAAACGGAAGAAGAGGGCTTACACTAATGAGCAAGATACATGATATAGTTCAAGGGAAGGTGAGCACAGTGGTGCACCACCAAATAGTTAAGAACAATAACTGCAGTAACTACAGCACGCAGGATATATATTAAACATAACTTTGACAGGTTCGTGGTAATAGAACAAACGGGGTCCTTAATTTTCGTGGCGGGACGCGTTCAAGAAAGATAATGATGTGCGTAAAAGCTCTCAAACTCGATAAATTCCTTATTTTCAGGAAGATTTCGGCGGGAATTTCATGTAGTTACCATTCGCGTGATGGGCTGCTAGTGTAGAGTTACCAAATGTGTTAAGCGAGTTACCAAACGCGTTGAAATCGTTACCGTACGCGTTTTAGTGCCCCATGTAAGTTACCATTGACATATTTTCCCATACTAGTATTGCCACCTTGGGTGGGTTTACTACAGTTCCCAATACTAGCCCAACTTGTTTTTAACTCATTTGCGGTGACGATTATGTATATTGTCGTGGGCCTGGCCGCTGTCAGTGACCTTTGAGAAATTAGCACTTCAGTGTATCAAATCAAGTGTATATGGGCTTCTCGTTTCTTCTTTCTGCCTTGCTAGCCCAACAGTGATGGTGGCTGGATTGATTCTGGAGCATGAGTAACATTGTCCTGCTCACATTTCTGTTGCATTGAGATATGCAGAACTCAAAGTTGGATTCATGACCAGGCTGTTTCGAAAGGATCTTCTCAGATGTTAACATGTGCTCTGGTGCATCTAACAGTTTCACAGTATGTTAATAATGAGCTCATATACCGTGGTATCTTGATCACCTTAATAATTGAATAGAACTATTTTGATGTTGATATCTGCATTGTATGTGTAACGCTGGCTAGGTAGGCATATCTTAGTTCTTTCAAGTAAAATGAGGCATGATTTCATCTATTGGTTAGGAAAAATAGATGCTTCCTAGCCTGGTCGATTTCTTTCTTAGGCATATACTCATTGTGTATATGATACGGTATAAGACGCTCTAGCTCATTTGTTCGTGGAAGTGTGCGCTTTCGTTTTTGTGGTAGATATATTGCGCCTAATGCAGTCAATTCAAGGACAGCCACTTGAATGTTGTTTGTGCGCAGCGAGGCACGTCCGTTTCGATGGAGAGCATCGCGGCTCGGGAACTTTCTGTGAGCTGAGCACATCAACTCCCTCCCCTCAACTCAACGCACCTCCTCACACCTCATCACTCCTCCTCACCATCACCCTTCCAAAACACATCGTTGTGAAAAGAACATGCGACACACGTGTCGCCTCGCCTCCCTTCCCTCACCAACTGGCTGACTGGCTGGCGCTGCTGCCGCCCGTCCTTTCCGGCGGCACGGGTGTGCTGTCTTCTGTCTTGGCATTCCTAGCTGAACAACCAACATCGAAACAAGCCACATCTTTGCGACCGTCTACGATCGTAATTCTCCAATGACAAAGCGTTGCCTCCAACGCCATTGGCCCAGCGACGACCAAGGTTGGTCGGAAGTCACTGGTTACGACGTCAAAAAGCAGAGCAAAGAGCAACCAACACTGCATTTCCTTTTGCATATAGTTTCCTTTTCACCCAACAGCCTGCCCATTTCACCACAAACAGCACCGTCTTAGAGTAGCGAGGCTCATTCTTCAGGGCACTGGCCCTATTTTATGTGTTTATCTCATGGCCACCTCGTACCGGCCGCGGCTACGTACTCCACATCTCATATCTTTCCTACCAATTTCAGCGTCACTCCCTTCATGCTCCACCGTTCTGCTGCTATGTCTGCTCGTTCCCGCCGTCACGTCGCTTGCCCCGAAGCCCAAGCGAGGTGAGCACTCCAAGCCTCGCACCGCCACTTGTCGAGGCTCGACGCGACGACGTGTGCAGCATGGATCAGAAGGGGAAAGCTGTGTTAGCGCCTGGCAGCAGCGCACAAGTTCACCTAGCAGGGCGACTGCCAGAAGAAGGCCCCTCAGCTATATAATTACCAGGCACTCGCTGCAGCAACGGAGAGTTTAGTGGAGCACCACACACCAACACAACCACGTCATATAATAGCTTCGGCTAGTGAGGGCTACGTGGCGTGGAGCCAGTTGGGGGCGCCTACTCAGAGGACACTGGTCCGTGGGGCATGGTTCTCTTCGGGACTACCTTGGGTGGACACCAGTCTACCCCGGGGTTCCGGCGGAGCCGGACAAGCCTACCAAAAAGAAAAAGAAAAAAACTAAATCATGCCTCGGCCTCAGACGGACATGTCAATGGGCGAGACGCGCGCTGTGTCTAGTTCAGAGCACTCCACTTCGGACGTCCTTCTGCTGACCCGCCCCCCCACTGTCTCTTTTCTCGTCGCGCACAAGCCAGCTAAGCCCGTCTATCATCTGCCCCTTCCCCTGCGTCCGTGCCGCAGACCTCTGCGACCTGTCCAACGGGGCGTGGATACGCTCGCCTAAACGCTTCCCCCCGCTACACCACTATCGCCGGCCATCCGAAATCGTGTCCGTTCGCGCGGTCGTCGTACGCGTGCGAGCGCAACAACCGGCCCGACCTGCAGTACCGCGAGTACCGGTGGCAGCCGTTCGACTGCCCGATCAGCTACTTCTCCGTGTCTGGCTTCCGCTTTCTCATGCGCGATCGGGTAAGCTGGACCGCCCCGCCGCGGCCTCGATTTCAATGGGCTCGTTGGAGCTTCTTCCGCTACTCGTTGGAGCGAAAGGAGTGCTGTCACCATCTCAAGCTGTATGCACATGTCACCTGTAGCTCCCGTGCGGCTCCAGCAGCAGTCAATCGCCAGCAATCGGTAGCCTGTCCCCTGTCAGGCACGCACGATCTTCACCCCACGTGCATCTCCTCCCCTGCTCCCCCCGTCCCGTTGTCGCGGCAGCGCATGCTACTGGTGGGCGACTCTATGATGTCGAACCTCTTCGAGGCGCTGCTCTGCTCCATCAGCAGCGCGGGCTACGACGGACAGGTACGACGCCATGGCCCACACTCTCCTCCTTGATATCAGTGTCGCCCAGCATTGAAATCGCATGCGCTCTCGCATGTATCACTTGCGGTCGACGTTGACTTAGACGCATGACGACGGACGCGATGGAGTCCATCGAATAAGGAGGATTACAAGGCTTCGGTCGTGAACAGAAGGGTCCTCGTGATCTCATTAAACCTCGCCTTCCTTTCTGTCTGCTACCGTCCTCCAAACACCCTTGCCTGGCAGCCCTTTAGGCGCAAGACGAAAGGCGATTTCAGCATCAAGGGAGTGCGCTTTCCAGCCTTCTCCTTCTCCCTAGAGTACTACTTCTCGCCCTACATTGTGCGCACCAGTCGCCGCAACACAGCCACGGGGAAAGACGCGAACAAGGGCGGGCACGGGTTTGACGTGTACGTGGATGAGATGGACCCGGTGCTGGAGCACGTGCTCGCGAATTACAGCGCCGTCGTCTTCCACTCGGGGGTCTGGTGGCTGCAAAACGTCCCTCGCCGCACCGTTCCCAACAGCTTCTTCGTGGGCGGGCAGCGGCGGAATCTGAGTAACATCGCCGCACACACGTGGGCCCTATCCACGGTTCTCTCCTATGTCAAGCAAATAGACTACTCGGGAGTCCCATTCTTCCTCTCCTTCTCCCCAAAGCATGCGGGCGCTGGTCAAACACAACCTGGGGTTGAGCAAAGTGATGGAGCCTCATGGGTGGGTGCCTGTGGTGCTCGCGTGCCTGCTTCAAGCAGCTTTGTGCACTCAAGGTACTCCGATTCCTTGAGCACTGCAGAAGAATATGCGGCTGCACAAAAGAGTTTGTTCCTGGGCTCACCTTTTCGATTCCTGGATATCACTAGCATAAGTGCATTGCGGCCAGACGCACACCTAGGGGTATGGTGGCAAAGTCGAGACCAGTCTGGGCCAAACTCTCCCCAGGGGCAAGGAGAGTCGCCCTTTTCTGGGGACTGCACACATTGGTGCTTGCCAGGCATACCAGATATGTGGGTAGATATAATCTACACCCACATGATTCTAGAACCAAGCCTGTTCCCAAACAGGAAAAAAAAAAGGTTGCTAACCAATGCACACTAACAATGATGCTTTGTTGGGTTGCGAAGCAACCTATTGCAATCGACCTATAGCAAAAAAAATTTTAAGGAAATTTTAATTATTTGTAAAAAAAACAAAAAAAACATTGTAAAATAACTGGAAAATGGTTGTTTAGGGTACTAAAAAACTTGACAATATTTTCATAATGATCATACCGTACTTGTCTAGCTTTCTGGTCATTTGCTGGTCATTACTACGGTACTCTGCACATCGTTCTTTTGTAACGCGCATGATTTAGAAAGATGAGAAACTGTGGAGAACTGCAATGACCGACCAAACGATAATTGCATTTCTCATATTCATCAAATGATTTGATGAATATTTGAAATTTTAAATTTATACTACCGCTTCCCCCGCCTAGCGTGTCGGGGAAGTCAGCAATATAAACGTTGAATTCAACAGCTACTGTAACAAAGCAATACAATCTGCATATCTCAAAAAAAAATCTAAACCGATCAAGTCCAGCTGAAAATGGCTTCACTGTCATAGTGGTGGACCACTCAACCTTTTGTGACGATGATCGGCAAGATATTTTTTTGGAAAATGCAGACATGCATTACGATTGCAACGAGAAGAAGCATAATACAAACAGAAATGAAACAAATCAAACAATTACTCATAATAAGGAACTAAAAAAAATGCACTGTAAGTGGTACGACACTCCCTTCCTTCAAATCCATCCTGCCTACAAGCGAGTATCTGTGATAACAAAAAAGAAGCATCGAATACAAGAAGAAAGATGTGATATTAAGAATTGAAGCTTAAAAGAGAATGAGAAGAATGAAAGGGAGAGGACGAGAGAGAGAGAGGACGTGAGAGAGAGCGAGAGGGAGTGAGAACGAGAGGAAGAGAGAGAGAACCAGAGATCGAAAACGAGAGAACGAGAGGAAGAGAGAGAGAACGAGAGATTGAAAACGAGAGAGCGAGAACCAGAGAGAGAGAGAACGAACGAGAGAGAACGAGAGAGAGAGAACGAGAGAGAGAGAAAGAGAGAGAGAGAGAGAGAGAGAGAGAGAGAGAGAGAGAGAGAGAGAGAGAGAGAGAGAGAGAGAGAGAGAGAGAGAGAGAGAGAGAGAGAGAGAGAGAGAGAAAGAGAGAGAACGAGTGAGAGAGAGAGAGAGAATGAGAGAGAGAGAGAGAGAGAGAGAGAGAGAGAGAGAGAGAGAGAGAGAGCGAGAGCTCTTCTAGCGCTCGCTCTCTCTCGCTCTCTCTCTCTCTCTCTCTCTCTCTCTCTCTCTCCTACTCTCTTTCTTCTTTTCTTTCTCCTGTCCTCTTGGGTTTCTCTCTCATCTCTCTACCTCTCTTTTCTCTCCCTCGCTCCTCCTCCTCCCGGCCTTCACCCCCTACCCCTCTCCCACGCCCCCTTTCCTCCCCCTCCTCCCCGCCCCCCTTTTCTCTCTCTGTCCCGAACCCCCGCCCGCCCCTCTCTATCTGCCTTCCCCAGAGATCTCTCTCTCTCCTCTCTCTCTCTCTCTCTCTCTCTCTCTCTCTCAGAGAGAGAGAGAGATAAGGCATAACCGATGGAGATTGAAGGAACGGTAAGAAACAATAAGAAACTAAAAAAAGCGACGAAATTGAGCTAGACAAAACGGAATGAAAGAGAGGATGATACAACAATAAGGCAGGATGTCTCAAGATCGGAAGTGTTGTTTCATTGATGGTGGTTGGGGTACAAGTAGCAAACCCTAACATACGTACCCCCAAAGACACATCTCACTACAGGCTACCAACATTTGACACACCCCCATAGCCTAAGTGAGGGGTGTCTAGCAAAACCAAAAGAGTACGGTCACAAGACCAGTCACAAAGAAACAAAGCTCAGGGTGGATCACAACGTCACCACAAACTCTGAGCACAAGCAACAATGGCCACAAGGCCAGTCCAAACAATAACAGAGATATATAGAAAGGGTACAAGCAAAGCAAGCAGTGAACTCAAGACTAAGTAAGCCGAAAACCAGTGTCAACAAGGCCTAACTGCACACAACACCTGTGGTGGTCACAAGGCGGAAGCGCCTTGGTGAAGATGTCTGCAGTGTTGGCCTCAGACTCCACAAACTCGAAGCGAGCCTGTCCACGCCTCTGCAACTCTCGCAGAAGAAAGTACCTGACGTTAATGTGCTTCACTCTGCTCTCCAGTCGCGGCTCTCGACAAAGGAGAATGGATGCCTTGTTGTCAGTGAACAAGGTCGGTGCAGAGCTCGGCCGCTCACCCAGGTCGGCGAGCAAGAACGTCAACCAACGCAGCTCCTGTGCCGCCATGGCACCAGCGTAGATCTCAGCCTCAGCTGTAGAGGTCGAGACCGAAGAGGAGCGCGTGGACCGCCAGGAAACAGCTCCAGAACCCAGACTGAAACAGTACCCCTGAGTAGACCTGTGAGTCTCAGCGTCGTCAGCGTAAGAAGAGTCACAGTGACCAGTAAGTACAACAGACTGCTGCCCTCCAAGAACTAGCCCCACGCCTGATGTCGTCGCTAGGTACTTCGCCACCCTCACAGCTGCTGTCCAGTGAACAGGACGGTGTCTCCCTGGCGCAACAAAGCGCGCAAGGATGCTGAGAGGGAAAGCGAGGTCCGGGCGAGTACAAGTCATCAGGTACATGAGGCAACCCACAAGCTCTGCGTAGGGACCACTAGGCTCAAACGGCTCGTCAGGAAAGGGGCCAGTGAGTCTGTGGTCAACAGCAAGAGGTGTGCGCTGTACTGTGGAGTGCTGAAGCTCGAACCGCTGAAGGACCTGCTGCACCATGTGTGACTGTGAGAGTGTAATGGTGCGAGCAGCTCTGTCCCTGGTGATCTGCAGCCCAAGGTAATGGCGCAGCTCACCAAGGTCAGTGCACGTGTGTCTCTTCTGCAGTTCGGACTTCACGTGTGCCAAAGCAACCCTGTCAGCAGTGGCGAAAACTAGGTCGTCGACGTAAACCAGAACGAAGAACGGTGTGGAGCCACGGCGAATGAACAGCGACGGGTCGGCAGAAGACGGCTGGAACCCAAGGTCAGAGAGGGTAGAGCGAAGAGTGTCGTGCCACTCACGAGGTGCCTGGCGAAGACCGTAGACAGGTCGCCTCAGCCTCCACTGGGTCCCAGGAGGGAAAGTGCCAATGAAGGCAGAGGGACGACGCAGCCAGACCTCCTCGTGTAGGCTGCCCTGAAGAAAAGCAGTGGAGAAGTCGAGAGAGTGTAACTCGTAGTCTCTCTGTGCTGCTACGTGCAGTAACACCCGAAGAGTGGTCATCTTTGGGGTGGGCGCGAAGGTCTGAAAGAAGTCAACTCCCTCGCGCTGACTGAAACCTCTAGCAACGTAGCGCGCCTTGAAGACTGGAGGAGATCCTGGTGGCCGCTTCACCCTGTAGATCCACATGCCATCGACTACGTTCGTCCCAGGGGGAGGAACCTCATCGACGTAGGTGCCTGTGGATCTGTAGGAGGCCATCTCTGCGTCCATGGCAGCTCTCCACTGAGAGGCCCAAGGCCCTGACACTGCCTCAGCGTAAGTGCGAGGAGTCGGAATGTCAAGGGCGTCAGGGTCACCCTCAGGGGTGAGGAGCATGGCACAGAGATGAGGGGAAGCGGCTGCCAGGAACTCTAGCTCAAACTGCCTGTCCTCTAGGACGTCACAACCAAGGGCAGACACACCCCCGACGGCCAGAGGACTGGTAGGAGGAGCAGCCACAAGAGTGGTGGCGTAGTCAAGGCGGCGAGTAGAGGCAAACTCAGTGACCGCGGCAGTAAGAGCAGAGACAGAGGACAAAGAGGCACGAGGGTGGGTAACAAGAGAGGCGAGAACACGAGAGAGAACAGGACGGTACGTGCGGTAGTAGTCAGTGACAGGGGTAGAGAGAGAAGCTGTGAGGGCCGACTCAGGAGGAGAAGGAAGCACAGGAGGAGCCGAACGAGACGGACTAGAACGTAACAAGACAGTACGAAGGTCAGTGAAAGGAACAGGGGACGAGGGACGAGCACGAGGAGAGCGACGAGTAGCCCAAGTACGAGACGGAGGAGGAGAGGACAAAGGCGGAGAACTGGGGAAAACAGCGGGGGAGGAGTCAGGAGGAGGAAACGTGGGACCGTAGACAGGAGGAGAGGCGGGGGAGGGAGGAGAAGGAGAGGGGAGACCAAGGGTCCGAAGACCTGAGACAGGAGGAGGAAGTGGCTGCTGCTGCTGCTGCTGGTGCTGCTGCTGGTGCTGCTGCGGCTGCGGCTGCGGCTGCTGCTGGGACTGCTGCTCCTGCGGCTCCAGCTGCTGCTGCTGCTGCTGCAGGTGCTGCTGCTGCTGCTGCTGCTGGTGCTGCTGCTGCTGCTGCTGCTGCTGCTGCTGCTGCTGCTGCTGCTGCTGCTGCTGTTGCTCCTCCAGCTGCTGTAACTCCCTCTCCTCTCTCTCCAACGCCAGCTGCTCCTCACGGGCACGGCGAACACGAGCCTGGTGCCTAGTCGGGTAGGGGTGGGGGGGCGGAGTAGTGTCCGGAGCAGCGGCAGCTCCAGAGTCCACCCCCGAAGGACCAGGCACACCACCCCCAGAGGCAGCACTAACACCAGCTCCAGACCCAGGCTCACCAGAACCTGAAGGAGGCGCACCCTCACCCCCAGACAGAGCACCCCCAGTGTCCGCGCGACCAGCACCAGCTCCCGGAAGACAAGAGTCCTCTGCACCCACCGGCTCAGCTCCAACTCCAGCACCCCCAGAACTAGAAACCGGTACTGGAACAGGCTCGGCACCAACCTCTCGAGAGCTAGCACCTGCGGCACGCTGCGAGGAGGACTGTGGGGAGGGAGGCTGTACCGGAGGGGCTACCGAAGGAGGAGGGGTAGCCTGGGACACACCTGACGGGGCTGGACCAGGGGGGGGAGGCTGTACCGGGGGAGCAGGAGGGGGAGCGGCAGTCAGGAAGAGGGGGGGAGGAGGAACCGGGAGACCTCGACCGGGGTGCCTGAAGAAGTACGGGGTGGACTCCTCGAAACGGACGTCACGGGAGTCAAAGAACCGGTGAGAGGGAGGGTGGTAAAAGGTGAAGTCAGAGGAGTCCTCAGGGAAACCAAGGAAGACACAGGGGACGGCGCGAGGCGAGAGCTTGTCCGCAGAGGTGTCGCGGACAAGAGCCAAGCAACCCCAGACACGAAACCTCGACGCAACACCAGGGGACCCGGTCCAAAGACTGGTCGGTGAAGCCTCTGGCCGAGAGACGCGTGGCCAGAGGTTCAGCTGGTGCGCGGCGTACCGAACCGCGTAAGGCCACAGAAAATGGGGGGCACGGGCGTGAGTCAGGGAGGTGCGGGCGATCTCCATGACCAAGCCTATGCGGCGCTCAGCAACCCCATTCTGCTGCGGGGACTCTGGAAGCGTCCAGGACTGACGAATGCCCTGCTCGCGACAGAATCCAGCGAGAATGCCGGAGCGAAACTCACCCCCGCGGTCAGAGTGAAGACAGCTGACACGACGACCACGAGTGTCCGCGGTGGTGAGCAACCACCTGATCAGCGTAGAAGTCACCTCAGACTTCTTCGCCAGGGGGAACACCGTGGTGTAGCGGGAGTAGTCGTCAACAACCACCAGAAAGAAACGCTCACGCTCAGGGCCAAGGCGAGAGGCGGGGCCCCAGACATCTAGGTGAAGCGTCTCAAACGGCTCGGTGGCCGGACGAAGGGAGGAGGAGTGAGGGGTGGCGCGCAGCCGACCCTCGACGCAAGGACCGCACGGTGGTGCAAGAGACGGCGGCAGCGACGGCAAGACACGCGGGAGACCTAAGACCAGACGCTGACTAGACATAGCACGCAGACGTGGAAGAGAAGGGTGTCCCATCCGGTGGTGCCACAGAACGGTGGGGTGGGCAAGCGACCGACAGGAGCAAGACGCAGCGACTGGACTGGACGCGACAACCTGAGGGGACGGAACCACCTGGTGAGACGCAGGGAGGAGACTAGGGGGAGGGACAGGAACTGGGAGTAGGGGCTGCTGCGACGGCGGCCGCTGCGGCTGCTGCTGCTGCTGCTGCTGCCGCTGCTGCTGCGTCCACTGCCGTGCGCGCGGGCCAGTGTGAAGAGTGTAGAGACCGGAACCCGGCTCAGCAGCAAAGGTGGCGAGAGGCTGGTAAGAGTCACCGTCAACACACACTGCAGTCTCCCCAGAAGGCTCAAACCACACACCCACGTGCTGACTCACGAGGGGTCGCACGCCCACCAAGTTCCGGGAGAACGAGGGGACATGAAACCCAGTGAGAGACCCGGAGGGGGCAGCAGGACACGGCAAAGTGGTAGTGTGACGTGCAGTGACTGGTCCCGAGGTGGGATCAGCCAGTGCCACAGAGACAGGCGCAGGAAGTGGCGTAAGTGTCGTGCTGTCACGAAAGAAGCAGTGCGAGGCTCCAGAGTCCAGCGTGAAAGACAGTGAAGTGTCCTCCGAGGTAGCCGCTGGACTAGTGTCTACACAAGAACCTACACTAGCAACAGGCAACTGAGCAAGGCTAGCACCTAAGCTAACAACACCAGAGTAAACAGAGTCAGAAACACTAGAGTCAACAACAGCATACATAGCATGAGGAGTTCCAATCAGATCAGCTAACTGCTCGGCAGACATGTCCCACAGAGCGGAACCGTAACGCTGAACAAGGGGGAACCAGTCAGGGGCAGGACCGCCAACCCCGTAAACCAAACGAACCGTGTCAGTGAGCTGAGCAAAACACTGACCAGGGGGGTGAAGGCGGCCACAAGGGTGGCCCCGGCGAGCACCTGTCAGAACCTGATAGGCGCAGGGAGGGTAAACAGCACCACGCTGCGGCTGACGCGGCCCCGACCCCGAAGCCAGCTGCGGCCGCTGCTGCTGCGGAGGCTGCTGGGAGGAGAGGGGCTGCTGCTGCTGCTGCTGACGCTGGGCCCGGTACCACGCCGCTGCCCCACCCACCGGGGCTGGCAGTACAGGGGGCGACTGACGAACGCGGGCGTCGCCACCACCAGCAGTCGCAGTGGAGTCACCGGTCGCTGCACGAGACGTCTCTCCAGGCCCTGCACTCCCACCACCGCCAGTCGCAACGCCACCCCCACTACCTCCGCCTCCACCAACGCCGCCACCAGCACCGCCCCTCTTGCCACCCCTACCGCGGGACCGCGACGAAGTCGTAACAGCAGCTGCGGTCGCGTCAGTAGCGGCAGTGGCGAGAGAGGCAGTAAAGGTGGGCAACTGCGGAACTGTGCACCCGTGGAAGAGCGGAGGGGGCACAGCACCAGAGGCAGCGGCGACGGAGCGGAGGTTGCTCTCGACGTCCTTGAGAGCAGACTCAAGGACGTCAACAGTGAGCTCACTAGGGTGCTTCAGGAGAAGCGCGTCACGAACGGAGGCAAGGCGGTCGGGGAGGCTGGTGGCGATAAAATAGATAGTAATCGCCATGGGAGGAGGAAGCAGTGCGAGCTGGGCCTCAGTGCAAGCAGCGCGGTAACTAGAGTCGAGCGAGCGGAGGTGAGCAATCAAGTCAGCAGAGCGCTCAAAAGAGGCGAGATCAGGGAACAGGAACGGGAGGAAAAGGCGGCCAAGAGAGACAGCAGCAGGAGTGGAGTAGCGGGCCTTAATCGCAGTCAGGTACTCAGCAGCAGTGCGAACCTGAGCAAAGTGAGCCTCCTCAGACTCGGGGAGAAGGGTGCTGAGCGCGATGCAGGCCGCAGCGTCACGCGACGTCCAGGCTGTCAGGTCAGCGCGCTGGCTAGCGAAGCGAGCTCTAGCGGCGTCGTCAGGGGCAGGACCTAAAGGCGTAGGGTCGGTAGGGCGCAGGGAGGGCACCAGCAGCGTGCGCCCAGAGGGTCTCGCCTGACTGGACCTGACTCTCCAACTGACGGCGAGCGCGCAGAAGCCAGAGCGAAAAGTCAAGGGGTCTACCGTCAGCGTCGAAGCGAAGAACACGCGGAGTCGCCATCGTTAAAACCGACGGAAAAGCGGAGGCAGGAAACCCTAAACGAGATGGCGTGGCGAAAATCGGGCGGGCAAAGGGCGAAGCGTGAAACCCTAAACGAGGTAGAGGCGCAGCTAAACGGGGGGGGGCGTTAAGGGGCAGCCGCACGGAGGCTAAGGGCAGCCGCGCGGGCGCGGGGGCGGACGTTAAGGGGCAGCCGCGCGGGGGCTAAGGGCAGCCGCGCGGGCGCGGGGGCGGGCGTTAAGGGGAGCCGCGCGGGGGCTAAGGGCAGTCGCGCGACGCGACGAGCAGCGAAGGCGGGCGCCGCGGCGACGGGCGCAGGCTGCGGGCGCGACGTCGGGCGCCGCGGCGGGCAGCGACGGCGGGCGCCGCGGCGACGGGCGCAGGCTGCGGCGGGCGACGGGGGAATGCGCAGCGGTGGCGCGCGTAAGGGGGGGACGGGCGGGGAGAGCGCGATTCGACGGGCAGCAAGGGGGGAAACGCGACTCGACGGGCAGCGGGGGGAAAAACGCGACTCGACGGGCAGCGGGGGGAAAAAACGCGACTCGACGGGCCTCGGAGGGGGGAAAACGCGATGGGCCAGCAGGGGGGAGGAAGGTCGCTACGCTACTCGAGTAGGGGATCGGCGGAACGTGCGGTAACGAAGGAACGGGACGAGAGCGGGCCGGCGCTAGGCTCGGGCAAGACGTGCGTAAGTAATACGAGAGAGGGAGACAGGCTCGGGCGATACGAACGAGGTCGGGAGGAACGGGATCCTACAGGATCCTAACCTAGGTGATACCATCTCAAGATCGGAAGTGTTGTTTCATTGATGGTGGTTGGGGTACAAGTAGCAAACCCTAACATACGTACCCCCAAAGACACATCTCACTACAGGCTACCAACATTTGACAGGATGATACATCATCTTCTGGTTAACATATACGTCTAGATCTCGTTTAAAAAACAAACTCTCAACCATAATGAGTTAAACTAGGACCCACTCTCAACTAGAATGAGCTTAAGAAATAGAGAGAATATGGCTTACCTTAATATGAGCACTAGTCTGGGGCGTGAGTAGCGTGAGTGACGTGAGGGACGGGAGAAGCTAGAGTGGCGTGAGAAGTTGGAAGAGAAACGAAGCAAAAAGGAATTTGACGAAACCCTAGGATGGGACGTTTTTCATCGCAATTATTTACTTACTAGTTTAGCGCCAAAATGTGACAGCGTGTTAGGCACAGCGCTATCGAAGTCGCGTTTAAAGCCCGCGTCTAGAATGGCAAGGGTTCATAAATACTGAACTTGAAAAGGGTTGTGCGAAGGTTGACGAGAGAAAAATTCGCCGGGGGAAGGTGGCGAAGGCGGAATGCTCTACACTGCATCGCAACTTCAATTTCGGCTTCAAGAAACTTGAACAAACACTAACAACAAAACCAAACCCAACCACCCCCACGCGACTCACAACCCAGATTATCGCCTAGTCCGCAAACGCACCCTTGGGGCAGGCTGAGAAGCGTGCGCAAGTCCAGATAGGCAGAGCATCTGTGTTAGGAAACTAGTAAGTATCCAGAGTAATATATTTAGGTATGTCCTGTGAAAATATATGCTATTATGCCGGAATCGAGAGGAATTTGTGGACCGAGGGAGGGAATGTGGCGCGAATGCATATAGCGCGGCACGAGATGAGAAATTAGAGCGTCGTCGACCTCGCTTCCCCCGTCCGTCGATCTCTTGCATCCACCGTCCGTCGCCACAGTCCCTCGCCCATCGCCCTTGCTTCCCCCGCCCATCGCGCTCGCTTCCCTGCCCATCACGCTCGCTTCCCCCGCCCATCGCGCTCGCTTCCCCCGCCCATCGCGCTCGCTTCCCCCGCCCATCGCGCTCGCTTCACCCGCCCATCGCGCTCGCTTTCCCCTCCCGTCGCCCTCGCTTCCCTCCCGTCGCCCTCGCTTTCCCGCCCTCGCTTTCCCTCCCGTCGACTTACCACCCCCCTCCCGTCCCCCTCCCATCGCCCTCCCATCGCCCTCCCATCATCCCCTCCCGTCCCCACTTCATCCCCCTCCCATCCCCCTCTGATCCCCCTCCCGTCCCCATCCCATCCCCCTCCCATCCCCCTCCCATCACCCTCCCATCCCCCTCCCGTCCCCACTTCATCCCCCTCCCATCCCCCTCTGATCCCCCTCCCGTCCCCATCCCATCCCCCTCCCATCACCCTCCCGTCCCCACTTCATCCCCCTCCCATCCCCCTCTGATCCCCCTCCCGTCCCCCTCCCAACCCCCTCCCATCCCCCTCCCATCGCCCTCCCATCCCCCTCCCATCGCCCTCCCACCCCCCTCCCATCCCCCTCCCATCGCCCTCCCACCCCCCTCCCATCCCCCTCCCATCCCCCTCCCAACACCCTCCCATCCCCCTCCCATCCCCCCTCCCATCCCCCTCCCATCCCCCTCCCATCCCCCTCCTGTTCATTCTCTGAGCCCCCTACTCATTCTCTTCTCCCCTCCTCGCTCTGTTCCCCCTTTCACTCACCCCCATCTCCAACCACGCAGTGTACAGGTCCCAGGATCCCAGCACCACATGCCAAGGTTGCATGCTGTGTATCAAACAAGAAAACCTTACATTTCCTAGCTGTCTTCTTTGTGTCGAAATCAATTGTGAATTTTGTTGCACTTTTGTGAAGTGGTCATGTGCAGGGCTGCTCCTCAGCTCAGAGTTTGTATTATAACAAAGCATCCAAGATCAAAACATTGAATGGCGAGTCATTATAGTACTATCAAACTGCCAGCCAACACATCACCACAGCACCAGCAATAATGTATGGCGGACCTGTACAAACACAAATCAGGAAATAAGATGTGAGATGGCTGAGCAGCAGGGAAGCATATGGTGAAAGGCGGTATGGATCGCGTGCAGAGGACGGAATGGGAGGGGAATGACAACAAGGAATGCAACAGAGAGGCAGAGAGGGAAACCAGGAGAGTGGTAGACAGTCATCGGGTGGCAGGGGCAGAGATTGAAGGGTGAGCAGGGGAAAATGGGGCAAAGGACAGAAACAGCAAATGTTTGAGTGAGCAAGGGACAGGGTGAGCAAGATGACAGAGAGAGCAAAGGGAAAGTGAACAAAGGACAGAAACAGCAAAGGAGTGAGTAAGGCACAGAGTGGAAGGGTGAGGGATGGGTGCAAGGGTGGGTATGGTGGAATGGGTGGTGGAAAGATGGTAGAAGAGTGTGACGTGAGACCAATGCAGAGAAGCACAATGAAGGAAGAGATGGCAAACGAAAGAGACTATGTGATGCAGCTTCGATGGGCACCTGAGTGATGGCATGGAGGGAAACGTTTTGAAGGACAAGAAACAGGGAGGGAGAGACATGGCGAGCTCATTGAAGGGAATGTTGGTGGAGATAAGAATAGGGAAGGTAGAGGAAAGGGCAGAGCGGGCAGAGGAGAGATAAAGGGGGAAAATGGCTGAGAGGTAAAGGAGGAGAGGGGCTGAGAGGGAAAGGCGGAGAGGGGCTGAGAGGGAAAGGCGGAGAGGGGCTGAGAGGGAAAGAAGGAGAGGGGCTGAGAGGGAAAGGCGGAGAGGGGCTGAGAGGGAAAGGAGGAGAGGGGCTGAGAGGGAAAGGCGGAGATGAGAGGCTGAGAGGTAAAGGAGAAGAGGCACTGAGAGGGAAAAGAGGAGAGGGGCTGAGAGGGAAAGGAGGAGAGGGGCTGAGGAAGGAGGGGCGAGAGGGGCCGAAAGGGAACGGAGGGGATGATCTTAGAGGGATTGGACGAGAGAGGCAGACAGGGGAGTGGCGACGACGAAATAGCGAGGGACGTATGGAGAGGTCACCAACCACGCTACCATGTGGCACCTAGGGGCAGCAGGGGCGAGTGGAGTTGGAGTAAAGCTGAGGTGAGGGTGAGGGGGGTAACAGGGGAGACGTCATAAGAAGAAGGAGGACATGGGGGAAAGGGAAAGGGAAAGTGGAGAGGCGACGACGGAAGGGGCGAGAGGCGGAGAGGGTCGGGCCCAAAGGGAAGGGAGTGACGGGAGCGACGTGGGCGACGTCTCCCATTCCCTTCCGCCTTCCATTCCCCCCCTTCCCCCCAACATTCACAATGCCACATAGCCACGCACACACGCCGCCATCACCTGCACCCTGCGTCACGGGGATGCACGCCAGTTTCATTAGTGGTAGACGGAAGCGGTGTGAGAGGGAGAGGGTGTGAGAGAGGGAAGGGAGGAGTGGGACAGTCAGGAAAGCAAGTGACTGGAATGATAAACAGGATTGATGTAGGTAACAGACGGGAGTGAGTGAGGCAGGAGGGAAGAGAAGGCTCTTCAGTCCCCCTCTCAATTCTTCCCGGTGAATGGACAGATGGAAGGAAGGAAAGAAGACGAAAGGGAAAGGAAGGGGAGGGGATGAATGGGAAGGGAGGCGAGGCGAAGACAGAGAAGGGAAGGAGGGGGACAGAGAGGGAAGGGAGGAGAGGAGCGGAGAGGGAAGGGAGGAGAGGGGAGATGGGAACATGTGTGAGCATGTCTTGTGTGTTGTGTGTGTCGTGTGTGAGTGACGGGGAAGATGGGCAGAGGAGGAACCGGGGGGAGCGCAAAGGGGGAAGAGGGTAAGAGGAGCAGATATGAGCGACATGTGTTAGTGAGTCGTGTGAGTCACGTGTGAGCGACATGTGCGAGCGACGTGCGTGGGTGATGGGAGTGAGAGAGCGGCAGTCACTGAGAGAGCGAGGGAAGTGAGAGCGCGACGGAAGTGAGAGAGCGACGGGAGTGAGAGAGCGACGGGAGTGAGAGAGCGACGGGAGTGAGAGAGCGACGGGAGTGAGAGAGCGACGGGAGTGAGAGCGCGGCGGGAGAGAGAGAGAGCGACGGGAGTGAGAGCGCAAAAAGTGAGAGAGCGACGGTAGAATGAGCGCGACAGGAGCGAGAGAGCGACGAGAGTGAGAGCGCGCCAGAAAGAGAGAGCGACGGGAGTGAGAGAGCGAGGGAAGTGAGAGCGCGGCGGGAGTGAGAGAGCGACGGGAGTGAGAGCGCAAAGAAGTGAGAGAGCGACGGTAGAATTAGCGCGACGGGAGCGAGAGAGCGACGAGAGTGAGAGCGCGCCGGAAGGAGAGAGCGACGGGAGTGAGAGAGCGACGGGAGTGAAAGCGCGACGTGAGTGAGAGAGCGACGGGAGTGAGAGCGCGACGCGAGTGAGAGAGTGACGGGAGTGAGAGCGCGACGGGAAAGAGAGTTTGACGGGAGAGGGAGAACGACGGGAGTGACGACGACGGGAGTGAGGGCGGGCCTTGAGCGATTGCGGACCGGCATTAAGTCCAGGCTAGGATAACCTTCAGCGGCGACGAGTAAGTCTCACGGTGGCGATCACTCTGAGGGTCATGCCTTCCTTGCTGGCTACGAGATCGGATTTGTTACGCGCGAAAGAGTCGCCGGGAAGCTCCATCTTTATGAGCTACAAAAGTCTTAGCATACGGCAGGGAGATGGGCGTAACTATGCTGACTATTGACAGAGAATATGGGCTATGGAGCCCACTATGCTACGAGTCTAGAAAGGTATTGTCGAGTTTCAAGTTCTGAAAGTGTGAACAGTGATACTTGCCTTTGTTTGTTTCTGGCGAGGCTCGTCCGTGTTTTTGCTGTGGGGCATTTGGCCAATCACCTTCTGGCCCACCAACTCCCTTCCCGGTGGGTAGCGAGAGATCAGCTTTCTGAACCTGGTTACCCTGTTCTTGACGAAAACAAGTTCAAGAATCTTGAAGTTGAACCTTTGCCATTCTAGACTCGGGCTTTAATCGCGAAGGTCGGCGGCTCAAGTCCGGTCGTGCACATTGATTCTGGAAATTCTGCTTCGTTTTGTAGTTTTGTTGTTTCCAGATTTCCAGTCACCATAAAACCAAATAATCTGAACAGAATAAGAATAACTTAACATAAAGAATGTTCTTAACATTCAGAATCTATATCCAAAACGACCACCCCTATTCATATATGTAAACCTATATTATATGTCAATCTATATGTAAATAGCAGTAGTTCATCAAATATCAAAGTTATGTTACGATATCATATAATTCTCATTATATGTCAAGTGCAGCTTAAAATTTCAGTGTAATGTTGATTCGCAATGTCAAATGTTAATGTTATGATAGGCTGCAGTGAGGCACTCCCTAAAGGGTACAACATTTGTAGGACTCCTATTTGTATGCTTGCAAACCCTAATTCCAATCATTCCGTTGCATGTAGACTTTGAGATGGTATCACGAGTAGGTATCGATCCTCCGTCACGCCTAGCGCCCTCCGCGCCCTCCGTAGCGCCTAGCGCCCTCCGCGCCCTCCGTCACGCCTAGCGCCCTCCGCGCTCTCCGCGCTCCTAGCGCCCTCGCGCCCCTTAGCGCGGCCCTCAGCCCGCCCCACGTCGCGCCCCTTAGTAACCCCCCCCTCCGTGCCCTCCCCTTCCCCTCCCCGTCGCGTTACCTCCCGTCCCCCTGCCCGTCGCGTCGCCTCCCTTCCCCCTGCCCGTCGCGTCAACCGTCGCCCAGGCCCGCGCGTAGCCCGTCGCCCAGGCCCGCGCCTAGCCCGTCGCCCAGGCCCGCGCGTAGCCCGTCGCCCAGGCCCGCGCCTAGCCCGTCGCCCAGGCCCGCGCCTAGCCCGTCGCCCAGGCCCGCGCCTAGCCCGTCGCCCAGGCCCGCGCCTAGCCCGTCGCCCAGGCCCGCGCCTAGCCCGTCGCCCAGGCCCGCGCCTAGCCCGTCGCCCAGGCCCGCGCGTAGCCCGTCGCCCAGGCCCGCGCCCTAGCCCGTCGCCCTGGCCCCCGCCCATCCCCACCGTCAAAACCGCCCACCCGCCCTTTCCCACCGTCCAAACCGCCCTCCCGCCCATTCCCACCGTCGAAACCGCCCTCCCCGCCCATTCCCACCGTCAAAACCGCCCTCCCGCCCATTCCCACCGTCAAAACCGCCCTCCCCTCCCCTCTCTCACTGCTCATCACCTTAGCCCCACCGCCGCCTTGTGCGCGAGGCCCTCCCCAAATCTGCTGACACTGGTCTATCCCTCAGCGGCTGGCAGCCGCTCTCCCTCGCCGGTCACCTAGGTTAGAGCCGTTTTAGCCACTCATACCTCGCTCCTCGCACCTGTAGCTGGCGATCCACGATTTCACGCCTAGTCTATGTCCTCCTCCTCCTCGTTCTTAGCTCCGCCTCCGCCGTGCTCCAGCCGCCTCTAGCATGGGCTCCGCTATGGAGGCCCGTCGCCTCCGTTTCGATGCGGAGGGACGCCCAATCGAGTTCGGTACCTGGCAGCGCCAGACCACACGCTTCCTCACCAGCCAGCGACAGGACGGCGCCACTCTGTGGGCTCACGCGTCTGGTGCCCTACAGGCCCCCCCGTCCCCCGCCGCCCTGCCGACCACCCCGGAGCCGACCCCTACGGCCCAGGCGGAGTACGACCGTCGGGTCCTGGCCAGGGACGTGTGGCTCTCGCGTGACGCTGCCGCCGCTCTCACACTGTCGGAGCTTCTCCCCCCGACTGAGGCCGCCCACTTTGACCAGGTGGAGACAGCCAAGGGGGTGTGGGATGCTATTGTTGCCCGCTACTCCACCCCCTCCTCCGCCTCCCTCAGTCGCCTCCTCATGCCGTTTGTGTTTCCCGACCTAGGCTCGTTTGCCACTGTTTCCGACCTAGTGACTCACCTCCGCTCGCTTGACGCCGGTTTTCGTGCTGCCTGTACCGACGCACAGCTCCTTGTTGCTCCCCCCCCCATGTGGCTCACTGTGCACTGGTTAGTCACCCGCCTCCCTGACCGCCTTGCCACTGCCCGCGACGCGCTTCTTCAGAAGCACCCCACTGAGCTCACTATAGACCTCCTTCAGACTGCTCTCGGGACCATCGAGAGCAGCCTCCTCACCGTTGCCTCCGCCACTGATGCGGTGGCCCCCCGTCTCTTTGCGGGGTGTGCCGCCCCTCAGCTTCCCACTTTCACTGCTACCCGCGCTTCTGCTGCTGTGTCGGTTTCTGAGGACACCGCTGCCGTTTCTGCCGCAGACTGGCAGAAACGGGGCAAGAGTGGCAAGAAGGGCGGAAAGGGGGGAGGTGGGGGCGGTGGAGGCGGCGGTGGAGGTGGCGGTGGAGGTGGGAGCGGCGGTGGTGGCGGAGGCGGCGGAGGCGGCGGCGGTGGTGCACCAGGGGGAGGGGGCCTTGGAGGAGGTGCTGGACAGACAGGCCCACCCACAGGTGGAGGCCCGACCGGTGGGGGCGTTCCCCCACAGCAGCAGCAGCCACAGCAGCACCACCCGCAGCAGGGACAGCAGCAGCAGCAGGGACAGCAGCAGCAGCAGGCACCGCAGCAGTTCCAGCAGTGGGGGCCCCCGCTGCAGTGGGGTCCGCAGCAGCACTGGGGTCCCCCGCCGCAGTGGGGTCCGGGAGGCCCTGGGAGCACCAGCCGCAGCAGCAGTACTTCCAGCTGGGCCCCTCGCCCCCCTCGCCGTGACGCTGGCCCGTGCACTCACTGGTGCGTCACCGGGCCGGGTAGCCCCTGTCTCTGTGGTCGCGACGACCACTCTGCCGCGCGGTGCTTCCGCCGCCTCGACGACCTCTACCGGGCTCGTTGGGGCCCTTTGGCGAGCACGCCTCGCTGGTCTCGTCTGTTAGCCCGTAAGATTGATGTATTTGCTTTGTCCATGGACGATGCGCGTCAATATGCTTTGTATGTTGATGCTGACTCTAGTGCTGATGGATCTGTGTGCTCGCGTGTTCGTAGGTTAGACTGCTTGCCTCCTGCTAGTGTAGCCTTGTGCCTGTCTAGATTAGGTGCTTGTGTTGCTGCTCTAGGTGCTTGTGTAGCGACTGGGTCGAGTGACCCACCGGCTGAGGCCTCTCTTTCGTTCACGCTGGACTCGGGCGCGTCTCAGTGTTTCTTCCGCGACCGCACGACCCTTACGCCTCTCCTCACACCTGTGTCGGTGGCTCTGGCTGATCCTACCTCTGGACCAGCCGTTGCGCGTAGCTCCACCACCCTCCCGTGCCCTGTGGTCCCCTCTGGTGTCCTGCGTGGCCTCCACATCCCCTCGTTCACTCGGAACTTGGTGGGTGTTGGATACCTTCAGGACAGGGGGATCACGGTTACCTTCTTGGGGGGTGGGCGGACTGCAGTCTGTACTGACGCTACCACAGGTGCTGTTCTGGCCACGTTCACCAGGGAGCCCCGCTCCGGTCTCTACGTTCTCCACACCGAGCGCTCCCCGGTCGCGTCCTCCCCTCCGGTTGTTGCGTCCCCTCCGACCCAGGTCCCCAGTCCAGTGGCTGTGTCTAGCCAGGTAGTCGTGTCCAGTCCGGTCGCTGTGTCCAGTCCAGTCGCTGCGTCTTGCTCCTGTCGCTCTCTCGCCCACCGCACCGTTCTGTGGCACCACCGTCTTGGCCACCCGTCGATCCCTCGCCTTCGTGGCATGCTCAGTCACGGACTAGTCACAGGTCTCCCACGCACCTTCCCGTCGCTCCCTCTCTCGCTTGCCCCTCCTTGCTCTCCGTGCGTCGCCGGTCGCTTACGCGCCACTCCCCACTCCTCCTCCCTTCGTCCGGCCACCGCTCCCTTCGAGACTCTCCACTTGGACGTCTGGGGCCCTGCCCCGACGCAGGGGTCTGGGAGGGAGCGTTACTTTCTGGTGGTCGTCGACGACTTCTCCAGGTACACCACAGTGTTCCCTCTTGCGAAGAAGTCCGAGGTGACTGCTACGCTGATCAGGTGGCTTCTAGCCACTGAGGGCACTCGTGGTCGTCGAGTCAGTTGTCTCCACTCCGACCGTGGGGCGAGTTTCGCTCCGGCATTCTCGGCGGATTCTGCGGCGAACAGGGCATCACCCAGTCCTGGACTCTGCCAGAGTCCCCACAGCAGAATGGGGTTGCTGAGCGCCGCATAGGCTTGGTCATGGACATCGCCCGCACGTCCATGATCCATGCCCGTGCGCCCCATTTTCTGTGGCCCCACGCGGTTCGCTACGCCGCACACCAGCTGAACCTCCAGCCGCGTGTCTCGCGGCCCGAGGCTTCACCGACCAGTCTTTGGACTGGTTCCCCTGGTGTCGGGTCGGCCTTTCGAGTCTGGGGCTGCCTTGCGCAGGTCCGCGACACCTCTGCGGACAAGCTCTCGGCACGCGCCATTCCCTGTGTCTTCCTTGGTTTCCCGGTAGACTCGGCCGACAAGTCCTTCTACCACCCGCCCCTCCACCAGTTCCTAGACTCCCGTGACGTCCGGTTTGACGAGTCCGTGTCCTACTACACCCGGTACCCTTGTCGAGGTCTCCCGGTACCCCCTCCCCCTCTTTTCCTCGCACCCTCTCCTCCTCCTGCTCCCGCTCCTCCGGTACCCCTGCCCCCCCCTGGTCCTGCCCCGTCTGGTGTGTCTCACGCTACCCCTCTACCCTCGGTCGCGCGTCAGGTAGCGTCTCCCTCCCCGCAGTCCTCCTCACAGCCCCCTCAGCAGCCTTCGGCGCTTCCGCGACAGGTTCCTGTGGACTCGGTTGGTGTTGGAGCTGGAGGTGCAGCTTCTAGCGGTGCTCGGTCTGGGGGCGCTAGCTCTGGGGGTGCTGGAGCTGGAGGTGCTGGCGCAGGCGGCGCTAGCTCTGGGGGTGCTGGAGCTGGAGGTGCTGGCGCAGGTGGCGCTGGCTCTGGGGGTGCTGGAGCTGGAGGTACTGGCACTAGAGGTGCTAGTTCTGGGGGTGCTGGAGTTGGAGGTGCTGGCGCTGGCGGTGCTAGTTCTGGGGGAGCTGAGTCTGAGGAGACTGACGCTGGAGGCCCTGGTTCTGCGGAGTCCACTCCGCCTCCCCACCGCCACGACACGCGTCTCCAGGCTGCCCGTCGGCGTGAGCGTGAGGAGCAGGAGCGGCTGGAGAGGGAGCGGCAGGAGCTGCGGGTGCTGGACCTTCTGGAGCAGCAGCGGCAGCAGCAGCAGCAGCAGCAGCAGCAGCAGCAGCAGCCGCCTCCGCAGCTTCCTCTTGAGCGGCAGTTGTTCCCACCTGTGAGTGGCCTGCGGGCCCTTGGCCTTTCCTCCTCTCCTCCTGTCCGCTCCCAGTCTCCTCCTGTGTTTGTTTCTCCGTTGCCTCCTCCTGACGACCGTCCGGCGGTCTGGTCTTCTCCTCCTCCACAGTCTCCTCCTCCTTCTGTCCGTCGCGACTTGGTCACCCGTTGTTCGCCGCGTGCTCGTCACTCGTCCCCTGTTACTGACCTCCACACTGCCCTCCTTTGTTCGTCTCGTCGTCGTTCTCCTTCTCCTGAGTCCGTTCTCCCGTCTCCTCCTCCGTCCTCTCTCCCTTCCCTCCCCACTCCTATCACCGACTACTACCGCGCTGTTCGTCCTGTTGCCGCACGTGTCCTCGCCACTCTTGTCACCGACTCTCGTTTCCCTCCGTCGTCGGTCTCTGCTCTCACTGCCGCTGTCGCTGAGTTTGCTGCCGCCAGCCGCCTTGACTACGCCACCCGTGTGGTGCCAGCTCCTCCCTACCGTCCTCTGTCCGTCGGGGGTGAGTTTGCCCTTGGCTGTGACGTCCTAGAGGACAGAGAGTCTGAGCTGGAGTACTGGGCAGCCGCTTCTCCCTCTGTGTGTGCCATGCTGCTCTCCCCTGAGGGAGACCCCGACGCCCTTGACATACCGACTCCTCGCACTTACCGCGAGGCAGTGTCAGGGGCGTGGGCCTCTCAGTGGAAAGCGGCTATGGACTCAGAGTTGGCGTCTTGGAGATCCACAGGCACCTACGTCGACGCAGTTCCCCCTCCCAGGGCGAACGTAGTCGATGGCATGTGGCTCTTCAAGGTGAAGCGGCCGCCTGGAGCACCGCCGGTGTTCAAGGCGCGCTACGTGGCTAGGGGCTTCAGTCAGCGTGAGGGAGTTGACTTCTTCCAGACCTTCGCCCCGACCCCGAAGATGACTACTCTTCGGGTGTTACTCCACATAGCAGCGCAGCGAGACTACGAGCTGCACTCCCTCGACTTCTCCACTGCGTTCCTCCAGGGCCGACTGCACGAGGAGATCTGGCTGCGCCGTCCTCCTGGTTTCACTGACACCTTCCCACCAGGGACCCAGTGGAGCCTGAGGCGACCAGTCTACGGTCTCCGCCAGTCGCCCCGTGAGTGGCACGACACTCTTCGCTCCACGCTTCGTGACCTTGGGTTCAGCCCGTCCTCCGCCGACCCGTCGCTGTTTGTTCGAGCGGGTTCTACTCCTTTCTTTATCCTTGTCTACGTCGACGACTTGGTGTTTGCTACAGCAGACAGGGCAGCCCTGGCTCAGGTGAAGTTCGAACTGCAGAAGAGACACAAGTGCACTGACCTGGGTGAGCTGCAGCGTTACCTTGGCTTGCAGATCACCCGGGACAGAGCCGCTCGCACCATCACACTGACGCAGTCACACATGGTGCAGCAGGTCCTTCGGCGGTTCGACTTCCAGTTCTCCACCACACAGCCCACTCCTCTTGCTGTTGACCACAGACTCACTGGCCCCTTTCCCGACGAGCCTTTTGAGTCCAGTGGTCCCTACGCAGAGCTGGTGGGCTGCCTCATGTACCTGATGACTTGTACTCGGCCGGACCTCGCCTTTCCCCTCAGCGTCCTCTCTCGCTTTGTTGCGACTGGGAGACACCGTCCTGTCCACTGGACAGCTGCTGTGAGGGTGGCGAAGTACCTGGCGACTACATCAGGCATGGGGCTTGTGCTTGGAGGGACTCAGCCAGTGGCGTTGACTGGGCACTGCGACTCTTCCTACGCTGACGACGTGGAGACTCAGCGTTCGACTCAGGGTTACTGCTTCAGTCTGGGAGCTGGTGCTGTGTCGTGGAGGTCTACTCGGTCGTCGTCTGTGGCTACTTCCAGTGCAGAGGCAGAGATCTACTTTGGTGCCCTGGCGGCACAGGAGCTTCGTTGGTTGACCTTCTTGCTCACCGACCTTGGTGAGCGGCCTCGTTGTTGCACCGACCTTGTACGCTGACAACAAGGCCATGATCCTCCTGTGTCGAGAGCCGCGACTGGAGAGCAGAGTAAAGCATATTGACGTGAGGTACTTCCTCCTGCGAGAGCTGCAGCGACGCGGCCAGGCACGCCTGGACTTTGTGGCCTCAGAGGCCAACACTGCAGACGTCTTCACCAAGGCCTTGGCGCCTGGTGATCACCACAGGTTCTGTGTGCAGTTGGGGCTTGTTGAGGTAGGCCCCCGGTTGCTGTAGTCTTGTTGCTTGCTCTGCTTGTTGTGTTTTCATATTTATATCCTAGTGAACTGTTGAACTGGCCTTGTGGCCGCTTGCTTGTGCTCGGAATTTGTGTGGTGTCCTTGAGCTCCACCCTGAGCTTGTCTTGCCTTGACTGGTCTTGTGACCGTTTGTTTTCACCTTGCTTGCCCTGGTGTCCCTCACTTAGCCTATGGGGGTGTGTCAAATGTTAATGTTATGATAGGCTGCAGTGAGGCACTCCCTAAAGGGTACAACATTTGTAGGACTCCTATTTGTATGCTTGCAAACCCTAATTCCAATCATTCCGTTGCATGTAGACTTTGAGACGCAACCCTAAGACGATTTCGTCGCCTCTTGTTTTTCAATTGTATTGTAATTGCTTAACATAATTTTTGTTAAAACCGATGTCTCAACTTTGCCCAAATTGCCTCCTACCTACTTTCGGTTGGGTGTGTGTCACAAAAGTTGATAGCTCAACTGCTTCACAAGCTCGAAATCTCGAAGTAATTGTTGGGATAACCGCATGGTTTAATCAGCATTCCCAAGCCAAGGGCATCACCATAGCGCAATCTCACAACAATTCCATCTTTGGCCCACGAATTGTTGTGATAATAATTTCCTGAGTTGCATTGCATCCCACATTTGGTAATTTCAGCGAAATATACTTATTTCGCAACTCAGGTGAACAATTTTGGTGCCGTCCTGTTTTGTAGGCCAATCCCTTATCCCGCCCCAACCAACCTTCACTACCTTACCGTATATTCTCTTTGTATAGGTGTCGCCACATTCTGATCTAGTGCACCCATTGTACACCATTGCACTTATCGCAACCATCTCCGCTTCAAGCTTTTCTCGCTTCGCCATGCTTCCCTCCAACCAAACTGTCATTGCCAAGACCCATCAGCTCCTCACGTACGGCTCCCAGTTTCGGCCACAGCTCTCGCTCAGTTCCAAACAAACTCCTCTTGTGTGGAATTTGCTGAAGCCATACCGCGTCGAGTAGTTTCATATATCCTTGCGAAGTTAGCATGGCAGGAGGCAGAGGCAAGGCTGCGCAGGCGAATCGAGGTTCAGCTGCGGATGCTTGTCAACCTGAGCTAGCGAGTGATGGTGGCCGTGACCTCTTGGTGCTGGAAGTGGTGGGAGGCCCTTGCTGCCCGGCCACCATTGCTGTAACTGCTAGCAGTTCTAGAGTGGGACGAGTGAAGACCTGCCAGATTCCGCTGAAGGAAGACTCCGTAAGCGTTGCCTGTGCAAGACCAGCCGCCTCAGCAATGTTCAGACCAAGTGAACGTTTCTAATATAGTTATCGCTCGGCAACTTGTTTCTCCCTTCCAGGTTTCTGAGAAACACGCGTGTGTTTCGTGGGACGCAGCTGATAGGAGTTGGCGCGTCGTCGATCTAGGAAGCTCAAACGGAACTTCACTTAACGGCGTCCATCTGCCAGAAGGTGCTAGTACTTGGCCCTATACGCAGCTAATTTGCGATTACGGATTCAATGGGTTGTGCCTGTAATATGGAATCTCCATTTTCCGCTACGCTGCACGTCTGGTTTCCCTCTCGTTCCACGCTATTCCTGCTGCAGGTCGTGAGCATCCTCTGTCTGATGGAGATGAAATTCGGTTCGGAACATTTACGATCGTCCGCGTGCACATACGGCCTTCTCCGCATCAAGGATCCACCGTGCGTGACATGCTGCAACAACAGATGGAGTGGCGGCTTTGCCGTCTAGAGGTACGGACTTTCTCCATTGTTTGACAACGTTCTACCTGTCGATTTCCTTCCATCCTAACTGCACCATTGCCTTATATCCGTGCCTTTTTTCTTCTTCTCAGTAGCAAGTGGTTCTGAAACACCCTTTTTTTTCTGTGACGATCTTGCAGGAACAAGCAGCCATGTTGGAAGAGCAGATGCGGCAAGATCTGGCAACTCTGAAAGCCACTTTAGCGTGAATGTAAAAACCTAATACCTAATACCGTAATGTGCTGCCCCGTCTGCTTTGTTGAAGAAAGACGTACCTTATCTGGTTTTGGTTCACTTACCCTAGAAGTTTCTTACACTGCACTCAACTTGAAGATCAATTGCAACTATGGAAACAGTAGCATAATAATAAGTATTTAGTTATCCAAGTTACGAAGGATGGTAGAAAATGTTATGTCAGTTGTTCCAGATCCCATTTATGCGTCTAAAAGTGGGGTGGCTGAGGAATGTCTGTATCCTTAAATAGTTTCAGAAAGGTGTATCATCCTTTATCCTCGTTCGTTATTGTCCCAGCCTGATGACCCGATGACATCCCACCTGTCAGAGGCCCCAGCAACTCGCGACTGGTCAGAAGTCAAATACAAATCTGGCGCCAAACCTTGAAATTTCCCGCCGAACCCCTGCACTGTCATTTCTGCCACCACCAGCCGAGCTGGAGCCCATCAAGCGTATGCGTGAAGCCACTCGCACCTGCTACACCTGGGACCACATCACTGCCACCCAGATCATCCATTGACGACGAGCACCTCGGAAACTCCAGCTTGAATGGCTTGGACTTTTTGAGAAATCGAGAACCCTAGCGGCTTCACTCATTGCGTAGCTTATTTCGGTAAAGTTGAAGGTTCGTTACTTGGACGCGACATCGCTTGGTATACTTGCACACAACTTGTCGACAAGGACGTTTGGCAAGACTTAATCGACGCTTAAACAGGATTTCACGAACCAGTGACTTACTAGAGAACTCTCCAGGTTTCTTACAATCACGCAGCCATGGTACAGTTTTCGTCGCCTTTGCTGGACGCGAAGCAGCTACAGCAATGTCTGGATCCGATCTACAAGCTGACGGAGCGTGACATCGCCAAGCCCACACCAGAAGTCATGCGCCTCTTCTACGACGCGGCAATTCGCGTACTAGTGGGCCGGTAGGTGGTAGCAATAAAGCGCAAGCAGCCCATGAAGTAACATCTATTTAGCCATCAGCATAGCAAGTACACTGACGCGTTTTATCTTTTTCTTTCCATGTCTTTCGTCTCATCCTCATTGCCCCGGCACCTCTCCTCCATCCCGCCTCATATCTGCTCCATGTTCCCCTCTAGAGCCGTCCTCCCTGGCGACGGCGCGTGCATGAATGAGGAGGAAGCGGAGCGGAACCTGGACTTCCCCGAGTTGCACGTGGATGCCGCCAGTACTCTCCTTCTCTTCCAGTCGCTCCGAGAGCTCTTTGCGGCGACCGGCGTCGAGTGGTTCGCGATGCGCGACCTCATCCGGCCAGATCCCGAACGCACACAGAAGCTGCTCTCCGCGCTCGCCAACTACAAGCGCTTCGGGTGCGTGCGCATGCACGGCATCTGAAACCCTATGCGTAGTGGCGTACCGGCGGCCCCCCCGTCTGTTCACCATCATGCGTATCTTCTAAGTAGGTGCAGTATGTATGTCTGAGCGCTTGCGTCGTCAGACGGTCGAAAGCCAGTGTCTCTGTGTCCGCAATAAGTGTGCGTGCGGTGGTTGCATGGCTTTCGTTGCAGGGACCAGTTCTTTTCCGTGGAGGCGCAATGCCTGGAGGAATACGCGCAGGTCGTTGAGACGCACGCCAAGCTCGAAGACGAAGAGCTATCGGTATGACATCACACGACCCTTTCCCTTCCCTTCGGTATCTATACATTGAATGGTTGCGTTTCCTTGGCCGTCCACCAGCTCATCCCAGGCTACACCACGCCCGCGTTCTCATCCTCCTCCAGCGCTTTTCCGCGTGCTCCGTGCGTTGTGCTAGTGCCCTGTGTACCCCCAACCCTGTGTCACCGTCGCGCCATGCCGTGCTGCCTGCGCCCTCCCTGCCCGCCCCGCAGCTGTCCAGCGAGCTGCAATCTCTGGAGGAGCGGCAGCGCGACGAGGATGCGGAGGTGGCGGAGGTGGCGGAGGAGGTGGCGGTGATGGAGAAGGAGCTGCAGCGGGCGCAGGGGGAAGAGGAGGCGGAGCAAGAGCAGCTGGCGGGGCGGAGGGAGGCCATGATGAAACTCATGGATGAGGCAAGCAGGGTTTGGTGTAGGGCTGGCTGTGGCCGTTGTGAGCTGTACCTGTGTCTCTCGTGTCTCTACAGCCCTGCGTCTCTGTGAAACTCCTTTCCTGCGTGCTTCTTGGAAGGGGGGTGCTAAGCGCGCGCTCACTTGTGATGGCTGTGTCGCATGCTGTGGTGCGGTGCGGTGCGATGTGGTGTTGTGTGTGTGCAGATAGCGGCGGAGAAGCAGCAGGCGGCAAAGGTGAAGGAGGAGGAGATGAGTTTGCGGGCACAGATAGTGGAGTCGCCGGATAAAGTCAGAGTGAGTCCTTCTCTGCACGTACTGCGGCCCCTGCTCACGTGCTGCGCCTTCCTGCTCACGTGCTGCGCCTTCCTGCTCACGTGCTGCGCCTTCCTGCTCACGTGCTGCGCCTTCCTGCTCACGCCCACAGCAGCCTAATTTCATAGGTTTCAGTTCTTGCTCTGCCCGCTTTTGTCTGGTTGTGTGTGCACGCACGTGTGTACGTGTGAATGTGCAGTTAGCAGTGACACGAGCAGAGGAAGCGATGGAGAGTGAGAAAGAGGCGCGGGATGCGGTGCTGGTGCAGATGCGGGAGAATCGCAAGAAGCTGGTTGTCGTTAGAAAGGTGAGCACACTTAGGACATCCTCCCGCTCGTCCATGCCCATTCCCACGCGGCCATGAACATGCCCATGCCCATGCCCTCATGCCCATGCCCATGTCTGCCTTCCTGTTCTCTTCATTATCCTCCATCTTGCACCTTCTCCCCTCCCCTGTTCTCTCTCTTCTCCTTTCCCCTCCTCTCTCACCCTTTCGTTCTCTCTCTTGGTCACTCTCTCACTCACACGCGCGCACGCACGTGGCCCCCCACCCCACCACACCCCCTCCCCCCTCCCCCCACCCCCACACACACACATGCACCCACCCGCACACACACACACACACACACACACACACACACACACACGCACATGCACCCACCACACGCACACGCACACGCACGCGCATGTGCACACGCACATGTTCCTTGGCGTGCATACCCGTGCAGGCCCTGGCGGAGCTTCAGAGCCGCCTGCAGCAAGTCAAGCAAGCGGATCAAGAGGTCAGCGCTTCACCCAGCTCCCACCAGATCCATGCTCTTTCGTGATCGTTCCTGTTCTGATGCACGCTCTGAACTGCCATACCATGTTCTGCCGTGCGCCTCATTGCTACCTGATCGTGCACCTGGCCCATCTCACCTCCTGTCGCTGCGTGTGCTCGTGGCCATGCAGGCAGCAGCAGCGCGCGAATTGAAGCGGCAGGTGGCTGCACGGCAGGCGCAAGGAGCAGCAGCGCGGCAGCTGCAGGCAGCAGCGGAGGAGAGGGTCAGCAAGGAGAAGGCCAAAGGTGAGACCAAGTGCGGTAAAGGGTGAGAGGCTGTGCTGGGATGGCATGCATGGCGTGGATTTGGCATGGCTTTGCGAACGTGTGTGGTGGTTGCAGTGCTGTTTCTCCACCGCCACTGCTTGAGTGTGGTTGATGTGTACTGTTGTGCGCGCTGTGAGCAGAGGCGGAGTGGAAGGCGAAAGTGGCAGCACGCAGGGCAGCCATAGAGCAGCAGATGGTGGAGGTGCGCAGGAAGCAGGAGGACGTGCGTGTGCTGGAGCAAGGACTGGCAGAGGAGGAAGAGCTCTTCCTCGCTGCCAAGTCAGAGGTGCAGGGTCAGGTGGGTCTCATGCTCTCACCCTCATCCTTCCCACGCCCATCACTTGATGTGACATGGCACCAACCTTCCATGCATGGTGCATCCGATGCCTGTTCTCTGTCGGCCCTGCATGCTGTACGTCTATCCCTCCATACTGCCATCTCCAACTGGCGTGGCTGTGCTGTTGTGGTGCTTGCAGCTGGAGCAAGTGCGGGGAGAGGATGAGCGGTGTCAGGAGCTGCACAGGCAGAGGCTGGCGCATGTGGCCGAGCTCTTTAATGAGCTCAACTTACAGGTGACGTGCTTCGCTTCCTCTCAATCCATCTGCCCGAGTCTCATGCCCCCAATTTGGTAGTGCGGATGTGAAGAACTCTCATGCCTGCACACTACATTCTTACTGCCTCACGCTGCACATGTACTCTTACCTTCTTCCCCATGGCAGGTCGATTCCTTCCATCACCGGGTAGCCGCATATATGGATCCTGACCTTGACACTGTTGCTGCACTGCCCGCTGCTGAAGCACGTGACATGATTCCAGCATCATCCAGAGCCCACGTGCCTGAGTGCCAGGGCACAGCTCCTCCCAGCACCCCTGCACAGTCAACCTTGTCAGCGACAGGTGCAGTTGGGGTGAGTGCAGCAGATTCAGCACGTGTGCCACACGCCACGCCATGCTCTCGCTCTCATTCTTCACCAGCCGTGAGTGCACGTGGAGTGGAGGTGTGATGATGAGCGTGGTTGGCAATTACCGTACATGCACTGAGTAGTGGTACTGCTGGGGTATATGACAACTATACTGGTTCTGGATACCTGATCCTTTCCGATTCTTAGTTCGCTCTAGGTATTTCGACTAACTTGGGGTGCAAACATATGCAGTTTGCGACCCTTCTGATAAGGTTACCATAATTGTAATTGGACACACCACCATACTCTACAACTTGCAAGCTTGTTTAGATGACAAAGGCAGGCCATGTCAGTTCGTTCAGACTTATTCCAGGAATTAGTTGTCTCATATTTTTCTATCTTGGTAGAAAGTACATGGCTACAAGGATCTATATGATTATCCTCGCGTCAAAACAAGATGTGCTTGTATCCTACTGGGTGTTCCTATGTGAGGGCAAGCTCTGTCCAACCATCAGTATTTACGCAGGAAACCTTTTGAGTGTTCCGATTACGATTTTCCTATTTTCTACGCGTACAATATCACGCGTCGGTTCCAATCGAGGCAAGCTTGTAAAATTCCGCCACCAAAATCTCCACCACCTGAAGCATTCTTCGCGTCGCCGCCATGGGTCGCACTTCCCGTCGTCCACCTCCGTTAGAGCGATTCACGCCGCAGCGATGGCCGTACGCTTTGTCCCCGCGTCGCACGGAACACGGCAGCTCCGCACATGCGCGCTCGCCCCAAGAGTCCTTGCCGCCTTGTCTCCGCTTCGTTGGGACGACCCTCCCTCAGGCACAATCGCTCCCGCCCTGTATGCCATGCCGACACTCGTACCATGCGCACGCGGTAACGTGGGAATGGGCGGACAGGAACGGCGCGGAAACCTCGGCGGCGCGTCAGAAGGAGGATGAGACGTGCGTTTGCTTCTTCCCAACCTCCCCTTCTGCGCAATTCCCTCCCGCCATCGCCCCCTGCCTCCTCCTCTCCGCGCATCCCCTCCCGCCCTCCTTGCTGACGTCACCTCTTCCCGCCGCCATCCCTCTCCCCCACACGCGGAGCCTCTGCCTCTCCCCGCGTCTACTCCCCGCTGGTGCTGTCGCCCTCTGCTGCGTGTGCATCTCGCGCGCCCTCCGATTCCAGGCGCACTTCCTCCACCCCCCCGCCCCTCCGCGCGCTGCCCCCAGCACCGTTAGCGGAGAGGGGGAGGGGGAAACGAGCGGGAGGAGCGAAGAGGGGAATGGAGGAAGCGAAAGGGGAGGGGAGAGCGGGAGGGAGGAAAGGGGCGATGAGGCGAAAGGTGGAGCGTACGCGGCACGAGGGGACTGTAGGTGCTGTGAAAAGCAACCCTGGGGGAAAGAAGTGGGCGGTGAGTCGAGTGAATGGCCGCAGGGGAAGGAGGAGGGGCGGGCAGAGCAGCATGGGATGAAATGGGTGCCTGGATTCCTAGTGCTGCCACTCAACCATTCCTCTCAGTTGCCCGTTCAGCTGCCCGGGTGTGTGAGTGAAAGGGGGGCGTGCTTGCATGAGGCAGCGTACAATGGCAGATGCTTGGTGGGCTGCACAGGGGAGGGGGAGACGGGGGTCCTTGATGGGGCGCAGGAGAGGGGAGGGGCGGAGGAAAGGGGAGTGGCGGAGAGAAGTTTTGGGGGGGAAAGAGGAGGTGAGGAACGAGGAGGAGGGGAGGAGGGAGGAGAGGGCGAGGAGCAGGGCGCAGTGATGTTGGCGAATGGGTGCTTCAGCGCACAGCAGGTGATGCACGGTGCTGTTGCCCTCGCCCTCCCGCACTTGCACCCGCTCCCTCCCTCCCTCTTCCTCGTCCACACTCTCACGCCCCACCCCGAGGCGCCCTCTCCCTCACACTCCATAGCACCAGCTTCAACCGATGATGACAAGCGTGTTGGGGAAGGCGAGCAGCACGAGCAGTCGCCTCTGAAGCAGCAGCAGCAGCAGCAGCAGCAGCAGGATGTGAAGGGCGAGGCAGCGAGTGCGGCGTGGCAGGGCAGGAGGGGCGTTCGGAAGGGGCAGAGCACGTGGTATGACGGGGACTACTGTCAGCTGCATGGCGTGCTGCTGCACCGCCCTCAGCAGCCCCTGCTGGAACTCGTGCCCGCGCCCAAGGCAAGTGCTGCCACGGGTGTGTGGTGTATGCGGGGTGTGCAGGGTGCGAATGCTGTGCGGGGTGTGAGGGTTGCGAGTGGACAGGACGAAGGGAACACGCTGCTGTCAGTGACTGTACCTCTGGTACGCATACCATTCTAAGTTGTGTTCACATCTTCTGCTCTTTTCCTTCCCTCCCCTCCGCTCCACCTCTTTATCTCCACTGCTCTGCCCCCTGCGTCCCACCTCTCCCCTCCCCCTCCCTTGCGTCCCGCCCACCAGGCGTGTACCATCACGCGGCTCATGGCATCACCGCCCGCCCCATCCTCCTCCACCAAGCCATCCCTCTGTCGCCGCATCGTGGTCCCTTCCGAGCTCTGCTCACTGCTCCTCTCGCACACTCACCACCCCACCATTGCCACCACCACATGTAGCAGCCCTACGCCAGCGCCTGCCCCTCCACCTAACCCATGGCCAGTGGTAGCAGCAGCAGCTTTCCCGTGAGTGCAGCGAGGGTGAGGGCAGCAGCGGTGCTGCCTGTCACGCTCTGCCACCTCGCGGACCTGCTGTGCGCCTGGGAGCTCACCTGCTCCCTGCACCTGCCCTCGCTGCACCTGCCTCTGCTGCGGACGGTGAGTGCGGGACGGGGGAACGATGAGTCAATGAGAGTGAATGGAAGCCAGAGTGCGGAATAGGGGGCGCGGTAATGCCGCTAAGAGTCTATTTGAATGCCGTGTTTGGCTCGAGTAGTGAGGGGCCAGTCATATTCACACGGGGTACTGGTGAATATCCTTTCCAAGTGGTATGCTATGCACATTTACTCGCCTTCAAGTGCCGTATTTTCCTGCCCCCTGCCCCCCTGCTCTCCTGCCCACCCGCCCTCCCGCCCTTCCCCCTTCTCCCTCCCGCCCTCCACCTCTCGTGCCCTCTTGCCTACTGCATTGCACCGTGCTGGCATGCGTGCAGGCCATCACAGCCCCATCAGCATGCATCGGTGATATCCGCACCATCAACCCCCCCTGGCCTCCTCCACCCACTTCCCCCCCACTGCCCATACTCCAACACACCGGCTCACCATCAGCCACCACCCCCACTTCCCTCGTCCTCCTCCCTGCACCTCCCTCCACTCTCTCCACCCCTTCCTCCGCCCATCCCTCCGCCCATCTTCCAGCCCCTCCCTCCACCCATCCTCCCACCGCTCTCTCCCCTGCGCGCATGCCCATCACGCGGCCGCTGCTGGAGCTGCTGGGAGACGCGTTTCTCAAGCTCGCGGCAGCGCTCTGCGTGCTGCTGCTGCACCCCTCTGCTGGCATCGACGCCGCCGGCAACATGATGCAGGTGGGTGGGACGGGCTTCTGGGTGGGTGGCCGCATGTGCGTGAACGTTGCTCCGTACCAGTCACATCATGTTACATTACATCGCGTTGCCACCAAGCTCTCATCTTCTTGTTGCCCCTTGATGTACTCTCCGCTCCCAACTTCTTCCGTGGGTGACTCGCACGTACTTCTCTTCTCTTTCCTCCATTCCAACCGTCTCCGTGCCCTTACTAGTTCCCCTCTCAACCATTCCGCTCTCCTGACCGCTGTTGGCCCTCTCCCCTCCCTTTCTTCCCCCGAGCAGCAACTGGTCCCCAACCGCTGCCTTGCTGCATGCGCCCGTGCCTGCGGCCTCCCCCCCTTCCTCCGCCTCCTCCCCTTCTCCCCTTCTCTCCTCCCCCTACCCCTGCCGCAGGGGACAGGGGGAGGGGGGAAGGGAAGGGGAGGGGAAGAGGGAGGGGGAGGAGGCATATGGTGCTGCAAACAGTGGGGAGGAGGGTGGGGAGAGAACGAGGGGAGGAAAGAGCAGAGAGAGGGGGGAGAAGGGAGAGAGAGTGATAGGGGCAAGGAGGGCAGAGGAGAGTGTGCTGACCTGGCAAGTGGCGCTGGGATGGGGCAATCTCACACGCGGGCAGCGACAGGTGGCGTGCCGGCATTGGCTGACAGCGTGGCATCTGAGGCAGAGCTCTTGCGGGTGCGCGGGCATGGCTGCTGCTGCGAGCATGAAGGGCCGCTGCTGGCACGCGTGCAGGGACAGTGGAGTGGAAAGGGATATGGCGCGGTTGGAGATGGCAGCAGGGAGGGCAGGGAGGGCAGTGGGGGGAGTGAAAGCAGGGAGGGCAGGCAGGGGTGCAGGTGTAGTGCGAAGGGGGAGGAAAGCTCGGATGGAGAGGCAACGGTTTGTGTGGTGGCGAGGGGAATTAAAGGAAGTGCAACTAAGCAGCACTGTGGCAAGGGTGAGGGGGATGAGGGAGCGCGGTTGAGTGGGGAACAGGCGATGGGGAAAGGTGGCGGAGGAGGAGGAGGAGGAGGAGGAGGAGGAGGAGGAGGAGGAGGAGGAGGAGGAGGAGGAGGAGGAGGAGGAGGAGGAGGAGGAGGAGGAGGAGGAGGAGAGGAGGAGGAGGAGGAGGAGGAGGAGGAGGAGGAGGAGGAGGAGGAGGAGGAGGAGGAGGAGGAGGAGGAGGAGGAGGAGGAGGAGGAGGAGGAGGAGGAGGAGGAGGAGGAGGAGGAGGAGGAGGAGGAGGAGGAGGAGGAGGAGGAGGAGGAGGGGAATGGAGGGCAGTGAGTGCGTCGGTGCGAGTGAGTGAGGGGGTGTGTGCTGACAGTGTGGAGTCTGTGGTAGGGGCAGTGCTAGCGGGTGGGGGGGAGAGGCAGCAGCCGCGCACGTGCTGTGTGGGATGGGCGTTGTCCCGTGCCATGGTGCGTGTGCCGTGCCGTGTGCATGCACCCAAGGCCGCATGGGTATGGGTATGGGTAGAGGCGAGCAGGAACGCGAGGAGAACCAGGAGGAAGGTGGACATGGGGAGGAGGTGGGAGGAGAGGGGATAAGGGAGGGTGCACAGGGTGCAGGGAGCAGTGAGGAGGGGAGGGCGGTGTGTAAGTGTGTGTGCTCGCATCCGCACACACACCAGTCGTTCCTTGAACTGCCTGAAAGGGTGGGTGGGTGCACAGAGGAGCGCACTGGTAGTGGCAGGTTGTCGTGGGACAGGTGTGAAGGTGGAGAAGAGAAGGGGACGGGCGAAAGAGGAGGGGCACGACTGGAAGGGGGGGCTGGTGAAGAGAGCACAGGGGGGCGCGCACGAGGGGAAACGAGAGAGTTGGAGGGCAGGGAGGAGGGCGAGGGCAGCATGGCTGAGGGTGGATGGGGGGGCGAGGAGGACGCGTGGTGCAGGGGCGCGGAGAGGGCGCTGGGGCATGTGTTTGCATGCAAGGACCTGCTGCTCGTGGCGCTCACTCACCCCTCCCTGCTTCAACAGCAACAACAGCAGCAGCAACAACAGCAGCAACAACGTGTGGCAGCAGACTCGGTACACGTGGCAGCGGCGCAAGCGGTGGGAGCGGCAAGGCGAGCAGCAGCAGACAGAAGCGGAGAAGGGTGACGAGGCAGAGAGGGGCGCAGATGTGGGGAACAGCGGGGGAGCACGAGAGGAGGAGGGGAAAAGCGATGGGAATGGTCTGCGCGTTGATGAGTGCGAGGAGGGGTTCCGTGAGGAGGGGTTGAAGGGGGAGGGGTTGAGAGGGGAGGGCAGTGCATGGACGTTTGAGCGGCTGTACTGTGTGGGTAACGCCGTGCTGGAGTACTGCCTCGTGCTGCATGCCCTCGTGGGCGAGGACGCGCATGAAGGGCTGGGGCAGCAGGGAGGGAACAGGCTGCACCACGTCAGCGCCTTGAAACAGGTGATGCTGTGGGACGGGGTGGGGTACGATGGGGCAGGGTGGGGTAGGGTGGGGTGGGGTGAGGTGGGGATTGGGGTTGGGTGGGCTTTGGGAGGTGGGTGTGGTGGGGTAGCAGGGATGGTATACACGAGCCGTGGCTTCTCTTCCTCTGCCCCCTTTCCCACAACCTTGTCTCCACCCCTCTCCTTCCTGTTCTCTCTCCTCTCACGCCTTCCCTTTTCTCCCTCCATGAACATCCGTATGTGTGGATTGGAATGGCGTGCGTGCAATCATGTGAAAAATGACATGGCATGACATGGCACGGCACGGCACAACACCACCACAGCACGTGCTATCACACGAATCCCTCGCAGCACTGGCCATCACATCGGGTCTGCACCGCCACATGCGCACCGCCTGCCCGCTCCCCGCCCACCACATCGCCGCCTTCTGCTCCTCCCTCACTGAACAACCCCCCATGGAAGGCGCGGGCTTGGCAACTGAAAAACGGGGTGGGACGCGGCAACCGCTCCCAACCGGGGGACAGGGTGGCGGGGCTGGGGAAGGAGGCGGTGGGGGAAAAGGTGGGGAGGGGGGAGGAGGAGCGCAAGGGCGAGCTCGGGTGGAGGGAGCGATGGGAGGGGAGGGAGAGGAGGGAGCAGAAGGAGGGAAGGGCGGGGAGGTGCAGTGGGTGGTGAGCGCCCCTCGCGCGCTGTCTGAGATGGTGCAAGCGCTGGCCGGCGCTGTATTCCTGGACGCCCACTCGCTCCCTGCTGCTGTCTGGCAGGTGCGCTGCTGCGTGGGTGCATGGGTGCGTGTGTGCATGGGTGGCATGGGTGCATGGGTGCATGCACACATCGATGCATCGTGAATTGTGCCATAGTATGTACCCCGTTTTCATTGCTGGGCTGCGAGGAGGAGGGAGAACGGAAGGAGGAAGTGGGGGAGGGGAAGTTGGGGAGGGGGCAGGGGAAGTTGGGGAGGGGGCAGGGGAGAGAGATGATATCGCCTTGTGTACCCCATACTTACATTTCTCCTTCGTTCCCCCACCCCTCTCCCCCTGCCCCTCCGTGTGCGCCTGGTGCAGGTGTTCGCCCCGCACCTGCTCCCCCTGTTCCCCCCGTGCCCCTGCCCGCCCCACCCCGTGACAGAGCTGCAGCACCTGTGCACGCGCAACAAGTGGTCGCTGCAGGTGCGCCGTTGGAGGGGGGTGGGGGGGGTGGGAGAGCAGCTAACAGGTAGAAGGGAGGAAACAGGGTAGACTGGCATGAGAAAAAGGTTCGATCGGCACAGAACTATGGGAAACTGACTAATCGATACAGGAGGGGACAGGCGGGCGCACGCGTGTGAGTGTGCTGTGTGTGCGGGTGTGTGTGGGTGTGGGTGGGTGCTGCCTTGTGCCATGATGGTGCTTGATTGGTCTGCCTTTCTTCTTGGGGCGATCCCAGGCTGGAGGTTACTGCTGTGAGTGTGCGCTCTTGCTTCCATCTCCTCAGCACTCTCGCTTACTGTCCTTGCTGTGCCATGCCCTCCCCTTGCCGTGCCATGGCCCTTGATGTTCCATGCACCAGATCAAGATGACCACACATCACGTCCCTGCAACAAGCCTGCCACCTCACATGCACATGCCCGACCGTGGGGTGCCCGACCGTGGGGTGCCCGACCATGGGTTGGTGTCGACTGCTGCAGCATCACCACCAGCAGCAGCAACAGCGTCAGAAGCAGCAGCATGTGCAGCACAGCTGTGTGGGTCAACAGCAGCACGGCCATCATCGCTATCAGCATCAGCACCAGTATTCCTACCACTGTTGCGATCAGCAAGACCTGAGCCACTGCCAGGGTCAGCATCAGCAGCATCAGCAGCATCAGCAGCATCAGCAGCATCAGCAGCATCAGCAGCATCAGCAGCATCAGCAGCATCAGCAGCATCAGCAGCATCAATATCGCCATTCGCACGACCATTTGTACCTCAATCCTGTCAGTCACCATCGGCATCATCAGCAGAACCATCGGCATCAACAGCAGCAGCAGAATCAGGAGAGAAGGGGCAGGCACAGGGTCCCATGAGTAGGGTGAGGGACGAGCAGGGAGCAGGCAGCAGGAGCAGCAGCAGCAGCAGCGGCGGTGGGGAGGGTGGAGGTGGTGCAAGCAGCAGTGGAGGTGGAGGGGCGGGTGGTGGTGGCGGTGGCAGCAGCAAGTGCACTGGTGCCAGGGACTGCATGCTCGCTGCTTGATGCCCAGGCTGTCAGGCGCACTGCTGCTGCCACCGCACTCAGCAGGCTGCGCTAGTGCTGCATGCCACGTGCCTCTGAAGCCGCCTCTCTGTGTGTTTGTGCCCTGAGCCTTATGATGTAGTTGATTCTTATGCTGTTATAGGTAAATGCCAACAGTGCCCTCTGGTGGTTCAGTACAGGACCAGAATACGGTAAAACGAGGGTAGTGCAATTGGAACAAGGCTGATGGACCCGTTGCCTCATACCGTAATAAGCACCAGCACCAGATAATTGTGGCGCAGGGGCTCATTTGCATGTCCCTGTTCCAGGTCACACTCTCACAGCTCAGTTGGCACAGGTAGTAGGTAGGTTTCAGCTTGTGAGCTTGTGTGTTTATTTGCAAGCCTGGAAGTTTGCAATGATTCCTGTAAGAGCAGACTACATTTGTAACGGATACAGCTACCCTACCCACAAGCAGAGCATCATTGAAGAGAGCAAGGTTAGGCAACTCTAAGGCAACACACTCTCAAATTAGCTATTGTCGATAAATGGCATTGCGCTCGCCTTATTGCGCGCATCCATGTGTGTGTTCAGGACCATAGGAGAGAACAGCACAAAGCTGTGGAAGAATAGCACCACGTGTGTGTGCGCGTGCACGTGTGCGCGTGTGTGTGGGTGTGTGAGAGAGCGCATGGGAGTGCGACTGCTGCGCATGCTGCTCTGGCCTGCAGCGTATACGTCGCTGCTTATTCCCCAGCCTCCCCAACTGTCACAACAGACCACTCCGCTCCTTTTCCCAGCAACAACGTGTTCAGACTCAAGTCTTCTCTTAGCTCAACTGCCTCCTATCCTCCTTGCTCCCTGCTCCCATCAGCACCACGCCAGTTGCGGCCTCGTTCCTCCCAAGCACACCCTTCCTCCTCCATTGCACACTTGCAGCACCGCACCCCCCCCACCCATGCTGCTCACACCCCCTCTGCCTTCCCACCGGGTTCGGATGGGCTTTAACTTGCTGCCGTGCGCTGCTAGCGATAGGTCCTCTGGCCGAAACGTGGGGGTGAGGGGAGTGCGGGGCGAGGAGGATAGAGAGCAGAGGCAGGCGCAGCAGGAGGAGGACGAGGAAGATGAGGAGAGGGAGGAGACGGAGGAGCAAGGGGAGGAGAGCGAGGAGGAGGCGTGGAGGAACGTGGGTGCAGTGGTGTCAGGGGGTGGTGGGCAAGGGGGAGGGGGCGAGCAGGAGGGGCAGGAGAGGCCATAGCCGCAGGAGGAGAGGAACTTGTGGAGGGGGTCGAGCAGTCTGTGCGGACAGTCCCGTGTTGCCACTGTCCCACTCGCTGGCACCTGGCGTGCGAGGGGATGGGAGCGGAGCAGGAGAGGAGGAAAACATGAGGCGGGATGATGAAGGGATGAACGATGGGTGGAGAGACAGCAGGAGGTTTATTGTGGCGTGGAGGGAGTTGACGGGCATGGATTGCATGGGTATGGCATGGTCACAGCATGGCACAACATGGCATGGCAAGGCGTGGCAGTGGGAGCAGGTACCTGGAACCAGGCAGCGAGGCGGCGGGGCAGGTGGGCATGCAGGTGCAGGGCGTCATCACGGAAGGGCGAGAGCTCCCCCACCACCACCAGACACGGACACCGCATCCCCGCTAGCTGCCCCGTCACGTCCTTGCGCCTGCTCGCACCGCATCAAACCCGCGGGGGGAGGGGAGGGAGGGGAGTAGTCATGCAGGATCGGGGAAAGAGAGTTGGTTTCAGTGGGGCGCGCAGCAGGTGATGGAAAGAAAGTGCTTGAGAGAAAAGGGTCCGCAAGTGTAGAGGCGTGTGAGGAGATGTGATGTGTATGGGAGCGGGATGCGCGAGCGCAAAACAACGCATGCGTGCATTCCAAGGAAGAGTGGCATGTGGGAGCGAAGGTTGTGCGTGCGTGCATGGTATACATGGCATTGTGCGCAAGACAATGCATGAGTACATTGCAAGGAAGAGTGGCGCAGACGTGTTCTGTGGAAGCGGGGAGAGAGTGTGCGAGTACATGGTATGCATGGCATGCGCGCACTCACTGGTCCATGATTCTGATGTACTGTACCATGGCGTCTGCTGCCATGCCCCGCATGCCCTGATGATAACCATGTGACCCCATGGAAGGCAGAAATTCATGCACATGCCACACATGCATGCACACATGGCACACACGTGGCACACGCACATAGCACACGTGCACGCAGCACACGTTCAAGCACGCGGGAAACAGCATTGAGCGGGCACAAGAGACGACGAGAGGGTAAGCACATGAGTGTCTTCCCAGCAGCGCTCACACGGCGGTGAACAGAGTTAAGGAACTATGTGAGCGCGCGTGAGGTACGTAAGGCAACGACAGTCATGGCATGGCAGGGTGCCTCTCGCAGGGTACCTCTTGAATGGCTGCGAGCTGTGGGGTGGTCGGCCGCTGACTGGGCTTGGCGCGCTGCTGGTGGGGATGGGGTGAGACGTTTGGCATGCACAGGAGAAGAGGGCGGAGAGGGTGGATGGGCGGATGGAGCGGAAGGAGAAGGGTGCGTGAGTGGCAGGAGAGGCGGAGTTAGCGGCACGTGGAGCACCGCGTGCATGCTGAGCTGTCAACGGTCACGGCAGCGCTGTCGCCTGGCGTGCACTGCGGACTTGAACAGCGATCACTCCCGAGCAACACAGAAACGGCGACGCACAGCAAGGGGGGCGCCGGGGGCGCGCACAGCAAGGGGCGCGTATTGCGGGAAGGGAACGCGATTAGGGGACGTACGGCGAGGGGGACGTATCGCTGCATGAGTGCCGCGGAGGCAATGGCGGAAGCAGCGCCGACGAGGGACAGGGACGACACCAGCACCTGCAACGCACGGGGTGTGCGCGACGGGTGGGGGGAGTGGGGGACGGGAGAGGGAGGAACACGTGTTTTGCGTCGAAAGAGTTCCTCAGAAGGAGCGCGTGGGAGAGTGAGCGTGCGTGAGGCGAGCACCGTTCGATGCAAGCACGTGAGCAGCTGCGCAGGGGCGGCAGAGCGTGGGCGGCGTACCTTGGACGCGCCCCACTCGGCCCAGGAAGGGGGGCGGCAGAGCGGCGAGATGAGGATGAGCGAGCGCACGAGACACGGATGGCGCAGCTGGCGCGCGGGGGAGAGGGGGAGATGGGGAGAAGGGAAGAAGGTTAGAAGGGGAGAGGAGGAGAAGGGGAGAGGGAGAAAAAAAGTCGGGAATTGGGGAGGGCGAGAGATGGAGACGGACAAATAGGAGCAGACGCAGGGTGAGTCCTATTAACAACGGTGAAGAGGAAACGGAGGGGGGATGGAGAGCAGCGGAGGAGAGGGGGCGATGGGAGGTGAGGCGAGGCGAGCGTACTGCGAGCAGCGTGAGGATGTACGCGCCCGCTGCGACGCCCATGCACGTCACGTCCATCAGCCTGCTCACGACGCGCGTGAAATGGGCGGAAGGCCGAACGAGGGAAGGCATGGGGAGGCAAGGAAAAACAAGGGAATGAAAGGGACGGAAAGGGAAAGGGAATGCAAGGGAAAGTGGGGATTTGTTGGGGGCCTAGGGTGGGAGGGGTAAACCAAGCGTTGCATCAAATAGCGCCGCGTCAATGTAGGCTGCGTAAGCTGGCGTAGCGCAGCCACGCGCCCCCGTGAATGTTGACAGCGGACCGCGAGAGCGCGTTCGCTAGCTGAGCGCGATCTACTCCTCGTTCCGGGCCGCCACACGCGAGTCGCAGCGACGCGGGGACAGCTTGGCATGCACGCGCGGTAGCAATGGCGCACCCTAGCGCGTTGATGACGTCAGCGACTTGGTCCGCCATGTCCTGCGCCGTGCTGTGGGTTGCGGATCCGCGCAGATGCCGCGCACCGCCCTGCGAAGCAGACCGGGGGAAGAACGAGAAGGTGATAAGTCGCATGTTCCCCGCAACACACGCGCAGAGCGTTCAACGCACCGGCGCACACCGCGCGGCCCACGCACCTGGTGCCCCGGTGCGTCGATGTGGAAGAAGCAGAAGTGGTGGCGCAGCATAGGAGCCGTGTCAGGGCAGCGCATCAGCGGACCAAAGCACGTCGCGTCTGCGCGCACAAGGCGGAAGGGGTAAACGCGCAAGGGACACTTGTTGCGCGGACAGAATTCTGGAAAGCAGCACCGTTTGCTGAAAGCTGTGGGCAGCAGTGCAGCCTCTCCTCTTCCCGCTCACCGTCGGCCTTTTCACCCCCCCATCCGCACCCCTCTTCGGCCTTCTATTCTCGAAATGACCAACTTACGGTTCATGCCAATGTCGTGATACGTAATAAGCGGCAGCTTGCTCCTATCCCCAACGACTGTCACGTGAATTGGTCCAAACCTCGTTTTGACGACCGTCACCTGCCAGGTGTGGCAAGACGCGACGGGGGAAGGTGGCTTGAAGAGCGAGGCGTGAACGACTGAGATGCTTGCGACGCGAGCGTGCTAAGCGTTAACGCGGCTTGAAAGCTGCTGGTGATGAGGTGATGATAAGCTTGTTGCGGGAAAAGGCGCGAGCGCACCTCTTTGGGTTCATTGGTCGAGTCGGTCTGGTCAGACGGCAAGCAGCGGCAGTCCTTCGCGTTCTTCCCGCTGCTGCTTCTGCTGCTTCGTCCGCTACTGCTCCACCCACTACTTCCATCGTTGAACGGCTGCCACGACGGTTCCAGCCAGAGCCATTCTGCTGCCATCTCAAGTTACATTCGCTAATCTAGGGAGCTGCTGCTGTTGGATGCACAGTCTTGTTTAGCGCCTAATGCGACTGCGAAATTGAACTTAGTAGCTGATGTACACGTGGTTTTTTAATACAAGAAAAGTCTTGTGACGGGCTTCGGGGTAGAACTTAGTACGGGAAGCAGATGGTTTTGATTCGTCGTTGTCGTGAATACCTTTGCTCTTGGTTGCTTCGCTTTCACACCAGGGCTGGTTGCGGGGTGGTTGGTTGCACACATGCGGCACGACTATTGTAAAAAATTGTTGTTTGTTCACAGCGGTCAGTTTGGGTTTTCGAACGAAAAACACTTCCGCCTTCACTGGCTATTTCGAAATCTGTTTCCAGCTTATAGCCTTGTTTGCTTGGCAAAATTTTGGTGATACTTTCCTCTATGATGCACGACGGGCACCTTTCCCTTTCAGAATAGATTGTGCGTGTCGCATTCAATGTCTGTCCCACCGGAGCGCGGAGCCCACATTTCCGTGCGCAAAATCACTCCTAGCGGAGTCACGTCTTCCGCCCACTGTGAAGTCATCCCTTCTGCACTTTCCCCAATATCCGCATTGACACCGTCCAATGGCACGAAAATTAGCGACCATGATCATCACCGACCATTGGTTTCAATATTGATTCCATTTTGTAAGCACATACAAGGTCTATATCAAAGACAGTGTACTATCAATATCCAACTATATATCGGGGACCATTGTGCGAGTATGTATCTTTACAAAGGCATCCCACGTGGTGACTTCGGATTCGTCATGTCAGGAATCTGGGGCTCCAATGTGAATCCACCATGCAGCAGCCCTACGATTGGTTCTTGGCGAAGCGCTTTTCCGCATTTCCTCGTACTCCTGCGAAGCCTCTAGCGCAGCATTCTCCTCGGTTTCTTGAGGTGTCGGGCTTGAACATTCATCTGTCCTCTATTGCGCCAAGTTCTTTGTAGGGGGGCTCTAGATTCGAGGGTCCAGACATGGCTTCTCAGTCAGGAAGCTTTTCGTGTCTCGCGCGGCTGCTCGTCGTTTACCTCCTCCTCGTCTATTCCTCCCCCGCCGCATGTTTTCTGATGCCGCGGCCTTGCGGGCAGATGCCAATACGCTTCATGGGTCGGAGGAGGAGCTAAGCCGTGCCACTGGCAGTGCGCGAGGGAGCAGCGGATCTGCCAGCAGCAGATGGACATCGCTGCTCGCGCGCTTACGAGGGCAGTCCTCGGAGGTACGGCCTTCGGCGCCTTGGAGAGATGAACTCGTTCGCGCAGATGCGCCCGCTCCAACCCCGTACCCCGTGCCGCCCTCGCCGCCGCCCCCCTCACCACCCCCGCCGTCACCACCTCCTCCCTCGCCGCCTCCGCCATCCCCCCCTCCTCCGACGCCACCTCCACCCCCGCCGTCGCCGCCTTCCCCTCCCCCACCATCGCCGCCCCCCCCGCCATCCCCCCCACCGTCTCCGCCTCCTTCTCCGCCTCCGCCCTCTCCACCCCCTCCGTCTCCTCCCCCTTCTCCGCCACCGCCATCCCCGCCACCACCATCGCCTCCCCCACCATCCCCACATCCTCCATCCCCCCCACCAAGCCCCCTTCACCTCCGCCCCCGTCACCCCCTCCGCCCCCCTCTCCGCCCCCCTCTCCTCCGCCCTCTCCTCCACCTCCCTCTCCTCCGCCCCCCTCTCCGCCTCCCTCTCCTCCCCCCCCCTCTCCTCCGCCCCCCTCTCCGCCCCCCTCTCCGCCCCCTTCTCCTCCGCCTGCCCCGGCCCATCTGAACAATCTGATCATGGGAGTGGAGGGAACGCCGCGAGATCTGCTGGCCCCGCAATTCTCGCCTGACGTCACTACCTACAATGTGACTGTTCCTTCACGGGGTGTGACTCTAACGCCCGTACTGTGCGGGGTACGTCTGTCATTGGCACCGCTTTTAAGCCCGTTCCACCTTTCACCACCACCGTTCTTTCGAGTGGGCGCTGAGCGCTGCTACCAATGCGTCTTTGTTGCATGCATGCACCTGTGCTCGTGATTCCTCTTCTGTATCTTGACTCTTCCTTTCCCACCCCGCACTGTGTGCCCTTCAGGAGGAGAAGTGCAAGAGGCTGAAAGTGCGTGTGAATGGGGATGAAGTGGCGAACAACACTGCCAGCCCTCAGCTGGAGTGGCACGACATCAAGGAGGGCGCTGCTGTGGCACGTGCGGATGCTGAAGTCGTGGTGGAGGGTCATGGCTACTCACCCACCACTTACCATGTGCATGTGCTGCTGGGTATGTGCCATCCATCCCTGCCTTATGCATGTCTTGGTGCCATGAGTATGAAGTTACAGCGGATACCATATCTCGTACTTTTGGGTTGGATAAATAACTTACAAGCATGTCATCCTTACTACCTACTTCCAAGCATGTCTGCCCTAAAGTATCGCTCCCTCTGCTCTTGCTGCTGTCATCCCTTCCACATGCAGTTCCCTCCCGCGCCACTTTCTGGTGGTGGGCCATAATCGTCCTCATAGTGCTCATCTTTCTGGCCGTGGCGCTGCTCTTCGTGCTCGTCACGCCAGAGGCAAGCAGGCCCACTTGGGTGCAGAGCGGCATCCACTGGATACAGAGCAACACCCAATGGCTACAGCAGCATGCGCGTGGTGGCGGTGGCTATGCTCCGCTTCCCTCTGCCTAGATTGTTGTGTGGGTGCTACCTTGGGTCATTAGTGCATGCAATAGGACTGCTTAATTGGAAGGGGAAACTTCCCGTGTACGAAACTTCAAAGCAATCTTGCTACATTCAGTCAGCATATGGCTACATTCAGACAAGGGATGTGGAGACATTTGATTTACGGACAGATTAAAGCCAGCAGGCAAAATAGTGACCCCCCCCTTCTAGTTGGGTCCAACTTGAATCTTCTTTTTTGCATAAGATAGAAATATATCGAGCTTCACAGCAACCGAGCAGGGCTGGTGTACCCAAACGTTTGGGCAGGAATCACGACCAATCAAGAGCATCGCCCCAATGTGCAGAGACACACACGGGCCCATATGGTTTTCACACAGTAGTGCGACTGTGTTCCGCCGCTCCCAATCAACAAACTGACCACCCACCCAACGTTTCCTAGAGCAACACAACACACACTGGATACGCCCTACCAAAATACTACGCAAACTCGCCACGCCAAGCACACTCACCCTCATATTGCCAACACCCAGCCGCATTCCTCTCGCACGCTGCCGTCCACAGCTAAAGACGTTACGGTAATTAGTCCAGCAAAAGTAGACGTCTACTGCATTCGACCGAGACTGGGGTCTGACGCGCAGGGGGGAGAAGGAGGGGAAGCAGGGGGGAGAAGAAGGAATACAGTCAATGGGTATGCAGGGGAGAAGAAAGAAAGAGAGGGGGGGAAACAACGGGTAAGCAGGGGGAGTAGAATGAGTGGCAGCGGGGTAAACAATGGCTAAGACGACCAAGGCACCACGTTTCTGTCTACCCCCTCCGCTTTCCTTGATGCTAGGTAAATTGGTTATTGGCAATGGGAGGGATGGGATTGATGTTTAAGAGAGATGGCAAAGGGGGAACCAGCAGGTAGGGAAAGGGGGGAGCAGGGAGCTCGGGGACAGGGCATGGCGGAGCAGGGAAGCCTTGGGGACAGGGAATGGGGGAGCAGGGGATGGGGGATCAGGGAATGTGGGAGCAGGGAATGCTGGAACGGGGAATGGGGGGACGGGGACTAGGGGGACTGGGAATCGGGGGACAGGGAACGGGGGAGCGGGGAATGTGGGAACAGGGAATGGGGGAGCGGGGAATTGGGGAACAGGGAATGGGGGAATAGGGCATGGGGGGACAAGGAATTGTTGTGGTAAGGGCATCGGGGGACAGGAAACTTGGGAGCGGGGAATGGGGGAATAGGGAATGGGGGAGCGGGGAATGGGGGAACATGGGATGGGGGAGCGGGGAATGGGGGTGAGGGAATGGCGGAGCGGGGAATTCTGTCTTAGGGAATGCACATTGGGAATAGGGAGCAGGGACTGGGGGAGCAGGGAATGGGGGAGCAGGGAATGGGGGAGCAGGGAATGAGGGAACGGGGAACGGGGGGACGGGTATTGGGGGAGCAACACATGGGGGGAAAGTGAATTGGGGAGCAGGGTATGGGGGAGCAGGGAATGAATCTCAGGGAATGGGGGAGCAGGGAATGGGGGAGCAGGGAATGGGGGAGCAGGGAATGTTCGAACGGGGAAGGGGGGAACCGGGAATGGGCCGCGCGTGCTGCCCGTCAGACAGTGGCGGGCATCATTCCGTGCGCCTGCTGCCCGTCAGGCAGGGATGTCACTCATTTCGCGCGGTTGGGTGCTCGTCACTGTCGGACAGCCGCATTGGGCAGGGCTCGCGTATCCTGGCCGTCGGACAGTGACGTCTGTCGGCCGTTTTTCACATAGCGCGCGAATGCCGCCTGTCAGACAGACGCATTACGAATTTCGCGCCTATACATCCGTCAGAAAATGACGGGCTGCATTTCGCGCATCTGCTGACCGTCTGACGTCTCGCGGACAGCATGTCGCGTCTGTGCTGCCCGTGAGACATGTCTAAAGCGGTGAGGGCGCGTACCTTGAGGCGCCCGCTGCTGGGGGAGCGGGGAATGGGGGATCACGGAATGGGGCAGCAGGCCATGGGGGAAGGAGGAATGTGCGACATCGTCCACACCCTCAGCACGCTACCTCGCGGTTTCACTAAGAACGATACGGCCTGAAACTCATGGGCGTGCAGGCCGTCTGAACCCTAGTCATCACCATGGCGTGTTTCGCGGTTACCTGCGTTCCGCGGGATCGCTACCTGCTTAGTCGGCGGTTTCGATTTCGGTGCGCGAGGGTCGGAGGGAAGCGCGACGACTTGCGAGACTCCGAGGTGCGTGGGCAGGCGTGTTTGGCGATCTCCCTGACTGGTTTCTAAGCGCTTGTATTCAAGAGCGTACGTTTCGCGCATGAAGCGTTACGGCCAGGGCGATCGCACCGAGATACGCAGCGCGGGACGCCCACAACGGCAGCGATCGTCGCGATTGCGAAACGCGAGAGGAGTGGGGATCGAAGGGGACGAGACAGGTGAGAAACGCGGATATACGCCCTGCAGGGTTTCTCAATAGAGGTGATGTGCACTCAAGGTCGAACTACAGAGTGTCCTACGGAATGTCTAAAGTGTGTCTGGAATAGGCAGAATCTATCCAGGCTCGGACCTGGGGCTACGTTCACGCTAAAGCCGGCCACGGAGCTTCTTTGTTCTCTCAGCTAACGATGGGAACTAGCGGGCCCGGAAAGGGTCGTGTAACCCAAGTCCAGCTTGAAATTCGAGTGGACCCAACTTGAAAGACCGCGCAGTCCATTGACGCTCGTGCCCGGGATTGTGACCTTGTTCACACGTAGATTGGTTTCCAGCGTTCCGTGAGTGACTGCATAGCCGGTTTGCGAGCGACGTTTGTCAGTTGCCGCAACCAATTGCAAACCTCTGCTCTGACTTCCTCAATCGCTGGCCAATCATGTTGCTAAACAAGCTTGTTTCTCCCGTCAGATATGTCAGACCTAACAGTAAGTTTCCCCCCATTCCCGTGAGTGACCCATGCGGCCATTTCAAGCCGGGCCGGGGGTCACAATTTGCAGTCTCGTTTTAAGGGCGCGTGTCTTTTGGTTTTTATAAGCGAAACTCGGATTTTGAGTTGAATTGTACACATTTGAACATAGGTCGACCTAGGCTTGAGTTTTCAACATCTGCAAACCGAGTCGCGGTTCCAACACTCCCGAGAATCACAAGACACACAAAAGTTGAACTTTTGCAGCCCAGCCGAGCCGCGACCTACTGTCGTAGGTTACCCGGTTTGGGCTCTTGACACACGCTGACGAGCACCCTCGTGCGCACGATGCTAGCTGCGAGCTTCGCTGACTTCGTATCGTCGCTGACAGTGGTGAGTTGGACACATGCTTGCACTTTCGTGCCAACGTGTTTGTTGATGAGAGTTCAACTTATGAGTCCAAGGTTCTTTGATGCCGACAGTGTACATGGACACACGACGTAGTTGCGAAGAATTTCACAAGATTAACGAAAAGGGTAACCAGCAAAAGTTAAACAAAAAATCCGAACGTCTCTACACCAAAAGACACGCGCCCTAAGTGCCTTTAGATTTTCATTCTATTACTCCTCAAAATGAGTAAATTTGTGATTCGGCACCGTCGAGTCTTATTGTGCTGTGAAAATGCTTGAATCGCGGACTCCGGTTTGGCTGTCAGGGAGCGCGAACTTGGATTTCGCAGGGTGTCCTAGAGAGAAGGAAAGGGGAGGTGTGCACAGAATGCAGCGTTGCCCTCAGGGTTTGTGGATAGTGAGGGATGTAAAAATCGAATGTTCATGCCACTGACAGCCCAACCATGACGTGACAGCCTCACCCACCGTCAGGGGCTGTAAGTTTTCGGGTACATACATCCGTGCATTCATTGCCACCACGTATCCTCCATCCAGCGCCTTTGTTTGGGATAAACGGTGACGTCATTAAGTACACCTGTTCTCCGGTATTTCCACACCCCTACCCCCGTTTTCGCCAGACACCCTATGCGGCTTGAGGATCGATGAGACGGACACCCTGACACTACGGGTCTATCAGTAAAGAACCGTCAGCGTTCTGGCTATTCGAAACTCAAATTTGTAATCAGAGTGAGCGGGCAAAATTCTCAGTGCCTTAAAGATAGAGTGTTAAACTCTCATTGAGGTCGTGTCTTATTACCCTCGAAACTCTCGCGATCGTTTCTAACTACCTTCGAAATGAGGCTTTTTCGAGGAAAGGTACCCCAGGGCTTGAAGATAGGGGGTGTGGAATTATCGCAGGATAGGTGTAGATTTATGTGGAACTGTATTTACATGCTACAGTAAATATAGTACAGTACATCGTCGCTGTGCTGGGGCAGCCCTCACTCCGTGTTTCACTGGCTGACGATGCTTGGTGTCCAACAAACGATGATCCAGCAGATCTTCGTCCGAATTCGCCAGTCGTCGACTTCTGGATGGGCAGGTTCGCACGTGCCTGATTCACAGATGAGGACAGCTCCATGTTCATATTGCGTGGCCGAGTTGCAACCCCTGCACTTGGGCGGAGGAAGATCAGCCTTGAAATGACAACTGCGGGGTAATTCTGCACCCTCCTCCTGAATGCTGACCTATTTCCCTTGCCTTTGGGCTGCTTGTTTGTGTAGACCGTATTTCCAGTTTCTCAATGCTTTGTTATACTTGGTTAGACCATTATATAAGCCGCCTAACCTGACCTGTCCCCTCCCAGAATGAATAGACCTACTCCCTCCTCAAATTCACACCACTCGAGATCTTTGAAACAAGAGTTTTTAAGCATTTTGAGTTGAACTTGACTGCAAGCCTTTTCTCGCCCCCACCACACCCCCCTGCCCTCCCCGCTTCAAACGGGTGGTGGTTTCTGATGAAGTTTACTGTTGCGACCCACACGGGTCGGGTCGACCAGCACCCGATCCCGAATTTCTACGAAGGCTGCGTCGCGGGTCTACCCGACCAGGTCGACCCGACCCAACCCAACCGGGTCTGCCCGACCCGGGTCGGGCCAACCAGGTCGGGCCAACCAGGCCGACCAGACCCAACCCAACCGAACTGGGGCTGGTTACCCGAGCCTGCGAAATCTGTGGTTCTCGCGCGGATGTCGCTTGTATTTCGTTTAACAAAAAGATACCCGGTAAGATCGCCAAACATTTCCTCGCCCACCTTCCACCTGCGTAGAACTTGCTTTCTTTTTACTTCGAATTTGCAGAAAAGGCAACGGGAAATGATTTGTTTTCTCGAGTCGCCTTTCGGTTGGGTTGGGTCGGTCGGGGCTACCCGACCTGGTCGACCCGACCCGACCCGACCTGGGTGGGTCGCAACACGTCGTTATCTTCCATACGAGTGCCTTCTCGGAAATACACCTATGCTGCAGACTTTGTCCCACCTGCAGTTGGCGCCCCATCTCTCCCTGGTCACACGCGGGTCAGTCTTCCGAGCCTCCACCCCTGACTTCCCCTTAGCGTTGCGAACTCCCCTAGTGAGATTGCTGAGCCTGCCGTAAACACCAGTTTTCTCCCAGAAACACCAGTTCCTCCCGTTCAGTGTGAACCCAAACTTCGGATCATCCGGAGCGTTCACAAAATGCCCCATGCATCAAAAGTTGGTGGGAAGTTACAACGGTGTGTAAACAAGGGGTAGTTCTGATATTGTTTTTTACGACTCAGGAGAGTTCAACAGGGGCCCTCCCTTGGCCCTATGCTCAAGCACGAAGATCTGAATCGGGGATCCCTGAATGTACGACATCACAAATTTCGCGCTCCCATTGGCAGGCCCGAAGCAGTTTCTACCCGAAGAATAAATGCTGTGCAAAAATTCAGTTGACGAGACGAACCCTCCCAGGCGGAAGAATTTTTTTCTAGATTCTGACACGGCAGAAAGGAAAGGCGGCGGGGCGGATGGCACTGTACTGTAATTTGTATGGCAGGGGGGATGAGGTTGATGGAGGCAGGCATCTCTTTTGTGCGTCTGCGAGGGAAACGTACGGTATCTCACGAAACGCAGGATGATCTACTAACCAAGCATCGAAACAGCACGGAGAATACCGTTCAATTCGAATGGAACCAACACTCGAGTCTATGACCATTTGGGCTGACAACCAAATTCCTACTCGCACCAACCAAGCAGGGGCTCGCTCCTAGCACTGACCATATCACTTAGAGACCACAGATTATTCATTTGTAATATTCTGGCGCGTTCCATCCTCACTACCTCAACGAGCTCCACGCCCTTTTCGCCGCGCCCAGTGATAATTGTACCAATGTGCTACTCTCATGGCCTCGTCGATCCTTGTTGAGCCAGCCGTTGAGCACCATTCCCGTTCGTTGCGGGGCTAGTTCGCGGACCCGTTAGTAGCGTCCCACACACCAAATCTTCGTGACGTCGCAGCGTCACTAACACCCTCGCGCGTAGCGGAAGCACGCAATGGACGTGGAGAGGAAGCCATGGCTGCCGATCCAAGCCGTCGGCCGGCTACTGTTCAACCAGCCGCGACGTCTAGCCGTCGTCGTGCTTCCCGACGGCAGCGTCAGCATGTACGGTCCCGGCAAGACGGTTGCAGACGTGCTGGCGGAGCATCCGCCGGGGCACTGCGTCAATTCCGCGGACGATCAGGTCCTTGACTCCGCCAAGAACTTGCGCCCCGGCAGCACGTATTACCTCAAGCCCGTTTCTCGCGTAGCGTGGAATGCGGCGGGTAGTAGCCCGGAGCTAGCGGAATACACGGTTGATGCAAGCTCTGATGAAGGGAGTCTTGCAACCTCCAAAGCGGGCACGTTACGTCAGCAAAGCGTCCCCGTGCGCCGCAGCATAAGTCACGCCAGCGGTCTGAGCAGCGCAGGCGGCGCCGGCGGAAGCGGGGGCAGCGGGAGTGGCTGCAGCAGGGCGAACAGCAGCAGCAGCTGCAGCAGTAACAGCAGCGCGCACAGTGCCGTGGCCGTGTCCGACCCGTGGGGCCGATTGGATCCGCGGAGAAAGCGCGGCGGGCCTGGCAGGCGCAACAGCATGGCGGCCGCGGCCGGCGGAGGGGGGGGAGGTAAGGGCGCGGAGAGCAACGGCTTGAGCGCCGGCGCCCGCCGTTCGTCCAGTTCGGGGATGCGTCGCATGTCGCTGTCGCTCGACGACCTCCCCGAGCTCGACGCGCCCGCATTGCCGCACCTGCTCCGCGCGCACGTTCCGCGCAGTCAGAGCATGTGCGATCGGCGTGAGGTCTCTTCGGCGGCGCCAGGCGCGGACGACAAGTCGTCTGCGCACGGCGCTGGCAGGGGCGGCAGCGGAAGCGGCGGAGGAGGCGTGTGGAACCGCATTCGCCGTCGACGCGCGTCGTTCTCGGTGGGCAGCCCTTCCGGCGAATTAGGGTCGGAGAAGCCCCATCGCGCGCCGTGGTCCGCGGTGGCGGAGGAGGCGGAAGAAGAGGAAGGCGCCGCGCCAGTGTCAGTAGCAGCCGCGGGAGACGACAAGGGATGGTTGCGCGATCTCGTGGGCGCGGGGAGGAACTGGCGGGGCATGCGCATCGGCGGGGGTAAGGACCGACAAACCTCCGCCTCGCCTGCGGACAACGGCAGCGAGCGGGGCTGGTTGCGCGGAAATTTGGGTTCGGCGAAGGGACGCCGCGCGTCGCTGTCTCTGGGAAATTTGCGGGAGATGCGGGAGATGCGGGAGGAGAAAGGAGAGGAGGGCAGGGGTGACTCGTCCTGCGTGGACGGCGCTAAGCAAGAAACGGGGGATGAATGGAGGGAGATTAATAGCAGCTTCAATCAGAGAAATCCGTGGAAATCGGATCACACACACAAGTTAACGATACCAACATCCTTAACTCACGTTTCTCTCTCCCCGCACGTGTGGAGCGCGGAGGGGGAGCAGGCAGACGACGGCGCCTGCGCCATCCCCGGTAGCATTGCTTCGCAAGCACGACGACCTGTCACTCCGCGCACTCCGCTCGCTCCCGCGGACCTTGCGCAGCAAGCGGGGGGGGCGGCTGACTGGACGACGGCGGAGCGGAACGGCGTGGATCGGGGGGGTTGGCGAGGCGGAAATGTTGGAAATGGGCAAGCCCCGGGGTTCGGGCGCGGACGCGCCGCGTTCCCTAGGAACGCGAGCGTGGATAGCGGGCGATACATGGGCGAGGGGCAAGGGGAGGGCTTGGCACACGCGCGTCTCTTTCCGGGAGGCAGCCGAGTCGCGCATTGGCCAGAAGAGACAAGCTTGGAGAGTGACGGGTGCACGGGTGGCAGTAGACAGGTAGGGTTACCAGGGCCAGTCCAGGGGGGGGGTTACTTAGGATGGGGCAGCGGCAGAGGAGGCGATGGGGGGTGCGATGAACGGTATATGCAGCAACAGCAGCAGCAGCAGCAGCAACAGCAGCAGCAAGTGCCACAGCAGCAGAGGCACCGACGGTCGTCGTCCTTTAGCCCTCAGGAAAGAGAGACTTTATTCTCCTCGCCGTGGGACCGGGCCCCCCCTCGCACACCACCTGCGCGCCCCCACACGCCTGAATGGGGGCAGGTACAGCCAGTGCAGCCGCTGCAGGGTCACACAGAGAGAGGGATGCAGCATGCTCCACAGGTGTTGCCTGTGCATGTGATGCTGCATGGCTCGCCTGTGCAGGACGGCCGGCAGCATGCTGAGAAGGTGCAGCAAGCGCAGCTGTACCAGCAGTATGACAGGTACATGCCGTATGGTGTGCAGCAAAGGCAGCAGCAGCAGCAGCAGCGGCGGCAGCAGGTATCTCTTCCCCAGAAGTCACCTTCCAGCCATGCGCTGTCAGAATCCCCGGCAGCAGTTGGAAGGCATGGGGTGGACCCACGCTACCCAGACATCATGAGATGAGGACATGCAGTGCAGCAAGGAGTGGCAGTTTTGCAACTACTTGATTTAATGTGTGTGTGTGTGTGTGAGTGAGTGTGTGAGCGAGTGTGTGTGTGCGTGTGTGTGTGTTTGTGAAAGTGTGTTTAAGTGAGTGAGTGAGTGTATCTCTCTGCACTGTGTGCATGGGTGCACATGATTGTGTGGTAACAAGCATCAGGTAGCTCACATTGATGCTAGTGCAGTTATACCGTGGCTTGGTACAGTTCCAGCAGCAGCTTAGGTCAATACAATGCCATTTTGTGTGTGACAGACAGCCATGTATCATTATTGTGGTGTTCTGCGCAGGTTTGTCAGCAACAAAACACACAAGATGAAACTTGTACCAATAGGCACCGCACTTCTGTTCCACTCTCCTCTTGCACATGTCAGCTGAGGAGTCCCCATGCTGTAGAAGCATACACATGCACAATGTAAAGCCACCAGGTAACTTGGACGTACAGAACAGAAAGGCATTCAGCCGCACATTCGATCCGACCTACCGTAGCTAGTTTCATGCAAAGTGACCTGGCACGTGGGTGCCAGCATGGTTGCTCCCAAAGACAACGCCTACACTTGTTTGTCCATCGCATCTGCACCACTCCCAACCACTGCATCTGCATTCCCAACCATCGCCTCCGACTCTTTCCCCACAACACCACTCCCACCCTCACCCCCAGTCCCCCCCACTCCTGCTGTTGCAGCCTCAGAACCCTCGGGTACTAAGCTTTTTCGTGTCTCCTCATCCTTTTCACCCACCGCCACCCCTGCACCCCCAACAGCAGCAGTTTTGGCCGGCATAGGCACAGTTGCCACCACTTGAATGCTCGGGCACCATCCTGCCCGCCCCTTCCCCCAGTCCACCGGAAACTTTTTTTCGTCTGCCCGCTTCCACACCAGCAGTGAGGCCTCCAGCCAACCAGGATGCACCAGGTGGCGCTTCTGCGACACGGCCCAGATGGCCTTATCCGTGCCGCAGTCCAGCGCGACAACGTGCGTGATCTGCGGGCCAATCTGGGTGTGACAGGTGGCGCCCATGGATTCGGCCATGCGCCAGAGCGGGTGGGTTTGCGGGCGGGAGGCATCGGTGGGGAAGACTCGGCTGAAGACGAGGTGACAGCCTGATAGGATGGTGGCACGCTCCTGTGCTAGGATCTGGGCATGAGGTGTGGGGGGGTGGGGGTTGGCCGAGGGTTGGGGAAGGTGAGGCAAGAAAAGGGAGGCAGCGAGTCGAGATGTGCGTGGTAAAGTGAGGAGGTGCGAGGTGAGAGGTTAGCATGGTGAAATGATGAGGTGTGGTGGGATGGATAGGTGCACCTACCTGTCTCACGTCTGCTGAGTGCTGCCCTTGGTCCACCTGCAAGAGAGCAGGCAGGTAGGCAGGGGGCAGGGAGGATGGAGCAGGGTGAAGGGAAAAAGGAGGAGGGTGGAATGACAAGGGAAATTAGGCATAGTGGTGGGAGGAAGAGGCGAGCTCGAGAGGAAAAGAACAAGGAAAAGAGAGACGAAAGGGAGAAGGGAGCGAGGTAATGGGGAACCGAGGGAAAGAGTGTGCAGACAATGACAAATTGACTGGATGTGCAATGCATTCTGGCAAATTCACACACACACAGAACTGCCTCACTCCCACCCACCCCCACCCAACCATCCCCATACCCGCAAACTCCCCCATCCCCTCCCCGCCTTCCACCTGCTGAAAAAGATATCACTATCTGCAGAAGAAGGATGACTAGAGCACTGAACCCCAGGGCGCCTAGAGAACAGAGAGCCAAATCCCTCACTAACCACGCGAGCTGAAAGAACATCGGGTGCGTGCGTGTGTGAGAGAGGCGTCCAGGAGGCATAGAAACCCCACCCGCATCGGCTTCATCCACGTGGGAGGGTGGGTCAGCACACTATCAAGTCAACCCACAACACTCCTTGCCTCCCGCCTCAACAACCATCCTCCACCCCCTCCCCCCACTCTCCCCCTCTCCCCTCCCCACCTGCTGGAAGAAGCGTTGGTGCGTGCGGGAGAGGGGCGTCCAGAGCGCATCGAGCAGGCCGCCCTGATCAGCTTCATCCACGTGGGACTCGAGCAGCGACGGGCCCGGTAAGAGGAAGTGCTGGCGACTGCTGGCGAAGAAGTGGTACCGCTCCACTAGCAGCAGGTTGTGCCGGTGCTTCGGCCACACCTGGTGGGGGAGGAGTGAGGGGGAAGGGGACGGGGCATGGAGAAGTGGACGGGGAGTGGGGAAGGGGGCGGGAGTGGGGAAGGGGGCGGGAGTGGGGAAGGAGGGGGTGGAAGGAAAGGGAGTGGGGAAGGGAAGGGGACAGAATAGGGGAGTGAGGAGAAGGGGAGGAGCGGGAAGAAGAAGGTTCTGGGGGTCAAGGGAGGGGAGTGAGGTAATGAAAGTCATGAATTATGGTGTGCGAATGAGGGGGAGGAACACACGCAGCATGAAGAGAGCAGGGAGCGGAGCTAGGGTGAGAGGAGGGGAAGGAGCATCGACGGTACAGGTGAGTGGGGGTGTGCAGGAAACGAGAGGAGCCCACCCCCTCCTCCCCCCCATTCACCCCCCTGAGCAACCCTCCCAACCCCTCTTCCCGATTCTCCCCCCCTCGCACACCCTTCCCCACTCTTTCCCCCCAATCTTCCAATCCATCCTCCCCATCACCACCCCCGCCTCCCCATTCCCCTCCCCACACCCCTCCTCCCGCACCACCCAACGGCCCCATCCCCCCACACCCCCCACGCACCACTTCAGAGTCATCAAGAATGAGCACCATGCTATCGGCCCCGAGCACCACATCCAGGTCCTTCAACCCCCGCACGGTGCTATCCCCATGCGAGATCACGCGCCCGCCAAACAGCCGCCCCGTTGGGTCCAGCAGAGCCGCCATGGCGTGCGCGTAGGCGCGCTCCCCATTCGTGTACACCACCAGGTCGAACAGGTCGTGCGCGCGCTGCAGGAACGAGGCTATTCCCGGCCGGAGTTTTGTCCACATGCGGATGTGGGGCAGGCGGAAGAGGGTGATGGGGGGCAGGGCGGCGGGGGGAGTGGCGGGCCCAGCGGTAGTGGCGGCAGTAGTCGGGGCAGCCCCGGGGTTTTCACCTGTGCCTGCGCCTGTGCTTGCGCCCTGTTCCCTCTGCTCCCCTGCCGGCTCTGCAGCATCCGCCGCCCCGCCTGCTGCTGATGGCTCTCCTGCTTGTTGCTCCCCTGTGGCAGCACTGGGAGCGGGCGCTTCTGACCCAGTGCCTTCAGCTGCACGCGCACACACAGCACCACCGCTGGCACCGGCATCGGCACCGGCAGCAGCGGCAGGAGCGGCAGGAGGAGAGGCCGCGGCAGCAGGAGCAGCAGCGGCCGCAAGGGAAGCTGGTGGTGACACAGCAGGCGGGGCAGCAGGCGGCACGCCGCCGATGGTGTAGGCAGCAGCAAGGTAGGCCTCATGCGCGGGTGGGACGTCAATGTCGCGTGCGGAGTTGAGCAGCGTGTGGTCCAGGTCCAGGACTAGGTACAGCCGCCTCCGCCGCTCCATGCGCGCGCGCTCCTCCCCCACCATGCGCGCCGCCTCCTCCGCTGACACCTCCAGCGCCTGCGAGTTGAGGATGTGGGGGGGTGGTGGGGGAGAGGGGAGAGGAGGGTATGGGTTGGTTTAGGTTTTCTCAAGGCAGGAAGTTGGTTTCAGTGGGGATGGGAAGGGTTGGGCAGGGCGTGGGAGGGGTAGGTCGGACGACGGTGAGAGGGGTTGAAGGGGATACGGCACATTGGATACGATGGGAACGGAAAGGCAGGCGGACGGATAGACAGATGGAGCATGGAGACAGGTGCTGAGTGGGGAGTAGGTCAAAATTGCATCCCCATGATGGAAGTGTCTTTACACTCACGTGGTGAATATATCTAAGGGCTACACCGGTTGCCACGTCAGCAGCAGCCTTAGGCGGCTTCTCCCTGACCCCATCACCAGGCCCACCCCGCACCGCCGCGCCACCACTTCCACCACCGCGAGCTATTCCCGCACCCCTTTCCTCCCCCGCCTCCTCGTCCGCCTCCGCGCGCTCCTTGAGAATACCGCACCGGATGCACACGCCCCACATAAACCCCGGATGTGGCGGGCATCCGCTGCTCTTGCGCTCCTTACCCCCTTTTCCGCCATTCCCCCGGCCACCGCTGGCGGCACTTGCGCCTCTTCCGCGGTCAGTTGCGCGCCCAGCGTTCTCCCCTGCGCACACTGCCGCGCTCGCCTCTCCCCCGCTCACGCTGCCGCCGCACATCCGCCGCCGTTTCCCCCCCCCATCCTCGTCGAGCCCTTTCTGCGGTTCGGCCGGTCCCGTCGTCGCGCCCCCTGCTGAGCCATCGCCGCCGGCAGCCGGCTCTTCCCGCATCGCGTCGTCCTCGATTGTGTCGGCGGCATCAGTTTCGTCGTAATCCGCTACTGCATCGCCGATTGCTTCCGCTGTTTCTCCCCCCTCCTCCGCCTCCCCCGCCTCCGCTTCCGCAAACTCCGCTTCCCCTTCGCCCTGCTCCTCGTCGTCCGCTTCCTCGTCCCCCTCGTCGACGCGTACGTCCTCCAACTCCGCCTCGAGCATCGACGCGAGCTCGTCCGCGCTGCCACTGCTGGACGGCGATGAGGGGCTGGGAGAGGTCGGCAGCACCATCTCCATATTCGCCATTCCACGACCGCGCGACCTGTCGAGAGGTATTTACTTTTAAACGATTTGAGAGTCTGTGGAGCTTGAGAGTGGTGCAGCTTGAAACGTCGCGCGAGCTTCCCGCAACGTTAGAGCAGCGGGGTTAGTCTTTGAGAATACTTCTAAAAGGAGGCCATCAGGTCCGAAGTTCTAAGTGGCGCTAAGTAACTTGGGTAGACGGCCAGGCACAGACTTGGGAAATGCCGACAGCTCTCGGTGCGGACAGGGCTTTAGCGACCTTGGGAATTGGGATGCTCTGTCAATTTGTCGTACACTGGGTGGGTTGCGGTGGCGAAGAATTCCTTTAGAACAATTCGGGTTAGTATTTGTTCTTCTGTAAAGTGTGTCGACAAGTCCTGTCGATTAACGAGAAGTTCAATGTCGGAATTCAAAAATGCCCAAGGCTACGCGTCGCGGCACTTTCCCTGGCTGCCTCGAACTTCTGTGTGGGGTCAGGAAGAGTCGGGGCAGCCAATCGGGACAAATGCAGCGCACCGCGCTGATTGCTTGTTCGCACTTCCCTTGGTTGGGTTGGGTTGGGAGACCAACCTCCCTCGAGCTGATCACCATCAAGGCGACACTACTGTCGTGCTGCGGTGACATGAGCCGCCGCTCGCCCGCAACTTGCCTTGGGAGCAGCGCTCTGCTCCTGCTACTCGCCCAGTCTCGGGTTTGTTTGAGAGTATACGAGTAGCGACGTCGTCAGCGGCTGGTTGACACACGCTCCTTGCTTCTGGTACTGCTGGCAATTCACCATGCTGATGCGTGATGTGACGACGACTCGTCGTCACTTCTCTTTTTCGCAATGACATCGGATGTCATTGCGAAAAAGTGAAGTCCGAAATGTTGCGATATTGTGACGATATTCACGCTTGACATACCTTCTCCTCCACACCTAGTAGCAATTCTTGTCCAGATTTTCCTTGCGAAGAAATTTTATATTAACACTACGTATCCTCATGGCAATAAATTAGTACATCAAGTCATCGCGTGCAGGACGCATAGTAGACGTTGAAAATGCCTCGCCAAGATGGAGATCCTCGCGATGCGAGAAAATACGGCCGACCAGTGTCCGGAAGGAGCACGGAAGCTTACCAAACCATACTGGGCTCCGTGCGGACCCGGTCTTGGAAGGAATGGCTGCTGGGAGTGGTGGCAGAGCGGTGCGGCAGCGACCATCCCCTAGTTGCATCCGACTTGGAACGCCTGACGAATCAGAAGCGCGAGTGGTACCAGCAGCAACGAAAGCTCAGTGTAAGAATACCCAGAACCGCCATTTCCGTCATAATTCTCTCAAACCGCCATTTCCGTCACAATTCTCTCAAATTTCAATCCGTTGGTAGCTTATCCTATTCCGATTAGATCCGCAGAAGAAAATCGTAAAAATGCTCGTTATTGCTTCTCCTTGAGCGGCCTGCATTCTGACGAGTCGCTTTAATGATATGCCAGGAAAGGGGATCGAATGGAGGCGAGGAGTCATTCATGGAGCATTTTCTCGTCGTTGGATTGCATCCGGGAACCGACCTGAGAGCTGTGGAGGAGGCTTCGTTACGTGACTTCAAAAACAGGATTCAGGAGAAATACGCCAAGGAAGGTCATCGCGAGGGTGTTACTAATGGTAGTGGTAGTAGGTTCCCGAGCGCGCTGCTCCGCGCTGCTGGCAGTGGCAGCATTGACAGCTCGCGCAGCAGCATCTGCAGCACGTGCAGCAGTGGCGGGTGTTCCAACAGCAGCGGCAACAGCAGTGACAGTAGCTGCGGAGCTGGAAACAGGCCTAGCATGAGTGAGCCGCGGAGTGCGCCTGGAGCGTGTTATCCTGGACCCAGCAGCACCAACTCCATGGGTTTTATCTCAGCCGGGGGTGGAGACCCAAAAGTGGAAATCGGAAGTGGGTCTAACCATGGCCAGAGACACGTGGCAGATGCTATTCTTGCTGGTGGGATTAAAGGCATGGAGGAGCCAGGTGATTATAGAGGGAGTATCGCGAGCAGCCTTGGCAGGGTGGCGAGCAGTGCAACGAGGCTGACGAGTCGGTTCAGCAACCTGTTTCGAGACAGCTTAGCACCAGGGAACACCCCCAGAGACAGCTTAAGTGGCATGATGGGGTGGAGAGCTGGCGGCGAGGCTGGCAGCAACGCAGCTGTAGGCGGCAGGAACAGCAGCGTGAGCTGGGTCATCAAGGCCCGGGACTCCGCCGCATCGGCTGCTGCCACTGCTGCGTCGGCTGCTGCTGCAGCGGCTGCGTCACTAGCGGCTGCTTCAGCTGTCAGCATGGCAGGGCAGCGGGTGGCGAGGCTGGAGAGTAAGGAACTGGAAGGTTGTGGGAGTGATGGGGACGAGGAGACGGAGCAGGATGAGAGCTCCAAGGTCCAATTGGAACCACAGGTCAGGTTTCAGCTCCCAGTAGGATCTCCTAAGCAAAACTCACCGTAACTGGTTTTCCCATGCTATTCCTGCTTTCTGAGCTTTATCAATTGCTTAGCGGCCACTAGGACGACTTTTCCACCAAGTTTCATGCTTCCTTCTGTGCTGACTCGCTCTCTTCATGGCTCCTATACAGCTGCTGTTCAAGTTCCCCCCTGGCAAGAAGCTCGCTCTCTCTCCATCGGATCTGCCAGGATTCTGCTTTCCCAACGGGATCAAGGTGAGTGGTTCCAACATAAGTGGGATCATGGTGCTTCAAAGCCCGCGAGCCAGCACAGCCTTTCCAGTGAATTTTGGGGCTGGCTTGCACACACACAATCTTCCTGCTTGAGTGCTGTCAGTCAGCGTACACAAGCAGGCACTCACCATGGAGCACCTTGGCCATGTGTGTCTTCTCACCTGTCTGTCCAGGCCACTGTGCTGCGCCGAAGCCCTTCCATGAGCGACCTACACCGAGTAATTTTTGGACAGGTAAGGCCTGAGCATTGCATCTGGATGGGGGGAGGGGATGTGCTGGCATGGGGAGGGGGATATTGAATGCTGTCAGCGCCATGCCACACCAAGACACGCCTGCTTCCGTCTTATCCGGCTTGTGGCGCTCCCACATTCGACCGTAGGATGTTGGAACAAACTGGTAGTCATTCGATGAAAATGTACCCGGAGAAGCCACACACCTTGCCTACTCATTTCTTTCCCTGCCTTTGCCTGCCCACCTGCCTGTTTGCTTGCCTCCCTGCCTGTTCGCCTGCCTGCGCTCCCCCCCCCTGCAGGCATACCAGCGGTCTGACGACTCTGCATTTGTCTTTCTTCTCAAGGTGGCGAACAACACGACACTGTACGGGGTGTGCATGGTGGTGGAGGAGATAGTGCAGCGCCCACCAGGCGTGCTCGCAGTGGCAGGCGATGGAGCTGTGTGGAGAGATGCTGATGACGCCAATACAGCCATGCGCATGCAACAAAGCCGAGAGATGGAGCCAGGGGAGGGAACCGATGGTGGCAGTGAGGGGGAATATGGGGGAGTTGAGGGCGGTGGGTTGCGGTGCGTGGTGACAGCGCCGCGGTGCTACTGCATCTTGAGCCGCGTGCCCTGCATTGAGCTGCACTTTGAAGTGCTGCGCAGGTGTGCCCTGCCCTGTCAACGGCCCGCCTTGCCGTGTGCGAGCAAGCACTGCTTCCCTGTGCTGCTGTGCTCCTTTGAGCCAATGATGGCCCGCCTTGAGTATCCCTCTCGCTTGCCAAACGCCTGTTGCGGATGCAGCACGTTGGTATTCCTCAGCTGCAGCACCTGTCAGTTGATATTTAAGTACCCCTGCCCATTGCCCCTCCGTCAACCCCATACATCCATACTCATGACGCCTAATCCCAACCTCCGGCCCCCTGCCCTTTGCCCTTTGCTCCCTGCCCCCCAACACCATCCCTTGCCGCCCTGCATCCGCCCTCTGTCATTCCAGTGTGCTGGTGCAGGAGCGACTGGATCGAATCAAGCAGCACAGTGGCGCCATAGCAGTCCCCAGAGGCCTCCCCATGCCCATGCCCACGCCCCACTTCATGTCCCGAACTGCCAGCATCGACGCTCCTCCTCTTCCCTCCATAAGTGGTCACACCGATGCCACGGCTGCTGCTTCTGGTAGGTTTGTTGGCGGTGGCTTGGGTTGTGCTGGTGGGCGCGGCAGTGGTGCGATTGCCAGTAGGGGTGCTGGTGGAGCTGCTGCTGGTGGTAGTTCCAAGAGCAGAAGTGGGTTGATGAGGTTCAAGAGCAGGTTCTGTGAGGAAGACGAGGCAGCATGCAGGGGGCAGGGAGGACAGGGAGGGCAGGGAGGGCAGGGAGGGCAGGGAGACACCAGCAGCAGCAGTAGCAGGATGTGAGTTCGAAGGGAAGGGAGCTTTGGAAGAGGAGAGGGGGGGTTGCAGGCTGGAAGTTAGAAGGCAGGGGGGTGCGGCAAATGAACATTACCCGGTGCAAGGGACAGAGCATGGGAGCTTTTGCAGTGGGTACGATGCGGAAGGAGGGGGAGTGCGGGGGCGGGATGAGGGTTGGGGGGAGCATGAGGGTGGGGAGGGAGAAGGCGAGGGGGCTGAGGGGGACGAGGGCGGAGAGAGGGGAGCGTGGCAGTCGACTGTCATCCCTCTGGCGTATCTACAGCAGCTGCACTTGAACGCAACAACCTGTGATCGTGCTCTTGCTCGTACCAGCAGCAGCAGCAGCACCGCTGCAGAGGGGAGAGACAGAAGGCCTGGATTTGAAGCAGCAGCAGGTGGCAGTGGCGTATCGAATGTCACGTTTGCAGCAGCCAAGGGGGGATCTGGGCGGAAGGGGGAGCGGGGCGCAGGACCCCCCGGAATGATCCGCGCGCGGAGCGTCCGGCTGCCAGGCAGCGGAACTGGCGGTTTGCGCAACGCCGTCCCTGCTGCGCCAGATGCAACGGAACCTGACAGCTCTACCGACAGTGAGTCAGAATATACCGAGAACAGCTCCAAAGCGAGTGACGACGTGAGCGGCAAGGCGGGGAGGAGGCGGAGGGGAGGGGGGGAAGCGGGGGCTGAGTTGGATGCGGCGGGCGGACGGCGGATGGAAGACGGGGTATTGGAGCTTCAGAATGAAGCGCGTCCTGCGCGCGCCGCAAGGGAGAGAGCGGGGGAGGGGGAGGCAGAAGGAGAAGGAAAGGAGGTGGATTTGGGAGGGAGGGGGGAGGATGGAGAGGGCGATATGAGCAGAGAGTCGGCGTACGATGAGGAGGAGAGGCTGTTGCGCGAGGTGGCGGAGATTCTGGACCTGTGGGAGCATCGCGGAGAGCGGGGGAGCGCCGGCGGAAGCGAAGCGGAAGCGGCGGGCGGAGAGGAGCCAGGCCCGCAGGTTTGGACTCCGGACGTGGGGGCGAGCGCGGGGAATGGGGCGGAAGGGGAGGAGTTAGGCGTGCGGGTTTGGGGTTCAGGCGGGGAAGCGCGTGCCGCGAAAGGGGCAGATGGGGAGGCTGCTGCGCGGAAGGAAGCGGAGGCGGAGGGGGAAGCATGTGGGCCTTTAGAAGAAAGACGACGGGGGGCCGGAAAGGGGAACGGGGAGGAAGATTGGCGCAGCGGCGAGCACGGGAGTGGCAGGAGCAGTGGCAGCAGCATCAGCAGCAATTTGAGACCTCTGGATTGGTCGCGGCGAATGCGGAGGAGCACGTCGCTTGCGGGCAAGGTGAAGAAAGCATGGATGAGCGTGGGCGATGGACGAGGCCTCGAGGCTCGCACGCCGAGCGGAAAACTCCCCGCCGCTAACGGGTTGAGCTGTAACGCGGACGGCAGCGCGAGAGGGGGCTGGGCGCATGGGCAAGGAAACGCGGAGAATTGGGCGAGGTGGCGAGAATGGGAGGAGTGGGGGTGCGAGTCCCCGGCGAGGGGGGTGCGCAACGAGAGCGTGAGGCAGGGAGGGAAGGCGACGAGCGGCGGCAGCGTCTTCTCGGGGCTGCCGGGACTATTCCGCAACCTCACGACCACTGGTGCTAGGTGCGACCTCCTTTGCCACGTGCGCTCACGAATGCTGCTCTGTCGCCGTAGGTAGATTGGGGGAAGGGAAGATTGTGATGAAGCAGGGAGGCTGCGCGGATCTCGTAGGAGTGCTGTCACCGCCCTGGCGCCCTAGGAGTGCGGTGACGAAAGGAAGCACTACTAGTGCTTCGTTTGAAAGAAATGTGGGACTGGTGTCGCGAAATGGGCTCTTGTTTTTCCCACAAGAGTGTGTGCGCTTGTGTTGTGCGAACTCAGTTTTGACATTTCCAACCCAAACCCGTGAGCTGTGCTTGGCTGTTAGCCACAGGTGCACTATCCGTTTTCCGTTTTGAAGGTTTCTAGAATATTCATTGCACCGTCCCAGCAACTAGTATCAGCATCGTCCAGTCCTATGCCTCCTCTCCGCTGCGATTCGCACTCCAGAAACCCCACGCTCCCTTTGCTAGCCTCTGCTTGCCCTGAGACCTAGAGCACTCGCGAACACTTTTGATCGTCAACTTATCCCCTATTGTTGTGGAATAGGAGCAACCGAGGAAGGAAGAAACGAAGCTTCTAATTCATCCATGCTCGTTCGCTTCTCTCTGTCCGACCATCGTGTAATTTCAACCTGTTCGTTTCCTCACCTCTCTGGCATTCTTTCTCTTGCCCATCGCCTTCCTCTCCTCCCCATCCACCCCCCGAACCCCATCCCTCATCCCCCATCCCCCATCCCCCACCTGCCATCTCTCCAGCCGCAGCAGCAGCCGTAGCAGCTACCAGTGGCTGGAAGAATGCGCTGCTCTGGCTGCCTGGGAGGATGGCGTGGGGCGGGCGGACAGAGCGGATGGCGGAAGCAGCGGAGGCAGGGCGGGCGGAGGAGGCAGGGCGGGTGGGGGGGACGGCGGGAACAAGTGGGACGAGCAGACAGGAACAGGGGTAGCTTCAGTGTGGAGCGGGAGGGGTGAGAGAGTGGGAGTGGCTGTGGGAGTCGAGGGCTGGGGCGAAGGAGCGGTGGAGGAAGAGAGCGAAGGAGAGACGAGCGGGGAGGCTGAAGGGTATGTGGAGGCGCGACAAGTGAGTGGGGGGCAGGCGAGGTTGCATGAGGGCGAGCAGGAGGGGGAGGAGGGGGAAGAGGGGGAAGGGGAGCAGGGGGATGCGAGTGCAGGGGAGGACAGTGTGGAGCAGGAGGAGAGGCAGATGGTGTGGGAGATGGGGGGCCACACACACGCAGGGGGGGACTATGGGGCGGCTGCTGTGGAAGAATGGGCTCAGGTGAGTGTGTGACACTGGGGGCTGAAGTGGGGACATGTGCACGTGGAGGGAGGAGGATGGGGCAGAGTTGAGCAGTGCTGCTTCAGCAGTGCGTGGCTGCTCTGCTGCTTACCTTGAGTTCCCCACCTTAATCCCTTTCCATTGCCACCCTTATGTCCCACCCTCCTCTTCTCACTCTCCTCCCCTCCTTTTGTGCCATCCAACCTCACCCCCTCTTCCCTCACCCCCTCTTCCCTCAACCCCACCCCCTCCTCCTCCCTCCCCAGCAACACGGCAACGACTCGCTACGCATCGTGTGTGCCTACAATCACATGCCCCTGCCGCCTCCCGCACAGCCCATTGTCTTCCACCCCCTCCCCCACCACCAACCCATCGTCTACTCCCGCCCCATCCTCCCCCTCCCCCGCTCCCTCCGACCCCTCTCCCCCTCCCCCTCCTCCTCCTCCGCCTGCTGCTCGCCCTCCTCCCATCCCCCCTCGCCCTCGTCTCTCCTCTACTCACATGTGTCTGCCGTGGTGGTAAGATATGAAGATGGAGGAAACCGCATGGGATGGGGACCTCTTGTCAGCTCTTTCTTTTTCACTCCACATGTAGATCGCCTAGAGAGCTTGCCTTAGTTTTTATGGTTTATGTTCCATGCCAAGCCATAAGCTTCGATGTCTGTTGTATTTAGACACATGCATGCATGTGTGTCTGTTTCTGAGTCGCTGTTTCATGCCCTCCACTGCACGTGTGCATGCATGCATGTACCGGTCTGAACCTTTCCACACCTGCCACCTGTCAGGCGGAGCACCAGGCCAACTCAGAGGAAGCCTTGGGCTTTTCTCCTTTCTCCATCGTCTCTCTCTGCCGCTGCCTCTCCCTTGACAATGTAACCCCCTCAACCCTCACCACCGCTCACCTTCATGCACCACACGAGGCCTCATTGCAGGCTACTTAATCCCCCCCAAAGAATCTCCCCCTGCCCTGTTGACACTAATTTGCTCGCCATTTCGGCCATTCCGTCTCTCATCATCCTCTCAACTTCTCATACTCTCTGACCCATCCAGTTCCCTTCTCACCCTGAACGCCCCTCCCTGTCCCGTTCTGTACTGCGTACGTGTGGGGGCACATGTTCATGAGCTTGGGCACGCATACTGCCTCCGTTTCATGTGTTCACGTATATGTGCATGCCCATGTGTGGTGTCCCACAGGTTCTGCTCTTCCTCGCAGCAGTGCTGCTAGAGAAGCAGATCGTAGTCATCTGCCCCAACATGGTACGCTCTGCTCTTCTCCTCCCCCCTCTCACTTCTTCCTCCCTTTTCCTTGACTCTACATCCCTTCTCCCTGTCTTTCTTATTGAGATGCCAACGAGCGTTGTATCCGAGGGCCATAAGAGAGCATACAGAGCAAACACACAGTGGTCACAGCATGTGACGATCCATAGCAGTCACACTCATAAGCGTCACTCTCGTAAACGCACATCGTAGGTCCTCACCTATCAGCACTCACATTAGCCCACCGCTCAATCAAAGAGAAAGCCAATTAGCAACACATCACACTCATTGTTACTCCCCATCCACTCTCACGCCAGCACGCCCCCCACCCACTCCACAACGAGCACATGAATCTGTTTTTTGAGAATTCCCAAAATGCAGTCCCCCGCCCACTTCGCAATGAGCACATGAACACCAATTACAATCCCCTTCGCTCCCCTCCCCACCCACCCATCCGCTCGCTCACTCCCCCCCATCTGGCACCTCCGCACCTCCGCCTTGCGCTGCCCATGCCCGTCCTCAGAGCCTGCTCTCCTCTGCTGTGCTGGCCATCGTGCCTCTCATCCGCCCCTTCATCTGGCAGTCCGCCCTGCTCCCGGTGCGCTTCCTCCCACCCACCCTCCCTCCCTCTCTCCCTCCCCCCCTCCCTCCCTCCCTCCCTCCCTCACTCCCTCACTCCCTCACTTCCTCCGCCTCTCCCTCACTCCCTCACTTCCTCCCTCCGCCCCTCCCTCACTCCCTCACTCACCCCACTCCTTTTACTGTCAACTCTCTCGTCCATACATCCCTACTCCCCTATCTTTCAGTCATGTGCTGCACGTGTGCTACTAACCACCAGCCCCAATCCAGCCATACCTGCTCTTTCTTCCTCACTTGTGCGCCTTTGCTCAAGACACATACCTACTCAATATGTTACACTCCTCCACTCCATTTTTCTTGACTATTAGAAGCAGTGAAAACAAAACACCTTCATCCACCTCCTTCTCCATACTGACACGGCTCACTGTGTGTCGCTCTTTCTCAATATGTCCTTCCATTCACCACACTCCTGTCATCTCCTCTCCTCTCCTCTCCTCTCCTCTCCTCTCCTCTCCTCTCCTCTCCTCTCCTCTCCTCTCCTCTCCTCTCCTCTCCTCTCCTCTCCTCTCTCTCTCCTCTCGTCTCCTCTCCTCTCCTCTCCTCTCCTCTCCTCCCCTCTCCCCTCCCCTCCTTTCTTCTCCTCTGCTCTCTTCTCCTCTCCTCTCCTCTCCTCTCCTCTCCTCTCCTCTCCTCTCCTCTCCTCTCCTCTCCTCTCCTCTCCCCTCCCCTCCTCTCTTCTCCTCTGCTCTCTTCTCCTCTCCTCTCCTCTCCTCTCCTCTCCTCTCCTCTCCTCTCCTCTCCTCTCCTCTCACCTCCTCCTCCCCTCTCCTCTCCTCTCCTCTCCTCTCCTCTCCTCTCCTCTCCTCTCCTCTCCTCTCCTCTCCTCTCCTCTCGTCTCGTCTCCTCTCCTCTCCTCTCCTCACCTCTCCCCTCCCCTCCTTTCTTCTCCTCTGCTCTCTTCTCCTCTCCTCTCCTCTCCTCTCCTCTCCTCTCCTCTCCTCTCCTCTCCTCTCCTCTCTCCCTCTCCTCTACTCTCCTCTCCTCTCCTCTCCTCTCCTCTCCTCTCCTCTCCTCTCCTCTCCTCTCCTCCCCTCTCCTCACTGCAGGTCCTGCCTTCCCAGCTGCTGCCTTTCCTCGACGCGCCAGTCCCCTTTGTGGTAATCTCCTCTCCTCTCCCCTTCGCTAACTGTCTCTCGTCCCATAACATTCGTGCATTCCCTCATCCTTACATACCCACAAATCGACTCTCGCCATAGCACACTTTCTTTTCTATGATTCACCCTCGCTTTCCCCTGCCCTCCCTCCCCCCCCACCACGATCCATGAATCCCACACCCTTGGCCTTTACTACCAGGTGGGTCTGCAGGCCTCCATGGTGTGCGTGAGAGAGAGGGCCTCCTCCCTTGTTATAGTCAACCTCGCTAAGAACAAGGTGCGCACTCCCTTGCTTCTTCTTACAGCACGCCCCCTCCTCCCTTGCGTGTGCTGCCACACGTACAACTTTCTCACACATGCCCGCAGCACCTGCTGTTACACCCCCGAGGCTTCCTCCCTCCTCACACCCTCATCCCCACCACACTCTGTCGGTCCCAATACCTCACGCACATTCTCCCCTCTCCCTCCCTCCACCACTCTCCGTGCCCCAGGTATCTCTCCCCTGCGAGCTGCCCCTTCTACCAGAGCATCAGGACCTAGCAGCCTGTCTGCTGCCCCACCACACTGCCATGTCAGGGGATGCCGATGCTGCCACCCGCCTCGTCTTCCGCACCACTCCAGAACAGGTAGGCACCGCTTTGGAACCGCAGGCTCCACATCAGAACCGCTACACACCACTCAAAACCGTCCAACAACACTGTGCTCCCCCCACTCTCTTACCCCACAACCTCACTCCCCGTCGTGCACTCGAGCTCAGCCCATCTCACAAGATCCTTTGATTCCTTTTGATTCTCCCACGGCCCCAGGCGCGGGCAGCAGAGCACTTCCAGACGAGTCTACTGGCGTATTTCCAGTCCTTCTGTGCTTCCATCCGCTGCTACACAGTCACGGCCATCGGAACCACGGGGGAGAGAGTGAGTTATCTGTCATGAGCCATGGCACAAAACACACTGCTATGTCCTTCACCGGCCAATCAACAGGCACCTACCCACCCACCCACCCAGCACGCACCCACCCACCCACTCTCCCTGTAGTTCTTTCCTCTTGGCTTGGGAACACTGCACTGCCTTAGGTGCTTGTTGGTGCAAATGAGCTTGTTTGTCGCATTCCAGCGCACTCAATCCAACTTCGTATTTGTCTTGCAATATTTTGAGGTTGTTCATCCATGTCCCGGTACCTGCACACCCCAGATCGCCTCTCTTATTGCCCCACAACCCCTGCACTCCCAGCCACCTATCAACCCCCTGACTACCCCGTATATCCTCTCTCTGGCCCTGGAACCCCTATGTACCTGTGTGTCTTCTCACCCACTCCTTTGCACAACAGGTGCCTGTTCTGCTGAAAGAGCCGTTTGTCAACTCCTTCTCACCAAAAAGTCAGCCCTTTTTCAAGGTGTGCTTACAGCCCCATTGACCTCTCCCTATTACTGCTCCATGGCTGCTGGTTGCCGTGCAAGAGAGCTTTCCACGCACGTATAAGGGTGCATGTTTACATGAATGAGTACTTTCTGTTTCTATTTCTACCGCTATAATTACCACCCCCTTATTTTCTATCATGGTGACTCATGCACTTGTTCTTCCTGTGTACCGCTCGCTCCCGGCCAGCTCTTCTTCGAGACTCAGATGTTCTCCGTGCACAGCGACAAGCTGCTTGCCTTTCCTGAAATGGGAGGCAAACCAAACTTTCCCGAAGGGGTCGGCCTCTGAGTGCTCCACATCTAGTCGCCGTATAGAGTGGTCGATGTCCTCGAGATGCGTCAACGCAGATTGCTATGCTTTTATACCTCACATCGTTCATCATGAAGGTGGATAGGATGTTTCAAGATGAGGTATCACAAGCGTTTGTGTTTATTCCATGGGCACTTGAGTAGTAATATCGCTTGCTTAACTTCGCAATCATTATCAGGGCCCTACACCGTTTTTCATGAGCTCAAGAAGCCCTAGAATCGTTAACAAACTAGTGTGGAGATTTCGAACGGCGGATGTTTTGAATCAATGTGTTAGCATTACCAGTATACGAGGACAATCATCGATTACTATAATCACCCTCAATATTGTACCGTAGACTGGTCTTATATCATCATGAGTACAGCATCAAGCAAACTTCGTGTCAGAGGCAACAATACCTGCGAAGTACGGCATATCTCTACTAATTTTCAACAGGTTTCCCATGACCAAAGCATGTACCGCATCAAACGCCGTGACAATTGCATCCTTATCATCATCAACGTCGACGACCACCTCGGCGCCAGAACAAGCACCGTGCTTCGCGATAATTTCGAGAACATCATACAATAAAAAAATCGACGTCACCATATCCCAAAAGGGATCTAGGATCGGCTCCGAGTTATTCGTAGTGCAATTGCAGCAGAGGTAGTGACGTAACATTTGATTAGAGTGAATGTAAACAACCGAAGTGAGTAACAGTTGCATACCTTAGTTTTTATGGGGACAGAAAGAAACACAATAAGGTATAATTAACCGTGTACTCCAAGGGGTACATTAACTTATTGCAACGAAATTTGACTATGCAGCGCGGGAGCCAGTTTCAAACATGTTCCCGCCTCCACCGGTACTAGCCCTACAACTGCTTCTGTCGCTTCGACTCGCCTAATGCCGGCTCCTGTTCGTTTAGGGATGCATTCTCATACGATTCATTTGGCAAGGAAACACTCGCTAAAAAGTTCGGAACCGTCCAAATCAACTTGTATGCAACACCCACTTTTCCATCAAGACACACCCATAAGATTACGCCACTCTCTAACTCGAAACCTTCAGTTACGTGCCTACGGATCTTTCCTACAGCACAAGCTAGGTCGCTCAGTATCTTAGGCAACCTGAAGCGGAGTATATATCATATATACGCCAGAGACAGTAATGCTTCATATCTATGCCCGATTTTGACCTGACCTACAAGGTGAGAGTGATTGAGGGGTTAGCAACAAAAAGTTGGTCCAATATGTAGTGATAAAATGTAGAAAAATCTTGATGACTCATGAGAGTATCATTCATAGCCCATCGCGTCCGAGTTTCTAGTTGAATGTGCTAAAATTATGAGGATGTTTTGTGTAGCAAAACGTCTTATTTTTCTATACCCGCCCACTGATTTTTTTTTTTCATGGTACATCATATTTACGATAAGTTCACACCCTCAATCCACACCTTGGTGTAAATTCCTTAGGTCAACGTTTTTGTAGGGTAGTTATCAACGTTTATGGAATTCTTGACGAGGGTCCGACATACTTTTGTAAAATGGAAGGCAGCTTAAACCTACCGAAGCCTATCACTCAGAACACAAAGCGTGATTTACGTTATGGAGACTACCTTCCAGATGTCTATTGATAGTCCCTCAATCTCTAGGTGTCCATCACGTCTAGCCAAAAAGCGTATGGAAATCAGGGTAGAGGGGGTGTGAAATTATAGCAAATGGGGTGTACAATGGCCGTTTTCTTGGAACCAGGAAATCCGTGGTTTGAAACGAGGCCCTTGTTGTGTCCATTCTTTCAGAACAGAAGCAGACACGCTCTGACTGCAAAGGTACAAGACCACCTTCTGCTGGCCTGGACGGGCTGACATCCAAACTGTCTGGATTGCAGTCCACTCGTGTGAGGTGAGGGTCAAAAGCACTGCTCCTGGGATGCGGCTTGTGTGTGAGGATGTGCAGTGCTACACGGATTTTGGTTTTGGGATTCTGTTTTTTCGGAAATTTGACTAGTGGTTTAAATCCATATCTTTTTCGCCAAATATGATCGTTTCCAGTGTGTGAATGGGCTGTGAGTTGTTGTTCAGATTCTTCGTAATCGTGGACATGTATACGATTACTTCATCACTTTTGGTTTACCAAACGTATATGTCTATTTGTGATTTCCGAGAGACCTCTGATGAAATACAACTAAAAGAGGATGCGTACAGTAGTGGGAAAGCATGGCCAACTTGGTTCCAAACAACTTGGGGGAGGCCATCACTTCAGCACTTTTCCTGCCCAGAGGCCAGCAGCCGAATGTGTGCCATGAATCTGCAAATGTGTGGTTTCTGTTGGGCCAATGTGCTGGTTCTTCTGTTGTTTTGTCGAAATCAGAAACTCGTCTAAGATTGGCCGACAAATTTGCCTTCGATTCGAAACACACACTGGTGGTTCTTGCCATGCGCTTCCATCCATTCTGATTCTTCCTGACCCCTTGAATCCTGCTGAGTTTCTAGGGTGTACAGAGAAAACAAGGAGCAGTTGGGCTGGGAAGAGGTGGTTTCAATCATTATGCAACCACATGATTCATCATTATCAACGTGGAGTTGCGCATCCAGAAGGAACGAGAAGCAAAGCGAATAACCAACAAGCCGCCCTGACGAGACTTGGGAGGGAACTCTCAATTGCGACGTTTGAGAGGGAATGTGGCTGATGTAGTTGACTTTAAAAAAGGGTAGAACATTTCACGATAAACACTTAGCAAGTGCCCGACAGGTTTCAGGATCTAGGGCGAAAATAGATTTTGCCTGCTCTAGGGCGACGAGGAAAACAATAGTAGAATACTAGTCCTGCCTAAACTCAGTTCACGGAACCCTTTCAGGTCGCTTTTTGAATTGGTTCCCGAATCTTCGCGCGTTTCCCGGGCTCCGACCAACCAACGAACGACTTAGAACAAGCCAAATCCATCCACGCCAGCAGCACACGACTTGGATTGGTGGTGGCGACTTCTGATGTCTGCCCACCATAAAAGTCAGGACATTGAATACCGTATAGCTTTTCTTCAAATAATACTTGCAGTATGACTATCGGGGATCTGAGGCGTGTCTGTGACTATTCAAAGATGAAGCCCACACAAAGTGATTGCTAAGCACGTTGCGGTGGTCTCTAGTCTTCGCGATGTGGTATCCTAAAGGTTCTAATTCTGTACTGTAGTTTCGCGAAACAACCCTCGAGATTGTACAGCCCGTAAAATTACAGGGAAGGTGATGTTCAGACCCCAGAAACGCCAGCCCATCCCAACCTATGGGATGGAAGCAAGTTCTACCAAGGCGCCGCATGCGTCGCGTTTGCGGTTGTCTTCACATCGTGGCAGAAGAAATTGCCCTTCTATCCGCCACAACCCAATGTTATGGAGTGGTGTGGTTGGGTTCCCCAGTGCGCGTGAACTCCCCCCCATCTGCCATCACGACCAGCAACATAACACGCCGAGCAAAGGAATTCATGTCGACCAAGCAACCTCGTATTTCAGCCCTCGTAATGCAGCTTCAGACATGAGAATCAATCTCAAGCGAGTAGTACTAGAAGCCTCAGGTCTCTTGAAACGAAACAGTAGGTCCATTTGGTCGCCAGTTAGAATGTTTCAGAATCTGGCCCTTTCTCAGTGAGTGGCTTGCGTTCTGCTCCGTTACCCAAGGAAGTCATGCTTTCGTCGCTGATAGGATTGCGCTTTCTTTCTTTCCGCCACACCCATCAGCAATCTTTCGTAGACGAGGTCGTGCAGTGATTCTCCGTAGTTCAAAGTACTCTAAGAACGCTGAAGCATCCCCGTGACAGGCGGAAGTATGGACAACAGCGCGATGGTCCGTCCACGAAAGAGCGCCCACTACCACTCCCTCCTTGAAGACCGCGGAGGCGTTGCGGCGGGCGCAGTAGAGTCGCTTCCTGTACGTGAACCCCCCTGATGCTCCTCGCTTTCTATTCCTGCTGCAGCTGTTGCAGATGAGATGAATTAAGAGGGTCTACCTGTCTATATCCCGCCTATCTACCACCATCGCCCTGGTCTCGTCATCCCGGAAAGCCGAGACAAGCTACACCATCATCCGAAAAGTCTCTCTTAAAAATCTCGCGCCCCTGGTGGCTCCTTAGTACCTCCCGTCGACGCTTTCACCGCGGCTCGCTCGAACTATTTCTGCGCGGATCAATCACAGCAAGTGCTTTCAACGTACGGCACCCCCCGTTGATAGAATTGTTGATTTCTTCTAATGTGACGTCCTAACCGTTTTCACCTTCTCTTCCCGTGTCCCGACAACAGGACGAGCTCCTTCTTCTCATTCTCTCCAAAGCAGCCGCCGCCGCGGCATCGCCCGTCGATTTGGCAAATCTCGCTCTCACGTGAGTTCGAGAGGGGATTTCTCGTACCATCGTTGCTATTAGTCGTCGTAGTAGTAACATCGTCGTCCGTGCACGCGTCGCATGATGCAGCACGGTGCTCCGCTATCAATGTTCGTAGAGTGGTGTCTGTAGTTCCTCGTTGCGTCATTGCGGCTCGAGCTGTAACGTAGCAGACACGAGTTCGCTTTCCCTGATCCACGGCGCTCCTCATTAACACGGTAGTCATTATGTCTCCGACGCGTGTCGATCTCTAGATCATTCGTTCTATTCCCAACGTCTCTCTCCGATCCGCACCTCCTGTCCACTCATTCCTCCCACAGATCTTCCCGTTTCGCGCGTCTCGTCCGCGAGCCCCCGGTGCTCTCCCGCCTACCACTGCGCGCCCTCGTTCCTTCCGCGCGTCTCTGGGCCTCCGCGCCCGCCACGAGCGCCGGAGAGAGTGAGCCGAACGCCGCGCGAAGTTCCTACGGCGCCTGCGACGGGGAAAGGAATGCCGTCACGGATTTGAGCGGCGTCGAGCGCGACAAATGTCGCATGGCGTGCCGATTCTTGTTGCAGTGCGGGCTGGCGGGGAGCGCGGATGCTCTCTACGTGCTCGGAATGGTGAGATCTGTCTATTCGATCTCATGACGGCCGCGCATGGCGATGCATAAGGACGCATGGCGCGCATTCATGATTTGTGTTGAATCCAAGTTAGATCACCTTTCGTAGACTGATCTTCTCTCCCTGTGCCACCTTTGCTTACTCTTCCTTCTCCACTCCCCCTTTGCCCCAACCCTCCTTCCTCCCTTCCACCATCCACCAATCAGATAAAGTTCTACTGCCATAGGGACTTCTGGGCGGGTGCGAGCCTGCTGGTGTGGGCGGCGGAGAAGGGGCACGTGGCGGCCATCTATTCGCTGGCGATCATCCATTCTCACGGCAGTGGCGGCGGCAGCAGTGACGGCAACCCCGCCGCTGCGACTGACATTCTGTGGCATGCTGCTAGGGCGGGCAGCAAGCAGGCCTTACAGGAGCTGGGCCACTGCTACTTGGTACGAGAATCTTTCTCCACTTCCTCCCTTACTTGAACCCCTCGATCGGTCATCGTTCCCTCTCTCTCTCTCTCTCTCTCTCTCTCTCTCTCTCTCTCTCTCTCTCTCTCTCTCTCTCTCTCTCTCTCTCTCTCTCTCTCTCTCTCTCTCTCTCTCTCTCTCTCTCACACACACACACACACACACACACACATTCTCTCCCTGTCTCCCCATTCTTCCCCCCGCGTCGCCTCCTCAGGACGGCCATGGAGTGCCGCAGCGCACGCTGCTGGGCGCGCGGCTGCTGCTCGCCGCCATGTGCCCCGCGCTCGCAAACTCCCCGCACTCCTCGCCCGCCGTGCAATCCGCCGCGGTGGGGCTGCAGCTGCAGAGGGTTCGGGGAGAGGCGAGAGACACGGCCCGGCAGTCGCACAGAGGCCAGGAAGTGGTCGTGCAGTCGCACCAGCAAAACCACCAGCAACAGCAACAGCAGCAGCAACAGCAGCAGCAGCAGCAACAGCTGACAGATTCACCAGTAGCATCGACTGCTGCAATAGTCACCACTGGAGTGGTGCAAGAGCCGCCGCAGGCACGAAGGTGGTTGCTGGAGGAATGTGGATCAGAGGTGAGAGGTGCAGGGGTGAGTGCTTCCACCCTCGCTGCAGCAACACCACCGCCAGATCACAACCTCACACACTCTCTCCACTCCGCAGGGGGGGCCTCTGCGCAGACGATGAGCCTGAATGCGCGATCCCGCGGGGCACCCACCGTCTCGCTACAGCCTGTTTCGCTACAAGGATCGACGTCGCTCTCGTTGCAGCCACTGAGGGGGCAGCAGGGGCCGGTGATCTCCATAGTCCGCTGCGCTGCTGGGTGCCACACTGCCATTTCCGTGCTCTCTCACTCCTCTCCCACCTCTGGGTGTGCTGCTTCGCCTCACGCTCTCGCTCCCTGCTCCTCCTCCAGTGCACCTGCTCCTCGCACAGCAACCAGCCGTGGCGGTTTTGAAGCTTTTGCTCCCAGTCGCCTTGCCACGGGCTCACGCGCTGATCTGGCATCCTATCCATCCAACATATGGCAAGTGAGAGATGCTCCATGGGCTGCTGAATCGGCTGGTACCAACACTGGGGATGATGATCAAGGCTGGCGCATGCCTGCAGTTGCAGCTGCACCTGCTGTGTTGGGAGCAGCAGGAGTGGATATTAACTTAGAAGCAGCGGCGGCGGCAGCAGCAGCGGAGCAGCACGGTCTCACATCGAAAATTGCGGAGCTTTTTGCGCCGTCGGGGGAGAATGGAAGCGGCACAGAGCCGGGGCAAGGCCAGGCGGGATTTGAAGGCCTGGCATCTGCTGATGCTGGCATGAGTGGTGGCATGGGTGTTGGTGCTGGCGCGGACGCTGGTTCTGCTGCCCCTGGCTCTGGTGCTAGTGCTGCCACTGGTTCTGCTGGAACCTCACATGGGCATACTAGCATGGCATCGTTTTTCAGGGACTGGAATGCACTGCATGGGTGGCCGGACGGGTGCAAGATGTGCGAGAATGCGCAGTGTGGGCGGCCTGAAACTCGGGCTCATGAGTTCAGGCGGTGTGTGGTGTGCGAGCGGGCGGCGTACTGCAGCAGATACTGCCAGGTGATGGACTGGAAGCGGATCCATTATAGAGTGTGCAAGTCAGGAGGGACCCATACCCACTGAATGTGCACGGTGCCACAAATAGCTTATCATGTAGCATACTAAATAGTACTGTAGGTCTCTTTTTGGGGTGCATGTAAAGAGGATATGTGGTTGTTTCAGCTTTCACAGTAGAATTTAGAGTCCCAGTATGATTACTGGTGTACTACAATACTTTTCCTAATTAGTACAGACAATCAACTGGTACGGTACATGTACTTGCCTATTTGTGCCCACTCGGAGCAACCTGTAATGGCCATTACGTGTCAGCCAAACAGCACTAAACCCCGTACTACAAAGGCCACAATAACTTCCTGGAGGAAAATTCTGGGTTAAAACTGTATCACATGCCGTAATAAATGTACATAAACGGCGCCACATTAGATACAATCATCAACTAGCATGTCCATCTCGTCCCAAGCTCAACGCCTCCTCATCTGCCACACGGACAGTCCCCAAGGCCGCGCCATTCCCGCCAAACCAGCAGCAGCCCCCCTTTCTTCCATTCCCTCCGCCTCTATGCTCCCCAACTCCCCCAGACTCACTGTGCCCCTCTCGTCTTCCACTGCTCCCGACACTTCCCCGTCCCTGCCTTGCACGCCCGCTCCTTCCGTCTTGATCCCACTCGCCGCATCTGGCGCTGCCACAGGCGCGCGCCCAAGTTTGCGGTTCTGGCCTGAGCGCGGCGCACCAGCAGCACCGGCGACAACCGTACTAGTCCGAGCTTCACTCGCGCTACTACCTCCGTTGGGACTTCGACTAGTGCCTGCTTGTGACTCAGTCTCCAACCCGCCGCTATTACTACGGCTGCTCCCATTTCCGCGGGTATCCCACGGCTGGACGCTGTATCCGCTGCCCGAACGCGCGCGCGCTTCGTCCGCCGCAAATAGCGCCGATTGTTCCGGGCTGAAAATATGCTGCACGAACGTGAGCACGAAGAAGAGACCTACTAGTAGCACCAGCATCGGCAGCATCACCCCTTCCGCTCCCTCACCCGCCTGCCCGCTCTTGCTTCCGCCGCACACGCCCCTGCGACTCCTGCTGCTCTTGCTCTGCCGCCGGTCGTGGCCCTTCCGCCCGAAGTGGCCGCGCAGCCAGGGGTTTGCGCTGCTTCGCGTGGCGGGCGCGGGGAGCAGCGACTGGCTGGACGGCGGGCGGGGCGGCTTCGCGGCGCATTTCGGAGCGCGGCTTGCAGCGCGATCGCAGGCGGGGACGTCGGGCGCGACAGCGACGCCTCTTTTGGTCCGAGAAGTAAAGAACGACGCGAGTTGCTCCATAAACGAGCCTGCGTCAGCGGTGCGAAGCTCGCCACGTGAGGGCGAATGTCGAAGCCCCGATACTGTCACACCGGGTGCGTGAAGCTTACTGTGACCCGAGCTCTCGGTCGCACCGGAGAACGGTCGCGCGGAGGGGCTTCCGCCATCTCCGCTGCCGCGCAGCACGCTCTTCCGCCGTTCGCGTGAGGGACTGAGGCTCCGCTGTAGCGGCTGCTTCACCACCTGAGTTAAGACCTCCTCCTGCTGCTGCTGCTCCTGCTGCTGTTGCTGCTGCTGCTGCTGTCCCAACCTTCCGTAACCATCCGCTTCCCAGCAGTTCCCTTCCGCCCGCAGAGGTTGCTGGTCCTTTTTCGATTGCGCAAGGTCGGTCGCGGAAGGGGGAGCAGGTAAAGCGCTAATGCAGGTGTTGGGGCTGGCGGCGGTTTTGGCGGCGGTGGAGGTGTACGCAATCCCGGGGATGACGGGGAGAGCAGGTGGAGCGAGGGAAATGGGCGGGGTGGAAAAAAAGCAGCCGTAATCAAGCGGCTGCTCGGGATGCGCGGAGGGGGGAGGGCTGGGCGCGCGCGGGCTGGGGGTGAAATTCCAAGCCTGAAAGAGGTGCGGATGGATGGAGCGCGAGGAGGGCGAGAGGAGGATGGAGGCGACGGAGGCGGAGATATCGTGGGTTAGCGCCACGAACGGTAGCATATGCTCGCTCTGCGGACTGTACGGCGGCGCGCCTGGGTACGCGGCCGCGGCTGCCTGTTCCATCGATGCGCGATAGCTAAGATTTCGAGGGAGTCTGAGAATGGATTTCCGCGGGTTAGTTTGATTAGGAGTCTGACTGCGCTTTCAGGGACACGATGTTCCTCAAACTACTGAAGCTCAATGCTTTCGCCAAGAGAGGAGATATTGACAATCAGACAGCGGGGCGATTTCGACTCGAGCTTGGGCTTGCGAATCCTTTTTACACCAAGCCCACCGATGCCGAAGGAGAGGAATTGCGAGTGAAATGAGACGGGAACGGGTGAGAAGGGCAGTGAGAGCAGCAGTCGTCGTAGGTGCCAAGAACCATCGGTCCACTGCGTGGGCTGGACTGGAGCGAGGGGAGGGGAGGTGGTGGTGGTGAGGCGGGTGGTTGAACCAGCGGCGCAATGCTTGCTCCGATGGTGCAGGTGGGTGGGGGAGCGGCGTTGTGAGGTGGCTTGGGTTGGGGTGTGGAACCACCACCAAACCAGAGGCAGGTGTGCTAGGGCTAGGACGCGGAGACGGAGGGTTGAAAGATGGGGGAACGAGTGATGAATTGCGCGTTTCGGCGGAAGTGAAGCAGCGTGTGTTGTGTAGTGTTGGGGATGGGTGGGTGGAGCCGCCTGTGCGGTGCGCGCGAGCTCTCCCAGATGAATGAAGGGCGCGTGCCTTTCCCCACCCAAACCAGCTATTTTTTCGCTGGCTTCGGTCAGGTCGTAGAGCTGCTGACGGGGAGAATATTTTTTATTCGGAATTGCCAACGCGTGTCGTGTCTTTGTCATTGACCTAGCTGGCACTGTTGACCAATAAGGGGTAAACTGTACACCGTTTGGCTCTGGATGGGTCTGGAAGTACTGTTTCGGGTAGGTGTTCCAGAGATGCGGTGCGGTGCGGCGACCCACCTGAACGTTCGCGAACGACCGACCCACAGCCTGACCGATACCAGCGCCTCGGACGACGTCGCCCTTTGACCGCCACGTCGGTGCATCTTCTTTGATGAGGCAGCTTTAGGACCTTCAAATCCCGACCCACCCGTAAGACAAATGCATCGACGGCAGTGAGCGCTCGTCTTGTCCACGCCACTCCATCACAGCACAGACCCGCACGGCATGCCTTGGCAACTCGGTTTGACGCAACTTGGCCAGGTAAGCTCTAGCGCCTCGTTTGAAGAACCGACAAGCAACCTGCGACTCGGGAGATTCCTTGCAGAAATATTACTGGTGGACCTTCCTCGGCGAAAGTCGTTCTCTCTGTAAGAGAGTCTGATACCATATAATGCTTCACTTTAGGCTACGTTAAAACGAAATCAGGTGCTGGTTCACCATGAATTACTGACATCATATTTATCCACTTGTTATTGTCGTATCTACCCCATATGTATATATCCGCTTATCATCTGTTAACAATTTGGGAAGGTTGTTATGTGCTGGCAATTTCAGGGTACATTCTTGTGGTGACACATCTGAGATTTTTGCATCACAGTTCATTGTTTGTACCTCCCTACACTGGAAAACACCCAAGTATGAAAATGACACATACAAAGCATTTGTTATGAGTTGTCGAACAGAGTTGCGCGGAATAACGAATAACGAGGCTGTGACTCAATGAACTGACGATACAATGAAAGGCATGCGATTATATAGCGAGACAACCTAGCTAGGCGGGAACCTCGGGAACGCGAGGTTGGGTGCAGGTTGGGCAATGGAAAGCCGAAGGCGACGCGAGGTTGCTTCGGCAGCAAGCAAAGCGGCCGAACGTGCACTTCCGAAAGTTGGGGTTGTACGCGGTTGAGTAAACCCCAGTAAGGAAAAAGGGTTTTTCCTTACACTACCCCCCCCTTTAAGAAAGGTGGTCAACATCCACAGCTCGCTTGCGGGCGAGGTAATCACCAAGAAGCGGGGAAGCTTCAAGCGAGGCGGATGGCACCCATGTGTCGTCCTCACTGGTGCGGTCAGTCCAACGGATAAGAAAGTCCACGTGGCGTCCCGAAGCGTCGAGCCGAACACGATGCGCCAAAATCTTGGACGGGTCGAGTGTCGGTTCCGGGACAGGTCGAGCTGTCGGGACGGCGTTCTGGCGCGCGATGTCTGTTGTGGCAGGCACGAACTTGCGTAATAAGCTGACGTGGAAGGCGTCGTGAATACGCCAGTCGTCGGGTAGTAGCAGCTTCGCGGTGACAGGTGTCACCATCTTGAGGATCCTGAAAGGCCCACAGAATCGTGGCCGTAACTTCGATGGGCCGGGCAGGTGCAGGTTCTTCGTGTCCAGTAGTACTAGTTGCCCAGCTGCCAAGACGAGTTCCCGTCGTAAAAGGTCGGTGTATTTGCGGGAAGTGGTATTCGCCTTGCGAATTGCGTCCGCAGCCTTCTCGCGAATTTCTTGGAGTTCTGTCACAAATGTTTGTGACCTCGGGACCGGGTTGTCAAGTGTAGTCGTTGTAGGTACCACCGGGTCCATCCCGTAATTCAAGAAGAACGGGGAGTGATTAGTCGTGCTGGACGGAGCGTTGTTGAACGCGAATTCCAGCATGGCGAGCGAATGTTCCCAGCGAGCGGGAGCGGGGCAGTTTGTCCTGATCAGCTGCTCCATCGTCTGATTGGTCCGCTCGGTCTGGCCGTCGGTTTGCGGGTGGTATGCCGACGAGAACTGTAGCTTCGTTCCGTACTGCGCCCACGTCTTCTCAGAATCACTAGGCAAGAATGAATGAAAGGAGAGGGGTTGAACTAGCAGGCAGTTGAGTACAAATAGCAAACCCTAGATTGGGCTGTACTCGCTATAGAGTACCCCACTGCAGGCTAGACAATAATAGCATTCTGACACACCCCCATAGCCAAAGTGGGGTGTAATCAGCAGAGCAAGCAAAGCAGTACAAGCTCAGGGTGGATCACAATGTCACCACACATTCTGAGCACAAGTTCAAGAAGCAATAGTTTAAAGTTCACAGTTATGAGCAAAGCTAGAGGCAGTCACAGAGGGCAAGCGAGGAGGAGGAGGGCTGGCGAGAGGAGAGAAGATGAAAGGCGCCGACTGAAGCTGCAGACACACGGGCAACAGGAGCGGCGCGCACAGTGGCTACCGAGCGCACGAGGGCACCGGACTACGGGAGTATCTGGCTCCGCGGCTACGACGAGCACACGCAGGAGCAACGGACCCACAGGCGACTGGCGAAGCAGGCTCGCTGGGCTACCGAAACGCGCGAGGGCATCCGGACTACTGGCGCTGCTGGCGTCACGACGGCTACCTCCACGCAACCTCCCCCGACCGTCCCACGCCCCTCTCACACACCCCCTGCTGAAACCCTAGCTCCACATCCACGGCACCCCCCTTAAACCCTAAACCCTCGGCTCCCACACACCACCCCCCTCAGCGGCAGCTGTAGCAGAGGGAGACGAGGGAGGAGGAGGAGCAGGGGGAGGAACTCACAACCGACACCCCCATAGCCGCCACCCCCACACTCTTCACCCCCAAACCCTAATTTAGGAGAACGGGCTGTAGGAGGGGTGAGGCGCCGGTAGAAGCACGGGGGACAGTGGAGAGGGCAGGAGCAGCGAGGAACGGGCCGCCCACGGGCCTGGTAGAGCCGCCCGAACCGCGCGCAGGCGGCCCGAGCCGCGCGCGGGCCTGGCGCTTCCCGTACGGGCCGCGCGCGTGCCTGGCGCAGCCCGTACGGGCCGCGCGCGGGCCTGGCGCAGCCCGTACGGGCCGCGCGCAGGCCTGGCGCAGCCCGTACGGGCCGCGTGCCGGGTGTACGGGCCGCGCGCAGGCCACGACGGGCGACGGGGGGCGACGCGCGGGTCCCCGTCGCCCGTCGCAGCGCCTCCCGGGGGCGACGTGCCGAGTGACGGGGCAGGAACCCGCCGCGCGCCTCGGGGCACACGGCGGGCAGAGAACCGCCGCGCGCCTCGGGGCGCACGGCGGGCAGAAAACCGCCGCGTGCCTCGGGGCGCACGGCGGGCTGAAAACCCTAGTTTCGACGCCGCGCGCCACGGGGCGCGCGGCGGACAGGGAGTAGCAGTAGCAGTAGCAGTAGCAGCGGAAGGCTTAGGTGGTGGGCCCACCCACAGGATCGACCCAGGAGGGTCGACCTGCTCTGATAGCATCTCAGAATCACTAGGCAAGAATGAATGAAAGGAGAGGGGTTGAACTAGCAGGCAGTTGAGTACAAATAGCAAACCCTAGATTGGGCTGTACTCGCTATAGAGTACCCCACTGCAGGCTAGACAATAATAGCATTCTGACACGTCTCCCTCCAAAATTTCGATGTGAACTTTGGGTCCCGGTCGCTGATGATCGCCGATGGGATGCCGTGTAGTCGCACAACGGTGGAGATGAAGAGGCGTGCAGTTTCTTCGGCGGTGATTGTCGTGCGACAAGGTGCGAAATGCGCCATTTTTGTGAGGCGATCGACGACGACGAGTACAGCGTCGTTGCCGGACGGCCCAGCTGGCAGCCCCGTGACAAAGTCCATCGTCACCTGTTGCCATGGTCGTTCGGGTGGCTCGAGAGGTTGCAGCAACCCAGCTGGCCGCTGACGTGTCGATTTCATGGCTTGGCACACCCTGCATGAGGACACATATCGCTGCACGTCGTTAGCAGAATCAGGCCAATAATACTGACGGTGCAACAACTTCTGGGTTTTATCAACCCCGAAATGTCCGGAGAGGTTGGAATCATGGACCTCCTGAATAAGGAGTTCGCGCAGCAGCCGGTAAGCGGGAACCCAAATCCGGTCAGTTCCGGCCTTTAGGTAATAATTCCCTTTCTGCGTCGTCGCCTGCTGGTGATTTCCAGTCGTGAAGAACGGGTCCGTAGTGTAGCCGTGGGTGAATAGTCCCGAAAGAAGCGGGTTCGAATGGGTGATCAGCAAAGAAGCGGATTGGACTGTCGGTCGGGTCAGGGCGTCGGCAATATTGTTCGCGCCCTTCTTGTAGGTGATCCTGTAGTGGAAGTGTGACTCCATGTAATCGAGCCACCGGATTTGTCGTGGGTTGAGGTTGGGTTGCGCTCGAAGGTACTGTAGGGATTTATGATCGATGCGTACAGTGACGTCGGCGCCAGTCAGGTAGCATCTCCACAGTTTAAACGCGTGAATGATGGCGAGCATCTCCTTGTCGTGAATCGGGTAGTTGCGCTCGGCTGCCTGCAACTTGCGTGACTCGTAGGCGATCGGTTGTAAGCCGTTGCCAAAATCCTGGAGCAGCACTGCGCCGATGGCGAAATCTGAAGCGTCGGTGACGACTTCGAACGGCTTGGATGGGTCGGCGATGCGAAGAACCGGAGGGGACACCAGTAACTGCTTCAACTCCTGAAAAGCCGCCTCAGCCTCTTCCCCCCACACGAAATTCCTATCCTTGTGCAGCAGGTCGGTCAGCGGGCCGGTTATCCCCGCCATATTCGGGATAAACCGCCGGACATAATTCACAAACCCCAGAAAACTCTGAAGTTCTGTGACATTAGTCGGGGCCTTCCATTCCTGGATGGTCTTGATTTTCTTCGGGTCGATTTTGATGCCGTCGCGTGAGATGACGTGCCCCAAAAACTCCAACTCTTGCTTAAAGAACTCGCACTTAGAGCCTTTGGTGATGAGCCGGTTCTCCTGTAGCCGCTTAAACACTGCGTCGAGGTCGCGGAGGTGCTGCTCGCGTGTCCTGCTAAAAATCAGAATATCGTCCAAGTAGACGATAACACACTTGTCCAGCAGGTCGCGAAATACCCTGTTCATGGTGCGTTGAAATGTTGATGGCGCGTTCGTGAGGCCGAAAGGCATCACGGTGAACTCGTAACTGCCGTAGCGGGTTCGGAAGGCGGTCTTGTGACAATCGTCAGCGAATACTCTGATTTGGTGGTAACCGCCGCGTAGGTCAATCTTTGAGAAGTAGCGAGCGCCGTGAAGTTGGTCGAGGAGGTCGTCGGTGCGTGGGATGGGATAGCGAGACTTGATGGTAACCCGGTTGAGCGCGCGATAGTCGATGCACATGCGAATGCCGCCGTCCTTCTTCGGTGTGAACAGGATCGGTGCGGCGAAGGGCGAAGTACTGGGTCGGATGAAGCCCTTCTCCAACAGTGACTCAAGTTGACTTCGAAGCTCCGCGAGTTCGGGCTGAGTCAACCGCCACTGTGTACGAACAGTCGGATGCGCGCCAGGTTCCAGCTGGATTTTGTGGTCTTCGGGTCTCTCGGGTGGCAGGCCAGGTGGCAAATCGTCGGGGAAGATGTCGGGGTACTGTCGAATCAGCTCCGCTAAATCAGGTGGTACAGCTGCGCACAGCTTCTCGATGTCGTTTCCGTCAGTGTCGGCTGCCAACTCGCGCAAGCATACGGCGAACAGTTGCGCACCCCTGTTGACGTGGCGTGTAATCGTGATGGCTTTGACGCATGTAGACTCGATGCAGTCCGGAGTCCACGCGGGCAGAGTAATCAGCTTCCCGTCCTTGCTGATGCTGCACGATCCCGTCGTCCAATCGATTACCGGGTTGTGCCGTCGCAGCCAATCGCGTCCCAGGAGCACGTCGCATCCGTCCAACGTCGTCGCGAGAAACTTCATGCTGAAGCCGAAATCGTCGCCGCACTCAATCCGCACCGTCCGTGTTTCTTCCAAAATCGCCAGAGGCGTCCCATCCACGAGGCGGGCGTCAATTTCGGGCAGACACCTGTCCAGCTGCAACTTGCATTTTTTTGCTGTCGCCAGATTGAAGAGGCTATGGCTAGCCCCGCCATCGACGAACATTTTTATTTTTTTCTTAACAACCGTGCCAACAACCAGCACAGGGTGATCCACATGTTCACCCCCGTTATTCGTCCGAGTGCGATCGATTGCATGAATCGGAACCACGACTCGGTGGGGATGGTGGGGTTCGGGCGACAGAGCACAGTCAGTAAGGGGCCCGTCTGTTACTGACTCTTCCCATTTCCCGGCTCCTTCCCGTCGTTCTTCTTTCCCTGCGTCCTGTCGGGGCAGTCTTTATACATGTGGCCCGGCTTCCCGCACTTAAAACACAACCCTGTAAAAGGGCGGTCTGGCGCATGGACTCCGTTAATCGTGGCCCGCTGGGTCTGTCCACGAAATCGGTTTCCCTCCCGAGAACTCGATCTCGCCCACTGCATCAGCGCGTCTGTGCTCTCGGCCAATCGGACGGCTTCGTTGAATGTTGCTGGACGGCTGCGGCGCACCTCGTACTGTATCTCATACTTCAAGCCGCTGATGTATTTATCCAACCGTTCAGCTTCCGCCATGTCGTCCACTTGATCCGCGAGCGCCATAAACGACGCTGTGTAGTCTTGAACAGAAGCCAACTGTGACCAGGTACGCAGCTTCATGCGAGCGTGTTCCGAGGCGGATACATGCTCGAAACGCTCTCGTAAGGCTGCGCCCCACTGCTTCCACGTGCGAATTGTGGCCACACCGAATATCGATGATGCCCTCCCAATAGCAGAGTCCGAAGTCCCGTCTGCCGCATGTGTCACACCTGTCGGGGTCCCCGTGTCCAAGGTTCGTCGCCACCACTCAAGCGCCGGGCCTCGCAGAAGCGATACCGCGTAATTAATACGCGTGGCGTCGTCGTTGACATTCGCTGCAGTGAAGAACACCTCCACGCCGAACAACCACCCCTTAACAGTAGTGTTCTTGTCGGTAGGGTTGAACGGGGGCGGGCTCGTAGGCTTTATCTTGATTGTTGTCACTGCAACTGTTGTCGCTGCCGCCGCTCGCTGCCTATCTTCTTCTTCGAAGCCGCGTGTGAGCTCCTCCAACGGATTGCCGCTCACCGCTTGACCAGTGCTCTCGCCTTCTTCAGCGGGCGACTCCTGGCGCGCTTCACCTCGCGCCTGGCGTAGCTCGTTGTTTTCTTCACGTAGTCTCTCCACCTCTGTCGTTAACGCCTTCATGCCTGCCGACATCTCCGCCACTTGCTGCATCAACGCGTCAAATGCCGCCTGATCCATGAGTCGCAAGCTACGTCTAGTAGGCAAGTGGGTATCCGTGACTATCCGGCAACAGTGCAAGCGCAAAAGCTATCGGGGTCGGGCAAGTTTAATTTAATAAACTTTGCAACCAACCGCTTTGCAGCCCACCGTACCAGTCACACCCGTGCCTCTAAACTACCCTGGAAAAGCGGGGTGAACTAGGAAAGTAGCTCTGATACCAGGTGTTATGAGTTGTCAAACAGAGTTGCGCGGAATAACGAATAACGAGGCTGTGACTCAATGAACTGACGATACAATGAAAGACATGTTAGAATCTAGCAGCATGAATGAATGAACTAACAGGATGCAGGAGTACAAGTAGTAAACCCTAACTAGGTTGTACCCCATATGGGCTACCCCACTACAGCCTAGACAATATGCAGCACATATAGTTTGACACACCCCCATAGGCAAAGTGGGGGAGAACAAGGGGTCACACGACCAGTCAAGAGAAGCAAAACAAGCTCAGGGTGGATCACAACGTCACCACGCATTCTGAGCACAAGCAAAGGGCCACTGGGCCAGTTCACATGCAGAGATATATATGCAGCAATAACAGTACAGTGATGGCTACCTAGCAAGAGCCAGCATGCATATATATATATATATATGTACAGATCACAGTACAAGCAGAGACTACAGCAAGTGTGGAAACGTAGGCACAAGGCCTAACAGAGTACAAAAGCGCTGATGATCACCAGACGGAAGTGCCTTGGTGAATATGTCAGCAGTGTTGGCCCGAGTGGCCACGTGGCGAAGACGAAGCTGGCCTCGCTGCTGCAACTCTCGAGCCAGGAAGTACCGCAGAGCAATGTGCTTCGTTCTGTGCTCCAGTCTGTGCTCCTCACACAAGGCAATGGCGGCCTTGTTGTCAACGTACAGCACTGGAGGAGAACGAGGCTGCTCTCCCAAGTCAGTCAGCAGGTAGGTGAGCCAGCGTAACTCCTGTGCAGCCATGGCGGTGGCGTAGATCTCAGCCTCACAACTGGAGCCGAGAACTGAAGTCGAGCGTGTAGAACGCCACGAAACTGAACCAGAGCCAAGGCTGAAGGTGTAACCCTGTGACGACCGCTGAGTAGCCAGGTCGTCAACCCAAGAAGCGTCTGAGTGCCCAGTGAGGACAACTGGGCTCGTCCCTCCAAGCACTAGCCCCATGCCTGATGTGCTGCACAAGTAACGCAGTACCCTCTTAGCAGCAGCCATGTGCTCAGGTCGGTGCCGACCAGGAGCCACGTAGCGAGCCAGGAGACCAAGAGGGTACGCGAGGTCAGGTCGAGTGCAAGTCATCAGGTACATGAGGCAGCCGACTAGCTCTGGGTAAGGACCACTCGGCTCTACGGACTCGTCCGAAGGTGGAGCTGAGAGCGTGTGACCTGTAGCCAGAGGAGTGGCCTGTGCTGAAGACCAGGTGAAGCCGAAGCGCTGAAGGACCTGCTGCACCATGTGTGACTGAGTCAAGGTGATGGTGCGACGTGCTCTGTCTCGGGTGATCTGCAAGCCAAGGTAGCTGCGCAGCTCACCCAAGTCTGTGCACGTGTGTCTCTTCTGCAGCTCCGACTTCACGTGGGCGAGAGCCTCAGTGTCAGAAGTGGCAAAAACCAAGTCGTCGACATACACGAGGATGTAGAACGGCGGCAGGGAAGTGTCGGTGCGCAGAAACAGCGACGGGTCAGCAGTAGAAGGCGCAAACCCAAGAGCCGCAAGCGTAGTCCTCAGTGTGTCGTGCCACTCACGTGGCGCCTGGCGGAGACCGTAGACCGGCCGCCGGAGGCTCCACTGGGTACCAGGAGGGAACGACCCAGTGAAGCCCGGGGGGCGGCGCAGCCAGATCTCCTCGTGCAGGCTACCCTGCAGGAAAGCTGTGCTGAAGTCAAGAGAGTGAAGCTCGTAGTCACGGTGAGCAGCAACGTGCAGCAGCACCCGAAGAGTGGTCATCTTCGGAGTGGGGGAGAAGGTCTGGAAGAAGTCAACTCCCTCTCGCTGACTGAAGCCTCGAGCCACGTAACGCGCCTTGAAGACAGGCGGAGAACCCGGCGGCCGCTTCACCCTGAAAATCCACATGCCACTGACGATGTTCGCCCCAGGTGGGGGAACCTCGTCAACGTAGGTGCCTGTGGACTTCCAGGAAGCCATCTCTGCGTCCATGGCTGCCTGCCACTGAGAGGAGTAGGGACCCTCTATCGCCTCTGCGTAAGAGCGCGGAGTCGGGATGTCTGGTGCATCCGGGTCTCCCTCAGGGGCAAGTAGCGAGGACACAAGATGAGGTAAAGCAGCAGCAAGGCACTGGAACTCCTCCTGCCTGTCCTCAAGGACGTCCGTGCTAAGAGCACACTCACCCCCGACGGACGGAGGACAGACAGACTCAGACTCAGTAACAAGACTGGCAGCGAAGTCTAGACGACAGGCAGCAGCAAAGTCAACAAGCTCAGCGACAAGAGCAGACGCAGCAGCAGACTCAAACGACGGGTCAGTGACAACTGTGGCTAGTAGACGCGTGACAGTAGGGTGCTGAGCACGAAACCGGTCAGACGCAGGGTCTGGAACGTCAGGCAAAGAGGACGCAGGAGGAGACGGTAGAGGAACAGGCTGCGGAACAGAGGAAGGACGACGGACTACGAGGTGCGCGCTGGGGACAGCCGGCGGACGCGAACGAGGAACACGAGGACCGGTACGACCAGGACGAGCAGGCGAGACAGGACGCGACGCAGGCTCACGACGCACAGCAGGACTACCAGTCAGCTCAGCGTAAGGAGAAGGAGCAGGCAGCGGCGAGCCAGTCTGTAACGGAAGACCAGTAGACGACGGAAGAGTAAGAACCTGACGAAGAACAGAGGCAGACGGCGGCAGAGACGACGGAGACGGCGGAGCGAAGAACAGTCGTGTCGGCGCAGCTGCACCAGAACCAGCAGCTCCAGCAGCTCCAGTGCCTCCAGCAGCTCCAGTACCTCCAGCAGCTCCAGTACCTCCAGCAGCTCCAGAAGCTCCAGGCCCAGAGCCGACACCTCGAGTCCCAGGGTCTCCAACCTCTGTGTCTCCAGCAGCAGCACCCCCAGAACCAGCACCTCCAGTCCCAGGGTCTCCAACCGCAGGGTCTCCAGCAGTAGCACCCCCAGAACCAGCACCTCCAGCTCCAGGGTCTCCAGCCTCAGTGTCTCCAGCACGAGCCCCTCCAGAACCAGCAACTCCAGCACCTCCAGTAGACAAAGGACCAGCACGACTCCGAGCTCCAGCAGCGCGACGCTGACGGCGACCGTACCAGTCCTGCAGCTGCTGTGGGGTGAGAGGCACACGGGGACGAAGGCGGCCACTCCAAGGAGACCGCGCAACAGCAGACTCAGAACCCTCAGCGCCCGCACCCCCAACGGCTCCAGAACCTCCGGTGTCAGTACCCTCAGCACCAGTACCTCCAGCGACTCCAGAACCTCCAGCGCGAGCACCCTCAACAGCTCCAGGACCTCCAGCTCCAGCGCCACCAGGACTAGGCCCTCCAGCAGCTCCTGAACCTCCAGCGCCAGCACCCTCAGTAGCTCCAGAACCTCCAGCGTCAGTACCGCCAAGCTCAGCACCCCCAGACCCCTCACACGCAGGCTCAGCACCACCAGGCTCTACACCCTCAAGCTCCGCACCCTCAGGCTCAGTACCCCCAGACTCAGCACCCCCAGGCTCCGCACCCCCAGGCTCAGCACCCCGAGCAGGACCACTCGCAGGAGGACCTGAGTCACCAGTGACCTCAACCGGCGCAGTCAAGGGAGGAGGGTCTACCTGAGAAACACCTGAAGGAGCAGGACCGGGAGCGGGGAGGGGGTCTACCTGGGGAGCACCTGGAGCAAGGAAGAGCGGCGGGGGGGGGAGCGAGGCAGTGCGGTAGGGGAAGAGACGGTAAAAGGGAACCGACTCGTCGAACGTGACGTCCTGAGACGCAAAGACACGGCGCGAGGTGGGGTGGTAAAACTGCCAACCAGGCGCGTCAGGGACAAAGCCAAGGAAGACACAGGGAACAGCGCGGGCGGAGAGCTTGTCCGCGGTGGTATCGCGGACAAAGGCACGAGCACCCCAGACCCGGAAACGCGACGCATCGCCAACCTTCCCCGTCCACAGCAGTGTGGGCGAGGTCTCCGGCAAGGAGACTCGGGGCCAGAGGTTGAGCTGATGCGCGGCGTACCGGACCGCAAACGGCCACAGAAAATGGGGGGCAGCCGCATGGATCATGGAGGTACGAGCGACCTCCATGACTAAGCCAATGCGGCGCTCAGCAACCCCATTCTGCTGCGGAGAGGCCGGAAGCGTGAACGACTGGGTGATGCCGTGCTCCGCACAGTAGGCTGCCAAGAGGTCGGAGGAGAACTCACCACCTCTGTCAGAGTGCAGACGCAGGACAGGAAAGTCCGACCGGAACCGCTCGCGGAGCTGGAGACGAACAGCGCGGATCCAGGGGATCAAAACAGCAGGGACGTCCCCCTTGCTCTGCAAGGGGAAGACCGTGGTGTAACGCGTGTAGTCGTCGACGACCAGCAGGAAGTACCGCTCGCGGCCCTGTCCCTGGACGCGGGCTGGGCCCCACACGTCCAGATGGAGCGTCTGCAGTGGAGCCTCTGTGGGAGGAAACGAGGAGGAGTGAGGAGCGGCGCGCTGCCGCCCCTCGACGCAAGGAATGCAGGGCGGCGCAGGCGAGGGAGGGAGGGCAGGCAGGGACCTGGGAAGACCAGAGACCAGGGAGCGAGAGTGCATGCTACGCAGGCGAGGCAAGGAGGGGTGACCAAGGCGGTGGTGCCACAGGAGAGTGTCGTGCGACAAAGCGCGACACTCGCAGGGGGCCGCCAGCTGACCAGACGCAGACGCAAACGCAGACGCAGCTACCTGAGGGGACTCAGTAGTCAGTGTGTACAGACTCGAGCCAGGTGCACGGGTGAACGTGGCCAAGTGCCGGCCCGTCCTAGCACACGTACAGTGAGTCACTCGCTGACTCGCAGGAGTGAACTGGTCAACCCCCCCATCCTGGAGGTCAGCTCCACTCACCAAGTTCGTAGAGAACGAGGGGAGGTAAAGACCTGACAGCGAGCCGGACGGGACGGCCGGACACGGCAGAACCGTGGAATAGTGGGCAAGGACTGGACCCCCAGAGGGGTCCGCCAGGGAGACCGGGACTGGCCGACGGAGCGGCGTAAGTGCGGTGCAGTCGCGAAAGAAGGAGCGGGAAGCTCCTGAGTCAAGGGTGAAGGTGTGCGAGACCGCAGTGGGCGCAGTACCAGAGAGAGCAGACACAGCAGCACCTGATGCCACGGCCTCACCAGTACCTAGAGCAGTAGACGTACTAGCACCGAGAGCAGCAGCCTCACCAGCACCTAGAGCAGGAGACGCACTAGCACCTAGGGCAGCAGCCTCACCAGGGTCAGGCGGTACGCACAGGCAACAGGCACGGTCAGCACTAGTAGACAATGCATACATGGCAGTGAGAATAGCATCATAGTCAAGCGCAAAGATATCTACCCTCTGTCTATGCAGCTCCAGCCAGGTGGGGAGCTCAGCCTCGTCGCCAAACACTGTGCGCCAGTCGTCGCTCAGACGGGCGAAGCAGCGGGACTGTGTGTGACCAAGCGTCCCACAAGGCTGACCAGTCCTAGCACCTGTGCGAATGACGTACGGGCAGCGGACTGTACGCGTAGACCTGCTACACTGAGCGTACCACTCCTGGAGCTGCCGGGGCGTAAGTGTCTCACGTGGACGTCCCTGCAGCTGCAGCTGGCCACTGCCAGACGCTCCCAACTGACCAGCTCCAGGGCGACAGCTACGACGGCTACCGCGACAACCCCAGCTAGTATACCACTCACTAAGCTGCTGAGGCGTCAGAGGCTCGCGTGAATGTCGCTGGAGCTGCATCTGGCCACCTGCCAGTAGCAGTAGCGCAGGAAAGGCAGGCGCGGCAGGCAGGCAAGCAAGCAGGCAGGCAGGCAGGCAGGCAGGCCGGCAGGTAGGCAGGCAGCCAGGCAGGCAGGCAGGCAGGCAGACAGGCAGGCAGGTAGGCAGGCAGGCAGGCAGGCAAGTAGACACGCAGGCAGACAGGCAGGCAGGCAGGCAGGCCGGCAGGCAGCCAGGCAGCCAGGCCGGCAGGCAGGCAGGCAGACAGGCAGGCCGTCAGGCAGGCAGGCAGGCGCTCACCAAAGGCTGGGAGAGCAGGGCCGGCGCTCGAGTAGGCGCACGACAGCGGCGACGTCGGGGCCGCAAAACCGGCTGCAGAGCAGGGCCGAAACAGCTGGAGGGCGCTGCCGCGTCAGCGGCAGTAGCAGGGTGGGGCCGCGTCAGCGGCAGGTCGGGGTCGTGGCAGCTGCAGGGCGGGGCCGCATCAGCGGCAGGTCGGGGCCATGGCAGCTGCTGGGCGGGGCCGCATCAGCGGCAGGTCGGGGCCGAGGCAAAGGGCCGCGCGCGGCCGCGCTAGGGAGTAGCGGGCCGCGCGCGGCTCGGCGCGGGCTGTTGCGGGCCGCGCGCGGGCCGTGCGAGGCAGGAGCAGGCCTCGCGCGGCTCGGCACGAGCTGCTGCGGGCCGCGCGCGGGCTGCGCGAGGCCGTAGCAGGCCGCGCGCGGCTCGACGCGGGCTGCGCGGGCTCGGCGCGGGCTGCGCGCGGTTGCAGCGGGCTGTGCGCGGCTCGGTGCAGGCTGCGCGCGGCTGCAGCGGGCTGCGCGCGGCTCGGTGCGGGCTGCGCGTGGCTGCAGCGGGCTGCGCGCGACTCGGGGCGGGCTGCGCGATCTCGGTGCGGGCAGCGCGCGGTAGCAGCGTGTGTGCGGGCCCGACAGGCGTGTAGAGGCGGCGCGCGGGCCTTACGGGCCTCTAGGGGCAGCGCGCAGGCAAGGCAAGGCAAGGCAAGGCATACAAGGCAAGGCAAGGCTACGTGGGGTAGCGCGGTAACCGCAGCGGTAGGTGGGCCCGAAAAAAAAAAAACGGTCCTACGGACCTTAGTGCTCTGAAACCATGTTAGAATCTAGCAGCAGGAATGAATGAACTAACAGGATGCAGGAGTACAAGTAGTAAACCCTAACTAGGTTGTACCCCATATGGGCTACCCCACTACAGCCTAGACAATATGCAGCACATATAGTTTGACAAGACATGCGATTATATAGCGAGGCAACCTAACTAGGCGGGAACCTCGGGAACACGAGGTTGAGTGCAGGTTGGGCAAAGGAAAGCCGAAGGCGACGCGAGGTTGCTTCGGCAGCAAGCAAAGCGGCCGAACGTGCACTTCCGAAAGTTGGGGTTGTACGCGGTTGAGTATTCCCCAGTAAGGAAAAAGGGTTTTTCCTTACAGCATTTGCATGCAGGAATAGCTCAAGTCTTTTATTTACTCCACAATCTACACCCGTGCCCACACTCACAGAGGATTATGCTGACGGACCAAGCAGCGCCACGTCGCTTCACACCATCCACAACGACCGAGTCGCGCCTCTTGGAGGAAATGGGGCATCGTCATCTCGTAGTCTGGACAGGATGCTCAATTTCCGCTTTTGCTGCTCCCGCACCCCAACACCCTCAATCACCTCCGCAAAACAGAGCCTTTCCGAACCAGTAGTGCTTCCCCGGTGTCGCTCGCCATGGCGTTCGCTGCTTCGCTCCCGCTCTCTCACAGGGCTAGCGTCGACGGGCTTTGCCGCGCCCCTGGAACCGCGACGCCACTAACAAGCACGTTTCCTGCATCTCGCAGCGCCAGGTGCGCCGTCTACGCAAGTTCAAATCCTCTTGACAACCCTCTCGCATTCAATGGCGTCGCCACTCGTTGCACGAATCGTCGATGTGCCGCCGCATGGTAGTCGCATCGCCGGCCGCAAAAGAGAATGCTCTCATGACTCCTCGCATAAGTTTACGCGAACCGGTCAGAATGGTAGTTCTTGTTTTTTTCCTAAAGAACATTTAATTTGGTCGCATTACCTTACCCGCCACTCTCCAGCTCCCTTTTCCGAGTAGGAATGTCACAGTGTTCCTTTTCTCCTCTTTTTTTGGTTCGTTCTCCACAGCGGGATGCTCACGCTACCCCCGTGCTCGGCGTTTCGCGGTGAAGCGAGCGCGAAGGGAGCGGCGGAAGAGCGAGAAAGGACCGCTGCGGGCACAGTTGCGACTCGGAGCGCGGGCGCGCCGGAGGCAGTTGGGATGAGCCGGCGCGTTTTGCTGATAGGAAGCGGCGTGGCGACAGCCGTTGGACCGTGGTTCTCAGGTGAGTGCGTGGTTCTCAGGTGAGTGCGTGGTTCTCGGGTGAGTGCGTGGTCCTCGGGTGAGTGCGTGGTCCTCGAGTGAGTGCGTGGTTCTCGGTTGCGTGTCTGAATATGTGAAGTTTAGATGAGACATCTTAAAACCGCACGGGCGTTTGTTCCCAGCGCTATGCTGAATAAGTTGCTCGGACGTAGAGGGGGACCCCTGTAAAATATCTATAGGACTATTATTGCGGCTGTTGTTTTCTGCACATTCTCCCTCCTTTGAACCCCGGTACCTTGTTTCCCCCTCTCTTGCTGCCCTCGCTTTTGTTTTCCCTCCATCCCCCCATTCTCCCCCCTTTCTATCGCCTCCTTTTTGAAACCCTCTTCCCATTAACCCTTCCCCTCTCCGCTTTCCCCGCGCTCGTTTGCTGCCCCTCGCAGGCGACGCGGCGCGCGCAGCTGACGTGGCTCCCCAAAGGTACGGCTGCATGCGAGATAGTGTGAAAGGGAGAGAGCGCAGGGTCGAGAGGGAGTTTGGGCGCGACAGAGGGTGAGGAGCGACAGGGGGTGAGGAGCGACAGGGGGTTAGGAGCGACAGGGGGTGAGGAGCGACAGGGGGTGAGGAGCGACAGGGGGTGAGGAGCGAGAGGGGGTATGAAGCGAGAGGGAGTGTGGAGCGAGAGGGAGTGTGGAGCGAGAGGGAGTGTGGAGCGAGAGGGAGGGTGGGGAGAGAAGCACTGGATGGGAAGGGCACATGTGAGAGAA
>CANIUD010000141.1:190000-352500 GCA_947470075.1 Closterium sp. Yama58-4
CTACTGCTGTGTAATATCGCAGGTTATGCGGTTGTTTAAACCCTATGAAGAACAGTGGCTTTGATTGGATAAATAAAAGCCTGCACCCAAGCTGCAAGGCATGCGGATGACGTATTAAAATCTTGAAACTGTGAAGTTAGCACACTCAAATCAAAAAGGTTGTCACAATGTAGCAACCACCAGGGCTAAGTCATCAAACTCTTGTCACGACCCAAAAACTGAACACCCTCCACTTCAACCTGTTACTGTGCAATGGTTGCCATTCCAAACATTCTTGCAGAGCAGTTGACATACGATAGCAGCTGTCATAATTCCCATCTAAATGTAGCAAGACCTGATCTAAATACTAATTTGAGCCATTCTCCTCCTAAGAACTAGAAACAATGTATACATATACATATACAGCACATAATCAAAGGACCTCCAGCACATTCACGTAGGAAATTGCCTACTCTTAGCCTTCACACACTACCACTAGCTGCTCCATTAGAAACTGCCCCATTAGTAGCAGCAGCACACTGCACAGCATCAGCACCAAGTGCATCACTACAAGAGGGTAAGAACCCATGGTGCTCCAGGTACTCTATCAACATCGCAGCCATGGCTTCTGGTGACTGCATGGCACCCTCCTCCCCTGCCACCTCCATCACCACCTCTGCTGCTGTGGGCTCCTCGTAGGGATCATCAATGCCTGCACACAACACAGGAGAACAGGCACATAGGCACATAGGCGGATAGACAAGGAGTTTGAGTACAAGGCAGATGTACAGTATTACATGGCACCCAGGGAGACGTGCTGTAAAGTCAAGTGAGTGGTAGTACAGTGTATGCCAAGACATAGACGGATGCAGACAGGAGGAATAGCTTCGAAACTTGAGCCCTCTGAGCAGGCACAGGTAGCAGCACAGCCCAAGTAATCCCGAAAAATACCCTCTGCAGCACAACAAACACCACCCCAACGCACCGAGCCACAACAAATAAACAGCCCCCCACAACCATACGCGTTATAAGCTCACCCGTGAAGCCCTTGATGATGCCAGCTCGGGCCTTCTTGTAGAGCCCCTTGGGATCCCGGTGCTCGCATACAGCCAGGGGTATCTTCATGAATACCTCGATGAACGTCCCTGGGTCCAGCAACGCCCGCGCAGCCGCCCGATCCTTGCTGCCAGAGCACCGGGAAGAGGGAGGGAGAGTGCGGGGGGAAGGGAGCGCGGGAGGAGAATAGGGGACGGAAGGGAGGGAGAAGTGGGGAAGGGAAGGCAGGGAAAAGGGAGAAGGAAAAGGAAAGGGGAGAAGGAAAAGAGGGAAAAGAGAGCAGGAAATGAGGGAAAAGGGAAAAGGAAAGGAGGGAAAAGGGAGAAGGAAAGGAGGGGAAAGGGAGAAGGAAAGGAGCGGAAAGGGAGAAGGAAAGGAGGGGAAAGGGAGAAGGAAACGAGGGAAAGGGTTGTTAGGATCAGACGGGAAGTCTGAGAGGAGGAGTGCGAGCAGCTTTACACGCTTTGAAAGTAGCGGCGGGATGGAGAAGGGACTGGGAACGCAAGCAGAAACGATACCCTTCACCTGCATAATCCGAGAGCAAGCACGTGGTCTGTACCTGTAGGGCGAGATGAAGCTGACGATTGTAATCACACCCGAGTCAGCAAATAGCTTTGCCACCTCGGCGACTCGGCGGATGTTCTCCTCTCTATCCGCAGCACTGCACATGGCAAAGAAACGCTTTAAATCTAGGAAATTGAATTAATTTGGAGCACACTATCAAGCATAGCTCAAATGCGGCCGCAAGATTGTATATCCGGAGCTAACCCGGCAAGGATAAGCGTCGTCGGGAATGCAAGGAGCAGTACCTGAATCCGAGGTTCTTATTCAGGCCGTGCCGGATGTTATCCCCATCCAGCACCACGGCCATGCGCCGTCGCTCCATGAGCGCGTGCTCGAGAGTGTACGCCAACGTGCTCTTGCCCGCGCCGCTCAGCCCCGTCATCCAGATCACGCACCCGCGCTGCCCTAGCAACCGTTCCCTGCACGCGTTCGATTATAGGTCAGCACATAAAATCCGATTCGGTGTAAGAGAGAAAAAACGTTCGAATAAGAGATATGCTGCTGACGGAGAGGCGCACGCCGCGGGACGTACCGCTCCTCCTTGCCGACTTTCGTCTCGTGCCACTTGATATTCGTCGAGCTGCCGACCGTGTACACTTGAGGCGGTTCGGCTGCTGCCGCCATGGTCACTTCCGTGCCGTCTCCAGCAGGAGGCGCCATTGCCACTTCCAATAGGTCTTGATCGGGCGACAGCGTCACGATGCTGCGCGTTCTCAACGGTAGCGACGAGTTCAGCGAACGTCGCGCGGAGTCTTCAGACAACACGCTCACGACGGAAAGACGACAGGATCCTAAGCGCGGAGGCTGCTTAGCTCGGAAAAAAATCGTCTTGACTTGGCCTTGAAGCGGTTCGGAATTCGCCTTCCGACCAGTGACGGTAGAAGGTATTTCCCTCACAGGTGCTCCTGCAAATTGCGGGATTGCACGGCAGCTCAACCTTGGGAGCTGCTGGCAAGTAGCATGACACGAAAACATTGGCCTCTCTAGAGCAGGTCAGAGAATACTCTCCTTTGGTGAATCAACGGCTACGGGGAAAACGATGCTGGGAGCAACGGCTGGATGGGCAGGGAAGCCCCAAGATCGTGGGTGCTTTTGGGAACAGCAGGGAGATTCCTCCTGCCCGCAATTGATGAGGTAATTGAGGTGTGGCGCGGGCGTATTCAATTGGAAAACTGATGTTGGGTGGAGGCTTTTATGTGTGTGGAGGGCTCTGCACAAATGTTGCGCACAGGCGGTGGTGCTGGGCGGTGTTGTGATGTGTCATGGGAGAGAGCGAAGGAAAAGCATTCGTGGCCTGACCCTTTCCAGATTCCGAGGACTGTGGGGTCATAGCGATTCGTTGGGTTACACAATGCGCCGGATTGGGACACCAGTTGGGTGTTCCTTGAACTGACCAGCTGCCCGCACGAACATCCCTTCCCGTCCCGAAAGCATTCGTAGTTTCTGACAACAAAAGCCTCAGTACAATCAGATTCATACTGATTGGTACAGGTTTCGGTTCAGTGTAATACCAAAGACAGCACCCCTCGAGATTGCGATACTGTGTATACATATACATACATGAGTGCCAGCTGTGGAGTTGCACAGCATATTCGTGTTGAAAATGTTAACACTCTACCAAAGTATACTTAACTTACTGCAGCCAAGCCCAAGAAACCCCTCATGTAGGACACTGAATATTATAAAATGTACAAATCTTAGTAGTGATTGTCAGAATCCCAGCCACTAACCACTGGGATAAAAGGGCTTATTTATATAGCGGGTGAGTGCGCCCATAACCCCCCAGGCCGACGTGCCTGTAACCCTTCCCTAGGATCATCGGGGATCCCCAGTGGACCTCTGACACCCCCCCGCACTGGGATGCCCGAAGTGCACACACCGGGAATCGAACCCGAGACCTTCGCTCTGATACCATGTCAGAATCCCAGCCACTAACCACTGGGATAAAAGGGCTTATTTATATAGCGGGTGAGTGCGCCCATAACCCCCCAGGCCGACGTGCCTGTAACCCTTCCCTAGGATCATCGGGGATCCCCAGTGGACCTCTGACAGTGATACTTGCCCACTGCATAGAAATGCTACCGTATTATGAGAGTTCACTGCTTTCATTGTCAAACCTTTTTATGGAGGAGTATGTAGAGGTGGTAACTGCAGCTGGGGCCACAGACTCTGAAGATGAATTACTCAGCTTCTGCCTGATTAGGCCATTCCTGGGATCCGACGTAAGGTCATTGAACGTCTCTATGACTCTCCGAGCAATCTTCAACACAATCTCGTCCACGATCCACTGATTCGGGAGAGAGATGCACATGCACAATTGCACACCAACAAAAAAGGACCAGTGTTGTCATCAACATACACCCAATAAAGCATTCAAGAACACACATAACACAAAATATCTATTGAGTGCAATTCCACCAAAAGAAGATAGCGTCAAGCACATGCATCATTGTACATAAGACAGCAAGGCCTTGAAAAGAGAGGTGTCTCACCTGCATGTGCGCATCAAAGACCGGCTCCGTCTCGTTCATCTTGAGTTGCTGCATGAGCGTGCGGCAGTCGTTGTACCAGTCACTGCCCTGCGCCCAGAGGTGGCGGTAGTCGGAGAGCACGTGGATCTTGTAGAGTGAGGCGAGCGGGCTGAAGAAGCCCGGCGTGCGCTCGTTCGACGCTATGTACACGTGCCGCCCCGGCTTTACCAACTTGGGAAGAGTCTTGAGAAGGCTGGAAGGAAGCAGAAGGGTTAATGGTTGGGTCACGTGGGGAGAGGAAGTGGATCAGCAGAACACTCCAGGGGGGTGCTGGTGGTAGTGTGTGCTGATTGTGTGTGTGTGTGTGTGTGTGTGTGTGTCTGTGTGTGTGTGAGAGAGAGAGAGAGAGAGAGAGAGAGAGAGAGAGAGGGAGGGAGGGAGGGAGGGAGGGAGGGAGGAGGGAGGGAGGGAGGGAGGGAGGGAGGGAGGGAGGGAGGGAGGGAGGGAGGGAGGGAGGGAGGGAGGGAGAGAGAGAGGGTTCGACTGGAAATCATAATGCCACACTTACGCCTCAGGTCGAGTGTCTCGGTCCAGATTAGGCCAGAGCTCTCGGTTGGTATCAGCCACCTTGTCGCCGCGCCTCACGTGCACTGCCACGTAGTACCATCCCATGGACGCTGCGATTCGATTTGCCACGCGAACCAGCGACTGCGATCGCCGCAGCAATTTGAAATTCCGCACCAGCCGCTCCTGTCGCCGTTACGCGCGGGGGAACAGGGTCGGGCAGGGTACCGGGATGGGGGGAGAAGGAGGTGGATGCGGAGAGAGAGGGAGGGGCAATGGGGAAGAGGGATATGGGTGGTGAAGAAGGGGGAGCGAGACACAAGGATGAAACATGGGATGCACGTTGATGGGGAGAAGAAAGAGACAATGAGGGTGAACGAGAAGAAGCACTCAATGAAGAGAAACAAGGCGATATAGCTGACGGGAGGCAGGCTCAAATTATGATATCTTCACGGAGCTATGGGCTATCAACGGGGACCAGCAGTGCGTCACTGCGTGCCACACTGAAATCAGAAAGCAGAGGCGAGAAGCCCGCGAACATAAGGCTGTTGGGAGTGGCAGCAGCATCGGCGGATGCTAACGCCGATTGAAAAAGCAGCAGTGAGAAATATAGAATTCTGCTTAATCAAGGGCGGCTTCTCCATTCCAGCAGCCACTTGCTCCGCCCTCCTTGAAAGGGCCCCGTTGCAATCTAACTTCTCGTGTCCTGCGACACGTCTTAAAACTCATTCTGGGCCCTGTTTCTCTTGGCTCCTACGGTCCTCGTTACTGCCTCCTTCGCCTTCGTATTAATTCTCATCGACCGGACTCACCTTGTTTTCCTCCTGCTGGCAGATTTGATACGCGTACTCGTCGTCCCTCAACCGCCGAACCAACAGCGTCGCCCGAGCCGCCTCCCTCGCCACGCGATCCGTGCTGTTCCAGGGCCCATATTCCGCCACCGACACGCCCTTCTTCTTTAGGAACCGCGGCCATACTTCTCCGAAGCGCTCCTTGAATTGCGTGTCGAAGATAAGCGGCTGGTGCTTGGGCCAGTCGTCTGTTTTATAGTACAGCTGCATCGGCCGCTCTTCGCGCTCTCCGCTCAAGGAATGGTATTTACTCGTGCAGTACATCATAGGGACTACCATCGTGCGATTTAAGTACTTCGCTTCGGCCGCAGCGCATAAGACGCTCCATCTCCAGTGCGACTCGCCAGCACACAAATCCGTGTCTCGTGCACCTACCACCATGTAATATCGCTCGGTTGCCGCCGCCGCTGGAGCAGCCGTTGCATGCGACGACGCTGGTCGTCGCACGGGTGCGACAAGGTCGTGAGCCTGTCGTTGTGGGGATGCGGGTTGAGCTAAACCCACTGGTATCGCGTGATCGTCGGGCGAAAGGTCGTCCACGAGAGCAGTTGAGTTGCTCACCGCTTCAGGCGCATCAACTGTACTGTTAGTACTTCTTCTCTGTGCTTCTCCTTCTCTGTCAGTTCGGCTCATCTCGGTTCTATTCACCAGCCCGTCGCGGCGGCCTGTCGCATTGTTCTTCGCAACGCTCAGTCGCTCGGGGTCGAAGACGAAACGACGACCATCGTGCGACCACGGCGATACTCTAGAAATATGTGCGACCATGCGAGCAGCGAGGCACATCCCGAGCAAAACCGCTGCGACGAAAGCGAGAGGACGTGCCCTAGGGCCTGACCACTTGCCACTTCCTTCGTTATTCGTCCCTAATCCACCCGTTGCTGTTGAAACTACGCCTCCTCGAGCTGCTCTCCAGCCACCATGGATTCCCGTTACAGCGGTCGCGTCAAAGCGGTCTGTTAAACATAGAGGCGAGCTGGACAAGTTCTTATGCCGAGAGGAAGTTCTAACGGGGGACCCTTGCGCTATTACCGCCATAAAGAAGTTGTAGTCGCAGCGGATTTGCTCTAGCTGATCGTCTATTAGACGGCAAGCTATAGTGGCAATGTCAGGGAAGACAACTGAGAAGGAACGCGATGTTCAGTTGACGATCCCGAGTACTTCGGAGTTAGTGCGAATCAACTAACCCTAGAAAGGCCGCTGCCGCCTTGTACTAATGACAGGCCGTCCATAAAGTTGACTTTCCTCGAAATACATGTAGGTAATGCAAGTCGCCAATAAGGATGAATTATGACATCTCCCCCTTTGACCTGGTCTCCTTATTTTGTGCAACGACGATGGGACGTTCATGCATAGGCGCGGCTTCCCGTGGCTGGGGTTGGAGGATAAACTAGTCGGGTCTAGGAGAGAAATTTGTTCGGGTCGCGCTGGTATGGCAGGTGGCAGGGGTAGTGGGGGTTGGGGGAAACATCTAGATTGCGGTCATCGCTCTGAACCGTACAGGAAGTTACTGCAACACAAACATACGCAAATCCACCGGACCTGAGGGTTTCGCTTGGGTACCGTCAGCAACAGGGAATGGGGGCGGGGGCCAGTGGGACGAGCGCTTGGTTGGCTTGGTTGGCTTGGTTGGCTTGGCTTGCGGTGTGGTCGAGTCGGTTCGGTAAAATTGGTTTGGGGAATAGAGCAGAGTTCTGTCAAGGGGAAATCTGCAGAAATGGCGCCGCGTGCCATGCAGCATCGAGCACGCGATTCGACACCTCGCCTGCCAAAATTTGACAATGGGGATCGTCGTGTCGTGAGTCGTGACATGTTACAAAGGGGTGCGTGGACGGGACTTCGCAAGCCAGAATTTGGCGATCCCACCGTCGAAAATGTAGGGCTACGAAGAATGACGGACGGTCCGATGTCCAAGCGTGCTAAAGGCCACACGCACGTTCAGGACCTGTCCAGCAAGACACAAAGGGTGTAAGGAAAAACCCTTTTTCCTTACTGGGGTTTACTCAACCGCGTACAACCCCAACTTTCGGAAGTGCACGTTCGGCCGCTTTGCTTGCTGCCGAAGCAACCTCGCGTCGCCTTCGGCTTTCCATTGCCCAACCTGCACCCAACCTCGCGTTCCCGAGGTTCCCGCCTAGCTAGGTTGTCTCGCTATATAATCGCATGCCTTTCATTGTATCGTCAGTTCATTGAGTCACAGCCTCGTTATTCGTTATTCCGCGCAACTCTGTTTGACAACTCATAACACCTGGTATCAGAGCTACTTTCCTAGTTCACCCCGCTTTTCCAGGGTAGTTTAGAGGCACGGGTGTGACTGGTACGGTGGGCTGCAAAGCGGTTGGTTGCAAAGTTTATTAAATTAAACTTGCCCGACCCCGATAGCTTTTGCGCTTGCACTGTTGCCGGATAGTCACGGAGACCCACTTGCCTGTTAGACGTAGCTTGCGACTCATGGACCAGGAGGCGTTCAACAAACTTATGCAGCAAGTGGCAGAAATGTCGGCAGGCATGAAGGCGTTAACGACAGAAGTGGAGAGACTACGTGAAGAAAACAACGAGCTACGCCAGGCGCGAGGTGAAGCGCGCCAGGAGTCGCCCGCTGAAGAAGGCGAGAGCACTGGTCAAGCGGTGAGCGGCAATCCGTTGGAGGAGCTCACACGCGGCTTCGAAGAAGAAGATAGGCAGCGAGCGGCGGCAGCGACAACAGTTGCAGTGACAACAATCAAGATAAAGCCTACGAGCCCGCCCCCGTTCAACCCTACAGACAAGAATACTACAGTTAAGGGGTGGTTGTTCGGCGTGGAGGTGTTCTTCACTGCAGCGAATGTCAACGACGACGCCACGCGTATTAATTACGCGGTATCGCTTCTGCGAGGCCCGGCGCTTGAGTGGTGGCGACGAACCTTGGACACGGGGACCCCGACAGGTGTGACACATGCGGCAGACGGGACTTCGGACTCTGCTATTGGGAGGGCATCATCAATATTCGGTGTGGCCACAATTCGCACGTGGAAACAGTGGGGCGCAGCCTTACGAGAGCGTTTCGAGCATGTATCCGCCTCGGAACACGCTCGCATGAAGCTGCGTACCTGGTCACAGTTGGCTTCTGTTCAAGACTACACAGCGTCGTTTATGGCGCTCGCGGATCAAGTGGACGACATGGCGGAAGCTGAACGGTTGGATAAATACATCAGCGGCTTGAAGTATGAGATACAGTACGAGGTGCGCCGCAGCCGTCCAGCAACATTCAACGAAGCCGTCCGATTGGCCGAGAGCACAGACGCGCTGATGCAGTGGGCGAGATCGAGTTCTCGGGAGGGAAACCGATTTCGTGGACAGACCCAGCGGGCCACGATTAACGGAGTCCATGCGCCAGACCGCCCTTTTACAGGGTTGTGTTTTAAGTGCGGGAAGCCGGGCCACATGTATAAAGACTGCCCCGACAGGACGCAGGGAAAGAGGAACGACGGGAAGGAGCCGGGAAATGGGAAGAGTCAGTAACAGACGGGCCCCTTACTGACTGTGCTCTGTCGCCCGAACCCCACCATCCCCACCGAGTCGTGGTTCCGATTCATGCAATCGATCGCACTCGGACGAATAACGGGGGTGAACATGTGGATCACCCTGTGCTGGTTGTTGGCACGGTTGTTAAGAAAAAAATAAAAATGTTCGTCGATGGCGGGGCTAGCCATAGCCTCTTCAATCTGGCGACAGCAAAAAAATGCAAGTTGCAGCTGGACAGGTGTCTGCCCGAAATTGACGCCCGCCTCGTGGATGGGACGCCTCTGGCGATTTTGGAAGAAACACGGACGGTGCGGATTGAGTGCGGCGACGATTTCGGCTTCAGCATGAAGTTTCTCGCGACGACGTTGGACGGATGCGACGTGCTCCTGGGGCGCGATTGGCTGCGACGGCACAACCCGATAATCGATTGGACGACGGGATCGTGCAGCATCAGCAAGGACGGGAAGCTGATTACTCTGCCCGCGTGGACTCCGGACTGCATCGAGTCTACATGCGTCAAAGCCATCACGATTACACGCCACGTCAACAGGGGTGCGCAACTGTTCGCCGTATGTTTATGCGAGTTGGCAGCCGACAACGACGGAAACGACATCGAAAAGCTGTGCTCAGCTGTACCACCTGATTTAGCGGAGCTGATTCGACAGTACCCCGACATCTTCCCCGACGATTTGCCACCTGGCCTACCACCCGAGAGACCCGAAGACCACAAAATCCAGCTGGAACCTGGCGCGCATCCGACTGTTCGTACACAGTGGCGGTTGACTCAGCCCGAACTCGCGGAGCTTCGAAGTCAACTTGAGTCACTGTTGGAGAAGGGCTTCATCCGACCCAGTACTTCGCCCTTTGCCGCGCCGATCCTGTTTACACCGAAGAAGGACGGCGGCATTCGCATGTGCATCGACTATCGCGCGCTCAACCGGGTTACCATAAAATCTCGCTATCCCATCCCACGCACCGACGACCTCCTCGACCAACTTCGCGGCGCTCGCTACTTCTCGAAAATTGACCTACGCGGCGGTTACCACCAGATCAGGGTCTTCGCTGACGACTGTCACAAGACCGCCTTCCGAACCCGCTACGGTAGCTACGAGTTCACTGTGATGCCTTTCGGCCTCACGAACGCGCCATCAACATTCCAACGCACCATGAACAGGGTATTTCGCGACCTGCTGGACAAGTGTGTTATCGTCCAAATAGAAGATATCCTGATTTTTAGCAGGACACGCGAGCAGCACCTCCGCGACCTCGACGCAGTGTTTAAGCGGTTGCAGGAGAACCGCCTCATCACCAAGGGCTCTAAGTGCGAGTTTTTTAAGCAAGAGTTGGAGTTTTTGGGGCACGTCATCTATATCACGTGACAGCATCAAAATCGACCCGAAGAAAATCAAGACCATCCAGGAGTGGAAGGCCCCGACTAATGTCACGGAACTTCAGAGTTTTCTGGGGTTTGTGAATTATGTCCGGCGGTTTATCCCGAATATGGCGGGGATAACCGGCCCGCTGACCGACCTGCTGCACAAGGATAGGAATTTCGTGTGGGGGGAAGAGGCTGAGGCGGCTTTTCAGGAGTTGAAGCAGTTACTGGTGTCCCCTCCGGTTCTTCGCATCGCCGACCCATCCAAGCCGTTCGAAGTTGTCACCGACGCTTCAGATTTCGCCATCGGCGCAGTGCTGCTCCAGGATTTTGGCAACGGCTTACAACCGATCGCCTATGAGTCCCGCAAGTTGCAGGCAGCCGAACGCAACTACCCGATTCACGACAAGGAGATGCTCGCCATCATTCACGCGTTTAAACTGTGGCGATGCTACCTGACTGGAGCCGACGTTACTGTTCGCACCGATCATAAATCCCTACAGTACCTTCGAGCGCAACCCAACCTCAACCCGCGACAAATCCGGTGGCTCGATTACATGGAGTCACACTTCCACTACAGGATCACCTACAAGAAGGGCGCGAACAACATTGCCGACGCCCTGACCCGACCGACAGTCCAATCAGCAGCTGTACTGATCACCCATTCGAACCCGCTCCTTTCGGGACTATTCACCCACGACTACACTTGACAACCCGGTCCCGAGGTCACAAACATTTGTGACAGAACTCCAAGAAATTCGCGAGAAGGCTGCGGACGCAATTCGCAAGGCGAATACCACTTCCCGCAAATACACCGACCTTTTACGACGGGAACTCGTCTTGGCAGCTGGGCAACTAGTACTACTGGACACGAAGAACCTGCACCTGCCCGGCCCATCGAAGTTACGGCCACGATTCTGTGGGCCTTTCAGGATCCTCAAGATGGTGACACCTGTCACCGCGAAGCTGCTACTACCCGACGACTGGCGTATTCACGACGCCTTCCACGTCAGCTTATTACGCAAGTTCGTGCCTGCCACGACAGACATCGCGCGCCAGAACGCCGTCCCGACAGCTCGACCTGTCCCGGAACCGACACTCGACCCGTCCAAGATTTTGGCGCATCGTGTTCGGCTCGACGCTTCGGGACGCCACGTGGACTTTCTTATCCGTTGGACTGACCGCACCAGTGAGGACGACACATGGGTGCCATCCGCCTCGCTTGAAGCTTCCCCGCTTCTTGGTGATTACCTCGCCCGCAAGCGAGCTGTGGATGTTGGCCACCTTTCTTAAGGGGGGGGGGGGGGGGGTAGTGTAAGGAAAATCCCTTTTTCCTTACTGGGGTTTACTCAACCGCGTACAACCCCAACTTTCGGAAGTGCACGTTCGGCCGCTTTGCTTGCTGCCGAAGCAACCTCGCGTCGCCTTCGGCTTTCCATTGCCCAACCTGCACCCAACCTCGCGTTCCCGAGGTTCCCGCCTAGCTAGGTTGTCTCGCTATATAATCGCATGCCTTTCATTGTATCGTCAGTTCATTGAGTCACAGCCTCGTTATTCGTTATTCCGCGCAACTCTGTTTGACAACTCATAACAAAGGGTTACCAATTGTAACCAATTGAATTGTGTTTGGATGGAACTGGCCAGTTAGGCTTCTTATTACCGGCATTACTCAAGCACACCATGCCTTGGGTCATCAGTAAGGTCATTGAATGTCTCTACTTTTTTATTAGCATCACCAAACACCATATCCTCAACAATATACTGCACACACACAAAACAACGCGATCACCAAGGGCCACCGAAAATGAATAAGTTGGTCGTGATGAAACTATGGTTTTGTCACGGATAACAAGATCAATATTAGCACGGGAAAAATAGTTCCCCGACATTCAACTCATTTGCATTGGAAAGGAAAGACAGAAGAAAGGCAGGAAACCTAGAGTGAAACAACAACTACTACAACTATCACATACCTGCATGTGCGCGTCAAAGACCGGCTCCGTCTCGTTCATCTTGAGTTGCTGCATGAGCGTGCGGCAGTCGTTGTACCAGTCACTGCTGGGCGCCCAGAGGTGGCGGTAGTCGGAGAGCACGTGGATCTTGTAGAGCGAGGCGAGCGGGCTGAAGAAGCCCGGCGTGCGCTCGTTCGACGCTATGTACACGTGGCGCCCCGGCTTTATGAAGCGCGGGAGCCTTTTCAACAAGCTAGTTGGCGGGAGGAGGATCGGGAGCATGAGAGAGACGAGGCTTTCAGAAGGGGCGGCTAGGCAGTTAACTTCTGCCAGATTTCTCTGAATGGAGATGGAAAAAAGGCCAGGACTCAAGGGTCTGCTTTCGTTCTAGCTCGGAGGAGACCAGTGAACAGGATGGGAGAAAAACAACAGGCATTTGGAGCAATGTAATACCACAACGTGGAGATGAGTATGTTGAGAGTGCTGTCATGTGAAACACCTTTGAAAATGGACCGTTGAATTTGGATCTGACGAGATGGATGCATGCGGAAATAGCATGGGCAGGAGCGTGCTTGAAGAGTTCCAAGAGCATGCACTGCTTACCAACCCATGGACAAGCACACCTTGTTTGCCACCCAGCCCGTCCCCTCACCTCCTCTTCCCCCGCGAGAAGCCTTCCCCTCCCACCCACTCACGCGGGCGGGCGTGTGTCGCGGTCGAGGTGTGGCCAGAAGGTGGGATTGACCTTGTCCCCCCGCCGCACGTGCACGGCATCAAAGTTCCAACCCATGGATGCGCACACCTTGTTCGCCACCTTGCGCAGCATGGCCTGCCGTGCTATCAGCTTGTAGTTGCGCACCAAGTTCGCCTGCGATGGAAGGAGGAGATGGAGGAGAGGGAGGAGATGGAGGAGAGGGAGGAGAGGGAGGAGAGGGAGGAGAGGGAGGAGAGGGAGGAGAGGGAGGAGAGGGAGGAGAGGGAGGAGAGGGAGGAGAGGGAGGAGAGGGAGGAGAGGGAGGAGAGGGAGGAGAGGGAGGAGAGGGAGGAGAGGGAGGAGAGGGAGGAGAGGGAGGAGAGGGAGGAGAGGGAGGAGAGGGAGGAGAGGGAGGAGAGGGAGGAGAGGGAGGAGAGGGAGGAGAGGGAGGAGAGGGAGGAGAGGGAGGAGAGGGAGGAGGAGGGAGGAGAGGAGGAGAGGGGGAGAGGAGAGGGAGGAGAGGGAGGAGAGGGAGGAGGAGGGAGGAGGAGGGAGGAGAGGGAGGAGAGGGAGGAGAGGGAGGAGAGGGAGGAGAGGGAGGAGGGAGGAGAGGGAGGAGAGGGAGGAGAGGGAGGAGAGGGAGGAGAGGGAGGAGAGGGAGGAGAGGGAGGAGAGGGAGGAGAGGGAGGAGAGGGAGGAGAGGGAGGAGGGAGGAGAGGGAGGAGGGGAGGGAGGGAGGAGAGGGAGGAGAGGAGGGGAGGGAGGAGAGGGAGGAGAGGGAGGAGAGGGAGGAGAGGGAGGAGAGGGAGGAGAGGGAGGAGAGGGAGGAGAGGGAGGAGAGGGAGGAGAGGGAGGAGAGGGAGGAGAGGGAGGAGAGGGAGAGAGGAGGAGGGAGGAGAGGGAGGAGAGGGAGGAGAGGGAGGAGAGGGAGGAGAGGGAGGAGGAAGGGAGGAGAGGGAGAGGGAGGAGAGGGAGGAGAGGGAGGAGGGAGGAGAGGGAGGGAGGGAGGAGAGGGAGGAGAGGGAGGAGAGGGAGGAGAGGGAGGAGAGGGAGGAGAGGGAGGAGAGGGAGGAGAGGGAGGAGAGGGAGGAGAGGGAGGAGAGGGAGGAGAGGGAGGAGGAGGGAGGAGAGGGAGGAGAGGGCAGGAGAGGGAGGAGAGGGAGGAGAGGGAGGAGAGGGAGGAGAGGGAGGAGAGGGAGGAGGCGAGAGTGGGGGGGAGTCAGGTAGTGGAAGAGGCAGGGAAAGCGAGAGGGGAGATACCCATCTTGCGCAGCATGCGCTCCCACATGATCAGCTTGTAGTTGCGCACCAGATGGGCCTACGGTGGTCGGAGGAGAGGAGAGGAGAGGCGGGAGGGAGTGGGAGGAGGGAGGAAGTGGGAAGATGGAGAAGAGGGAGGGGGCGAGAGCGTTGAAAAGAGGGAGGTCGTGGGAAGAGGGGCGAGGGATGGAACGAGGGCAGTGAAGAGGTAGGCATAGAATGTGTGCAGACAATCGCCCTCCTCCCACCCTCATCTGCTCCCCGTCCCCTGCGCCCTGCGACATGCGCCCTGCGCCCTGCCCCATGCCCATGCCCCATCCCCCGTACCCCATCCCCTCAGCACTGCAGAACGACAACCCTTGACAATCCTTGAGCAGATTTGATATGCGAAACGATCTAAAATAGAGAGCAGATAGCAATACACAAGCAGCACTGACCATGTTTGTTGGGACCTGATCCGAGCAGAGCTCATACGCAAACTGGTATGGCTCCAGTGAACGCACCAACACCGTTGCATTGGCTCCCTCACTCCTCACTCGACTGACAGGAGTGAAGAGACCAAACTGCACCACAGACACTTGTCCTGCTGCTGCCCCACCCCTCCCTAGTCACCGTTGCGCTCCCGTTCTCCTCCCCCTTCTCCTCTTCCTTCTCCCCCCCTGCTGCTGCTGCTGCTGCTGCTGCTGCTGCTGCTGCTGCTTCATTTGGAGGAACGTTGACAAGCCTAGGAGGCGGAGGAGCGAGGAGAGCTTTTGCTTCTCGGCAGCTGTGGTGGCCAGGGGGGCCCCCAAGCGATGGAGGAAGTCCGATGCGAATATGATGGGCTGGATGCTGCATGCCAGTGAGGAGAGAGGATGCGCAGGAGGAGAGGGCAGGGACGAGGAGGGAGGAGAGGAGGGAGGAGAGGGAGGAGAGGAGGGAGGAGAGGAGGGAGGAGCGGAGAGGAGGGGAGAGAGAGGGAGGGAGGAGAGGAGGGAGGGAGAGGAGGGAGGAGAGGAGGGAGGAGAGGAGGGAGGAGAGGAGGGAGGAGGGGAGGAGGGGGAGAGGAGGGAGGAGAGGAGAGGAGAGGGAGGAGAGAGGGAGGAGGAGAGGAGGGAGGAGGGAGGGAGGAGAGGAGGGAGGAGAGGAGGGGATGGGGAGAAGGAGGGTGGGCAGGCGGGAAGGAGAAGGAAGAGAATGAAGGAGGGTGGGGAGGAAGGCAGGATAACGGAACAAAGTAATAAATCATAGGGCAAAAACGCACAGGCACACGCACACACACAACTCCCCTCGTTCCACAACACCCTCCCTTCCTCCCTTCCCCCCCAAGACCTCACTCACCTCCCCCAGTGCCCGCCCTCTCCTAGCGCCCCTCACTCCCCCCGCTCTCCCCCCACACTCTTACTGCCCCCCCCCCCCACGCACCTCGCCCACTGCTCTGTGTCATAGTACAACTGGAACGGCCTCTCCTCATCCTGCCCACTGTTCTTTACAGGCCTCACTCGCCCCTCCCTCACTCGCCCCTCCCTCACTCCCCCCCCACGCACCTCGCCCACTGCTCTGTGTCATAGTACAACTGGAACGGCCTCTCCTCATCCTGCCCACTGTTCTTTACAGGCCTCACTCGCCCCTCCCTCACTCGCCCCTCCCTCACTCCCCCCCCACGCACCTCGCCCACTGCTCTGTGTCATAGTACAACTGGAACGGCCTCTCCTCATCCTGCCCACTGTTCTTTACAGGCCTCACTCGCCCCTCCCTCACTCGCCCCTCCCTCACTCCCCCCCCACGCACCTCGCCCACTGCTCTGTGTCATAGTACAACTGGAACGGCCTCTCCTCATCCTGCCCACTGTTCTTTACAGGCCTCACTCGCCCCTCCCTCACTCGCCCCTCCCTCACTCCCCCCCCACGCACCTCGCCCACTGCTCTGTGTCATAGTACAACTGGAACGGCCTCTCCTCATCCTGCCCACTGTTCTTTACAGGCCTCACTCGCCCCTCCCTCACTCGCCCCTCCCTCACTCCCCCCCCACGCACCTCGCCCACTGCTCTGTGTCATAGTACAACTGGAACGGCCTCTCCTCATCCTGCCCACTGTTCTTTACAGGCCTCACTCGCCCCTCCCTCACTCGCCCCTCCCTCACTCCCCCCCCACGCACCTCGCCCACTGCTCTGTGTCATAGTACAACTGGAACGGCCTCTCCTCATCCTGCCCACTGTTCTTTACAGGCCTCACTCGCCCCTCCCTCACTCGCCCCTCCCTCACTCCCCCCCCACGCACCTCGCCCACTGCTCTGTGTCATAGTACAACTGGAACGGCCTCTCCTCATCCTGCCCACTGTTCTTTACAGGCCTCACTCGCCCCTCCCTCACTCGCCCCTCCCTCACTCCCCCCCCACGCACCTCGCCCACTGCTCTGTGTCATAGTACAACTGGAACGGCCTCTCCTCATCCTGCCCACTGTTCTTTACAGGCCTCACTCGCCCCTCCCTCACTCGCCCCTCCCTCACTCCCCCCCCACGCACCTCGCCCACTGCTCTGTGTCATAGTACAACTGGAACGGCCTCTCCTCATCCTGCCCACTGTTCTTTACAGGCCTCACTCGCCCCTCCCTCACTCGCCCCTCCCTCACTCCCCCCCACACGCACCTCGCCCACTGCTCTGTGTCATAGTACAACTGGAACGGCCTCTCCTCATCCTGCCCACTGTTCTTTACAGGCCTCACTCGCCCCTCCCTCACTCGCCCCTCCCTCACTCCCCCCCACACGCACCTCGCCCACTGCTCTGTGTCATAGTACAACTGGAACGGCCTCTCCTCATCCTGCCCACTGTTCTTTACAGGCCTCACTCGCCCCTCCCTCACTCGCCCCTCCCTCACTCCCCCCCACACGCACCTCGCCCACTGCTCTGTGTCATAGTACAACTGGAACAGCCTCTCCTCATCCTGCCCACTGTTCTTTACAGGCCTCACTCGCCCCTCCCTCACTCGCCCCTCCCTCACTCCCCCCCACACGCACCTCGCCCACTGCTCTGTGTCATAGTACAACTGGAACGGCCTCTCCTCATCCTGCCCACTGTTCTTTACAGGCCTCACTCGCCCCTCCCTCACTCGCCCCTCCCTCACTCCCCCCCCACGCACCTCGCCCACTGCTCTGTGTCATAGTACAACTGGAACGGCCTCTCCTCATCCTGCCCACTGTTCTTTACAGGCCTCACTCGCCCCTCCCTCACTCGCCCCTCCCTCACTCCCCCCCACACGCACCTCGCCCACTGCTCTGTGTCATAGTACAACTGGAACGGCCTCTCCTCATCCTGCCCACTGTTCTTTACAGGCCTCACTCGCCCCTCCCTCACTCGCCCCTCCCTCACTCCCCCCCACGCACCTCGCCCACTGCTCTGTGTCATAGTACAACTGGAACGGCCTCTCCTCATCCTGCCCACTGTTCTTTACAGGCCTCACTCGCCCCTCCCTCACTCGCCCCTCCCTCACTCCCCCCCACGCACCTCGCCCACTGCTCTGTGTCATAGTACAACTGGAACGGCCTCTCCTCATCCTGCCCACTGTTCTTTACAGGCCTCACTCGCCCCTCCCTCACTCGCCCCTCCCTCACTCCCCCCCCACGCACCTCGCCCACTGCTCTGTGTCATAGTACAACTGGAACGGCCTCTCCTCATCCTGCCCACTGTTCTTTACAGGCCTCACTCGCCCCTCCCTCACTCGCCCCTCCCTCACTCCCCCCCCACGCACCTCGCCCACTGCTCTGTGTCATAGTACAACTGGAACGGCCTCTCCTCATCCTGCCCACTGTTCTTTACAGGCCTCACTCGCCCCTCCCTCACTCGCCCCTCCCTCACTCCCCCCCACACGCACCTCGCCCACTGCTCTGTGTCATAGTACAACTGGAACGGCCTCTCCTCATCCTGCCCACTGTTCTTTACAGGCCTCACTCGCCCCTCCCTCACTCGCCCCTCCCTCACTCCCCCCCACACGCACCTCGCCCACTGCTCTGTGTCATAGTACAACTGGAACGGCCTCTCCTCATCCTGCCCACTGTTCTTTACAGGCCTCACTCGCCCCTCCCTCACTCGCCCCTCCCTCACTCCCCCCCACACGCACCTCGCCCACTGCTCTGTGTCATAGTACAACTGGAACGGCCTCTCCTCATCCTGCCCACTGTTCTTTACAGGCCTCACTCGCCCCTCCCTCACTCGCCCCTCCCTCACTCCCCCCCACACGCACCTCGCCCACTGCTCTGTGTCATAGTACAACTGGAACGGCCTCTCCTCATCCTGCCCACTGTTCTTTACAGGCCTCACTCGCCCCTCCCTCACTCGCCCCTCCCTCACTCCCCCCCACGCACCTCGCCCACTGCTCTGTGTCATAGTACAACTGGAACAGCCTCTCCTCATCCTGCCCACTGTTCTTTACAGGCCTCACTCGCCCCTCCCTCACTCGCCCCTCCCTCACTCCCCCCCACACGCACCTCGCCCACTGCTCTGTGTCATAGTACAACTGGAACGGCCTCTCCTCATCCTGCCCACTGTTCTTTACAGGCCTCACTCGCCCCTCCCTCACTCGCCCCTCCCTCACTCCCCCCCCACGCACCTCGCCCACTGCTCTGTGTCATAGTACAACTGGAACGGCCTCTCCTCATCCTGCCCACTGTTCTTTACAGGCCTCACTCGCCCCTCCCTCACTCGCCCCTCCCTCACTCCCCCCCACACGCACCTCGCCCACTGCTCTGTGTCATAGTACAACTGGAACGGCCTCTCCTCATCCTGCCCACTGTTCTTTACAGGCCTCACTCGCCCCTCCCTCACTCGCCCCTCCCTCACTCCCCCCCACGCACCTCGCCCACTGCTCTGTGTCATAGTACAACTGGAACGGCCTCTCCTCATCCTGCCCACTGTTCTTTACAGGCCTCACTCGCCCCTCCCTCACTCGCCCCTCCCTCACTCCCCCCCACACGCACCTCGCCCACTGCTCTGTGTCATAGTACAACTGGAACGGCCTCTCCTCATCCTGCCCACTGTTCTTTACAGGCCTCACTCGCCCCTCCCTCACTCGCCCCTCCCTCACTCCCCCCCCACGCACCTCGCCCACTGCTCTGTGTCATAGTACAACTGGAACGGCCTCTCCTCATCCTGCCCACTGTTCTTTACAGGCCTCACTCGCCCCTCCCTCACTCGCCCCTCCCTCACTCCCCCCCCACGCACCTCGCCCACTGCTCTGTGTCATAGTACAACTGGAACGGCCTCTCCTCATCCTGCCCACTGTTCTTTACAGGCCTCACTCGCCCCTCCCTCACTCGCCCCTCCCTCACTCCCCCCCACACGCACCTCGCCCACTGCTCTGTGTCATAGTACAACTGGAACGGCCTCTCCTCATCCTGCCCACTGTTCTTTACAGGCCTCACTCGCCCCTCCCTCACTCGCCCCTCCCTCACTCCCCCCCCACGCACCTCGCCCACTGCTCTGTGTCATAGTACAACTGGAACGGCCTCTCCTCATCCTGCCCACTGTTCTTTACAGGCCTCACTCGCCCCTCCCTCACTCGCCCCTCCCTCACTCCCCCCCCACGCACCTCGCCCACTGCTCTGTGTCATAGTACAACTGGAACGGCCTCTCCTCATCCTGCCCACTGTTCTTTACAGGCCTCACTCGCCCCTCCCTCACTCGCCCCTCCCTCACTCCCCCCCACACGCACCTCGCCCACTGCTCTGTGTCATAGTACAACTGGAACGGCCTCTCCTCATCCTGCCCACTGTTCTTTACAGGCCTCACTCGCCCCTCCCTCACTCGCCCCTCCCTCACTCCCCCCCACACGCACCTCGCCCACTGCTCTGTGTCATAGTACAACTGGAACGGCCTCTCCTCATCCTGCCCACTGTTCTTTACAGGCCTCACTCGCCCCTCCCTCACTCGCCCCTCCCTCACTCCCCCCCCACGCACCTCGCCCACTGCTCTGTGTCATAGTACAACTGGAACGGCCTCTCCTCATCCTGCCCACTGTTCTTTACAGGCCTCACTCGCCCCTCCCTCACTCGCCCCTCCCTCACTCCCCCCCACACGCACCTCGCCCACTGCTCTGTGTCATAGTACAACTGGAACGGCCTCTCCTCATCCTGCCCACTGTTCTTTACAGGCCTCACTCGCCCCTCCCTCACTCGCCCCTCCCTCACTCCCCCCCCACGCACCTCGCCCACTGCTCTGTGTCATAGTACAACTGGAACGGCCTCTCCTCATCCTGCCCACTGTTCTTTACAGGCCTCACTCGCCCCTCCCTCACTCGCCCCTCCCTCACTCCCCCCCCACGCACCTCGCCCACTGCTCTGTGTCATAGTACAACTGGAACGGCCTCTCCTCATCCTGCCCACTGTTCTTTACAGGCCTCACTCGCCCCTCCCTCACTCGCCCCTCCCTCACTCCCCCCCACACGCACCTCGCCCACTGCTCTGTGTCATAGTACAACTGGAACGGCCTCTCCTCATCCTGCCCACTGTTCTTTACAGGCCTCACTCGCCCCTCCCTCACTCGCCCCTCCCTCACTCCCCCCCACGCACCTCGCCCACTGCTCTGTGTCATAGTACAACTGGAACGGCCTCTCCTCATCCTGCCCACTGTTCTTTACAGGCCTCACTCGCCCCTCCCTCACTCGCCCCTCCCTCACTCCCCCCCACACGCACCTCGCCCACTGCTCTGTGTCATAGTACAACTGGAACGGCCTCTCCTCATCCTGCCCACTGTTCTTTACAGGCCTCACTCGCCCCTCCCTCACTCGCCCCTCCCTCACTCCCCCCCACACGCACCTCGCCCACTGCTCTGTGTCATAGTACAACTGGAACGGCCTCTCCTCATCCTGCCCACTGTTCTTTACAGGCCTCACTCGCCCCTCCCTCACTCGCCCCTCCCTCACTCCCCCCCACACGCACCTCGCCCACTGCTCTGTGTCATAGTACAACTGGAACGGCCTCTCCTCATCCTGCCCACTGTTCTTTACAGGCCTCACTCGCCCCTCCCTCACTCGCCCCTCCCTCACTCCCCCCCCACGCACCTCGCCCACTGCTCTGTGTCATAGTACAACTGGAACGGCCTCTCCTCATCCTGCCCACTGTTCTTTACAGGCCTCACTCGCCCCTCCCTCACTCGCCCCTCCCTCACTCCCCCCCACGCACCTCGCCCACTGCTCTGTGTCATAGTACAACTGGAACGGCCTCTCCTCATCCTGCCCACTGTTCTTTACAGGCCTCACTCGCCCCTCCCTCACTCGCCCCTCCCTCACTCCCCCCCACACGCACCTCGCCCACTGCTCTGTGTCATAGTACAACTGGAACGGCCTCTCCTCATCCTGCCCACTGTTCTTTACAGGCCTCACTCGCCCCTCCCTCACTCGCCCCTCCCTCACTCCCCCCCACACGCACCTCGCCCACTGCTCTGTGTCATAGTACAACTGGAACGGCCTCTCCTCATCCTGCCCACTGTTCTTTACAGGCCTCACTCGCCCCTCCCTCACTCGCCCCTCCCTCACTCCCCCCCACACGCACCTCGCCCACTGCTCTGTGTCATAGTACAACTGGAACAGCCTCTCCTCATCCTGCCCACTGTTCTTTACAGGCCTCACTCGCCCCTCCCTCACTCGCCCCTCCCTCACTCCCCCCCACACGCACCTCGCCCACTGCTCTGTGTCATAGTACAACTGGAACGGCCTCTCCTCATCCTGCCCACTGTTCTTTACAGGCCTCACTCGCCCCTCCCTCACTCGCCCCTCCCTCACTCCCCCCCCACGCACCTCGCCCACTGCTCTGTGTCATAGTACAACTGGAACGGCCTCTCCTCATCCTGCCCACTGTTCTTTACAGGCCTCACTCGCCCCTCCCTCACTCGCCCCTCCCTCACTCCCCCCACACGCACCTCGCCCACTGCTCTGTGTCATAGTACAACTGGAACGGCCTCTCCTCATCCTGCCCACTGTTCTTTACAGGCCTCACTCGCCCCTCCCTCACTCGCCCCTCCCTCACTCCCCCCCCACGCACCTCGCCCACTGCTCTGTGTCATAGTACAACTGGAACGGCCTCTCCTCATCCTGCCCACTGTTCTTTACAGGCCTCACTCGCCCCTCCCTCACTCGCCCCTCCCTCACTCCCCCCCACACGCACCTCGCCCACTGCTCTGTGTCATAGTACAACTGGAACGGCCTCTCCTCATCCTGCCCACTGTTCTTTACAGGCCTCACTCGCCCCTCCCTCACTCGCCCCTCCCTCACTCCCCCCCACACGCACCTCGCCCACTGCTCTGTGTCATAGTACAACTGGAACGGCCTCTCCTCATCCTGCCCACTGTTCTTTACAGGCCTCACTCGCCCCTCCCTCACTCGCCCCTCCCTCACTCCCCCCCACACGCACCTCGCCCACTGCTCTGTGTCATAGTACAACTGGAACGGCCTCTCCTCATCCTGCCCACTGTTCTTTACAGGCCTCACTCGCCCCTCCCTCACTCGCCCCTCCCTCACTCCCCCCCACACGCACCTCGCCCACTGCTCTGTGTCATAGTACAACTGGAACGGCCTCTCCTCATCCTGCCCACTGTTCTTTACAGGCCTCACTCGCCCCTCCCTCACTCGCCCCTCCCTCACTCCCCCCCCACGCACCTCGCCCACTGCTCTGTGTCATAGTACAACTGGAACGGCCTCTCCTCATCCTGCCCACTGTTCTTTACAGGCCTCACTCGCCCCTCCCTCACTCGCCCCTCCCTCACTCCCCCCCCACGCACCTCGCCCACTGCTCTGTGTCATAGTACAACTGGAACGGCCTCTCCTCATCCTGCCCACTGTTCTTTACAGGCCTCACTCGCCCCTCCCTCACTCGCCCCTCCCTCACTCCCCCCCCACGCACCTCGCCCACTGCTCTGTGTCATAGTACAACTGGAACGGCCTCTCCTCATCCTGCCCACTGTTCTTTACAGGCCTCACTCGCCCCTCCCTCACTCGCCCCTCCCTCACTCCCCCCCACACGCACCTCGCCCACTGCTCTGTGTCATAGTACAACTGGAACGGCCTCTCCTCATCCTGCCCACTGTTCTTTACAGGCCTCACTCGCCCCTCCCTCACTCGCCCCTCCCTCACTCCCCCCCCACGCACCTCGCCCACTGCTCTGTGTCATAGTACAACTGGAACGGCCTCTCCTCATCCTGCCCACTGTTCTTTACAGGCCTCACTCGCCCCTCCCTCACTCGCCCCTCCCTCACTCCCCCCCACACGCACCTCGCCCACTGCTCTGTGTCATAGTACAACTGGAACAGCCTCTCCTCATCCTGCCCACTGTTCTTTACAGGCCTCACTCGCCCCTCCCTCACTCGCCCCTCCCTCACTCCCCCCCACGCACCTCGCCCACTGCTCTGTGTCATAGTACAACTGGAACGGCCTCTCCTCATCCTGCCCACTGTTCTTTACAGGCCTCACTCGCCCCTCCCTCACTCGCCCCTCCCTCACTCCCCCCCCACGCACCTCGCCCACTGCTCTGTGTCATAGTACAACTGGAACGGCCTCTCCTCATCCTGCCCACTGTTCTTTACAGGCCTCACTCGCCCCTCCCTCACTCGCCCCTCCCTCACTCCCCCCCCACGCACCTCGCCCACTGCTCTGTGTCATAGTACAACTGGAACGGCCTCTCCTCATCCTGCCCACTGTTCTTTACAGGCCTCACTCGCCCCTCCCTCACTCGCCCCTCCCTCACTCCCCCCCACACGCACCTCGCCCACTGCTCTGTGTCATAGTACAACTGGAACGGCCTCTCCTCATCCTGCCCACTGTTCTTTACAGGCCTCACTCGCCCCTCCCTCACTCGCCCCTCCCTCACTCCCCCCCCACGCACCTCGCCCACTGCTCTGTGTCATAGTACAACTGGAACGGCCTCTCCTCATCCTGCCCACTGTTCTTTACAGGCCTCACTCGCCCCTCCCTCACTCGCCCCTCCCTCACTCCCCCCCCACGCACCTCGCCCACTGCTCTGTGTCATAGTACAACTGGAACGGCCTCTCCTCATCCTGCCCACTGTTCTTTACAGGCCTCACTCGCCCCTCCCTCACTCGCCCCTCCCTCACTCCCCCCCCACGCACCTCGCCCACTGCTCTGTGTCATAGTACAACTGGAACGGCCTCTCCTCATCCTGCCCACTGTTCTTTACAGGCCTCACTCGCCCCTCCCTCACTCGCCCCTCCCTCACTCCCCCCCACGCACCTCGCCCACTGCTCTGTGTCATAGTACAACTGGAACGGCCTCTCCTCATCCTGCCCACTGTTCTTTACAGGCCTCACTCGCCCCTCCCTCACTCGCCCCTCCCTCACTCCCCCCCCACGCACCTCGCCCACTGCTCTGTGTCATAGTACAACTGGAACGGCCTCTCCTCATCCTGCCCACTGTTCTTTACAGGCCTCACTCGCCCCTCCCTCACTCGCCCCTCCCTCACTCCCCCCCACGCACCTCGCCCACTGCTCTGTGTCATAGTACAACTGGAACGGCCTCTCCTCATCCTGCCCACTGTTCTTTACAGGCCTCACTCGCCCCTCCCTCACTCGCCCCTCCCTCACTCCCCCCCACACGCACCTCGCCCACTGCTCTGTGTCATAGTACAACTGGAACGCCTCTCCTCATCCTGCCCACTGTTCTTTACAGGCCTCACTCGCCCCTCCCTCACTCGCCCCTCCCTCACTCCCCCCCCACGCACCTCGCCCACTGCTCTGTGTCATAGTACAACTGGAACGGCCTCTCCTCATCCTGCCCACTGTTCTTTACAGGCCTCACTCGCCCCTCCCTCACTCGCCCCTCCCTCACTCCCCCCCACGCACCTCGCCCACTGCTCTGTGTCATAGTACAACTGGAACGGCCTCTCCTCATCCTGCCCACTGTTCTTTACAGGCCTCACTCGCCCCTCCCTCACTCGCCCCTCCCTCACTCCCCCCCACACGCACCTCGCCCACTGCTCTGTGTCATAGTACAACTGGAACGGCCTCTCCTCATCCTGCCCACTGTTCTTTACAGGCCTCACTCGCCCCTCCCTCACTCGCCCCTCCCTCACTCCCCCCCACACGCACCTCGCCCACTGCTCTGTGTCATAGTACAACTGGAACGGCCTCTCCTCATCCTGCCCACTGTTCTTTACAGGCCTCACTCGCCCCTCCCTCACTCGCCCCTCCCTCACTCCCCCCCACGCACCTCGCCCACTGCTCTGTGTCATAGTACAACTGGAACGGCCTCTCCTCATCCTGCCCACTGTTCTTTACAGGCCTCACTCGCCCCTCCCTCACTCGCCCCTCCCTCACTCCCCCCCACACGCACCTCGCCCACTGCTCTGTGTCATAGTACAACTGGAACAGCCTCTCCTCATCCTGCCCACTGTTCTTTACAGGCCTCACTCGCCCCTCCCTCACTCGCCCCTCCCTCACTCCCCCCCCACGCACCTCGCCCACTGCTCTGTGTCATAGTACAACTGGAACGGCCTCTCCTCATCCTGCCCACTGTTCTTTACAGGCCTCACTCGCCCCTCCCTCACTCGCCCCTCCCTCACTCCCCCCCACACGCACCTCGCCCACTGCTCTGTGTCATAGTACAACTGGAACGGCCTCTCCTCATCCTGCCCACTGTTCTTTACAGGCCTCACTCGCCCCTCCCTCACTCGCCCCTCCCTCACTCCCCCCCCACGCACCTCGCCCACTGCTCCGTGTCATAGTACAACTGGAACGGCCTCTCCTCATCCTGCCCACTGTTCTTTACAGGCCTCACTCGCCCCTCCCTCACTCGCCCCTCCCTCACTCCCCCCCCACGCACCTCGCCCACTGCTCTGTGTCATAGTACAACTGGAACGGCCTCTCCTCATCCTGCCCACTGTTCTTTACAGGCCTCACTCGCCCCTCCCTCACTCGCCCCTCCCTCACTCCCCCCCCACGCACCTCGCCCACTGCTCTGTGTCATAGTACAACTGGAACGGCCTCTCCTCATCCTGCCCACTGTTCTTTACAGGCCTCACTCGCCCCTCCCTCACTCGCCCCTCCCTCACTCCCCCCCCACGCACCTCGCCCACTGCTCTGTGTCATAGTACAACTGGAACGGCCTCTCCTCATCCTGCCCACTGTTCTTTACAGGCCTCACTCGCCCCTCCCTCACTCGCCCCTCCCTCACTCCCCCCCACACGCACCTCGCCCACTGCTCTGTGTCATAGTACAACTGGAACGGCCTCTCCTCATCCTGCCCACTGTTCTTTACAGGCCTCACTCGCCCCTCCCTCACTCGCCCCTCCCTCACTCCCCCCCACACGCACCTCGCCCACTGCTCTGTGTCATAGTACAACTGGAACGGCCTCTCCTCATCCTGCCCACTGTTCTTTACAGGCCTCACTCGCCCCTCCCTCACTCGCCCCTCCCTCACTCCCCCCCACGCACCTCGCCCACTGCTCTGTGTCATAGTACAACTGGAACGGCCTCTCCTCATCCTGCCCACTGTTCTTTACAGGCCTCACTCGCCCCTCCCTCACTCGCCCCTCCCTCACTCCCCCCCCACGCACCTCGCCCACTGCTCTGTGTCATAGTACAACTGGAACGGCCTCTCCTCATCCTGCCCACTGTTCTTTACAGGCCTCACTCGCCCCTCCCTCACTCGCCCCTCCCTCACTCGCCCCTCTCTCACTCGCCCCTCCCTCACTCCCCCCCCACGCACCTCGCCCAGTGCTCCGTGTGATAGTACAACTGGAACGGCCGCTCCTCGTCCTGCCCACTCCCGCTGTGCCTCATTCCAGAGCACCACGTGTCCGGGACCACAAACACGCGCCCAAGCGACTGAGCCTCCGCAGCAGCGCACAGGAAGCTCCACACCCAGTGAGACTCGCCCGCACAGTGGTCGTTCCCCCCCTCCACCAGGTAATACTTCCCCGGGTCCACTCCATGGGAGCTTCTGTTTCCGTTTCCGTTTTCATTTCCGTTTCTGTTCCCTGCTGTTGTTGTTCGTGGCGGTGGTGCGTGCACAGCCCGTTCCTTGCTACCCTGCCGAGTCCACTCTCTGCTCTCTGGTTCTTCCGGTAGAGACGCGTTTCCCGAAGCTTGCCTCTTCTGTTGCTGCTTTTGCCGCCCTTTGCCCTGCCGCTTTCCCTGCCTCCACCCCTTGTGCCGTTTCCCCTGCTTCCACTCGCCCTCCCGCTTGCGCTGCTTGCCGTGCAGCTTCGCCTGCATTTCCTCCTGCTCTTTCTGACTCTGTAGCTCCTCAATGCTCTCACCATCAGCGCCACCATCAGCGCCACCCCCCTTGCTCTCTCCAACAACCTCCCTTTCACTTCTTCCGTCTCCCGCGCCTACTTCACTGCTCCTTCCCGCGCCCTCTTCCCCGTCCTTCCGCTCTCCTATCTCTCCTCCCTCCCCTGTAACCACATCCGCTAAGGCCCCCCCTTCCGCCACACCCTCCCCCTTTCCCCCTAGCGCATTCCCGCCTACCCCCCTATCCCCGACAGCCGCCGCTGTGGTACCCGCTATAGCCTGCTCCGGCAAAGGCTTTTGTCCGAGATATCCCAAGCTGATGAGTGTAGTTTGCGTCAGGAAGACGGCGACGAGGACGAATAGCAGCACGCGGCACAGCGGCGCGGTGACACCGACTAAGGACCATCCACTTCGCACGCTACTAGACCTAGAAGGCGTGGATGTAGTGCCGGCGATGCTGGTGGTGTTAGTGAGGTATGTGGTACTAACAGAAAGCACGGCGCCATTGCCACCAACGCCGCCGCCGCCGCCGCCGCCTCTGGAAAGGACTCCTCCCGGGTTAACAAGACTCGCTTCGGAGCTTCTCGTTACGCGCTCTAGGTTCGCGGTGCTGCTGCTCGCGGTCCGCACGAGCACCTCTTCCGCCATTAGCCCATGAGTGTCCTTCGTTTTGCCCGAGATCTAAGACGTGGTATGGAATGATTTCCGGCTCGTCAGGCCGCTCCTTCCGCCGTGATCTTCGCAAACCGGCGCGCTTCCCCCCAACTGCGCGCTGCTTTCCCCCGACTCTCTCCGCACGCAGCAGCTCCGGTAAGCGCCGGCGCGAGCGAGGAACCGACGAAGGAGAGAATGAAGGTGGTTCTGGCGACGCGCCACGTGTCGCAACAGGATTAGCGATAGCTGGCTGGGACCAATCTAAACTCTGTTGGATGGACCGAGAATGTTCACTGTCACGCGGAAAACAGCCGCAACGTACGCGACATCTTTGCTACAAGGAAAGATTGTGGCTATGAAATCGGCAGCACGAGAGCTCGAATCTCTTGCCTTGGGCTAACCTTCAAATATCGCGTGGTGGAATGGCGTGGTCTCCTTTCCTTGGGATTGAGCATAACCTTTCAGGTGGGCTGGGTGTAGATTTGAATAATATCTAGCTCTCGTCACTAACATCCATCCTGTCACTGCTGCCGGCCATGCCATGCACTTGGATTGAATGTTAGCAATGCGATGGTTGCACCGAAGTTCCTGCAGGGAACGACAACAACACAAGCAACCTCGAAAATACCAACTGGGGGGGGGTGCTGGTCTGGACGCGAAAAGCGCGCGCAAGGAGGACCAGCTCTGACACAGATCCGTACGCCCTACAAGATCATCAGTGCAAGAGCACTACCAAAGAAGAGAAACGACGCGAATGAAAACAGCCAAAACGCGAACAAGAGCAACTGAATCTACTCTACCTGGCGTCATATTTCCATGAATAGCTTGCCGTAAAATTTATCGGCCTAATTTTGTTGGAAAAAAGGGTCAACGAAGACATAAAATGGTATTTCAAATGGGTAATGCAACCTCGAGCCCATCTATTCACTTACTGCAGGATATGCGTTAGCATGTGCATCCATTCAAATGAACTAGATTAAATTATACACATTGTATAGAAACATACAAGGAGCATGGCGTTTGAATAACCGAGTACCGCAACAACGCGCTGTTTGCACAGCCGCAAGAGCGTGGGGGAGGAAAGGAGGATGGATGCGATGGCGCATGCGTTCAGTACAGCAGTACAGTAACGCAGGCAGGATGATGGCACGGGCGATGTAACGGGATGGTGTGGCGAGAGAGACGTCTCGAGATTTGCTCAACTGCTTCGTTCCACCAACAGAGCCGTTTCGATCTGTAGGCGTACGGTACGTTCCTGCTCCAACCACAAAGGTGCATGTATTTATCAGCAGCCAAAGTGCAGAAATTAGTGAGATATCTTCCCCGTGTTGTTCGCTTATCGCAGGTTACCGTTTCGAACGACGATCACTCAGCTCCTAGTGGCAACGACGGGCCATGAGCTCCGATTCTTCGTTTGCGCGGCACGGAAGCGCCGCCAGCTTAAACAGTAGTGACAATAGCGAAAGTAGCCGCAGCAGTGGCGGAGTGGCGATCGGATGTTTCGGCGGAGGCGGGAGCAGGGGGGGATTCGGGGGAAGTACCAGCGGTAGTACACATGGCAGGGGCGCGGAAGAGGACGGAAGCCCTCACAGGAGTAACGGGAGCAGCTATAACGGGGACATAGCTGTACATAACGATGCGGGCTTGGCGGAAGGAGGGGCGAAGCCGGAGCGCAGCGCGCGGAGCGGCGGCGGCAGTGTGCGCGAGGGGGGGGGTAGCTCGCGGAGGTTACCGCGGGGGGCGTTCTCAGCTCATTCCGCGAAGCTTCTCCTCTGCGGGTTTTCGAATTCTCATCTTAAAGGGGAGAGTGACGACGACGAGGATGAGGAGGGGGATGAGAACGACACTAAGAACGCGGAGGGGGACGATACGAACGAGAAGGGCGACGGAGGAGGAGAAAAAAAGACAGATGAAGAAAGCCAGGCAGCTGAAAGGGAGGAAAACGAAGGAGTTTCGGACGAGGGGAAGGAGGAGAAAGCGAGGAATTTCAAAGGAGTCGAGGATCCGAATCTGAATCTGCGCATCCCCCGCAGTCTATCCCCATCGGTCTGCATCTCCGGAATTCCCGATGCCAGCGGTAGGAGGAGGAGGAGCAGCGATAGTTCGAACCGCGGAGCGCGTCTCAGCAGCCAAGGAGACGAATCCGCGTGTGATTCTAGCGAGGCTGGCAGCGCGGGGAGGTCCGGCAGGTGGGGAGGGGCTTCGTTAGTAGCACCGCGGACTCTCAGCAGAGTGCTGTCTTTAGGAGGCTCGCGTGCGAAAGCCCAGCTTAAAGACGTCTACCAGAGCTTTAGTAAGGCGTCAGGGAGGGGGGAGCAAGGGGGACAGGGGGAGCCGGGGGAGCAAGGGGAGCAGGGGGAGCAGGGGGAAATAGTTCAGGCGGGCGGAAGCGCTCAGGAGACGTCTGGTCGCTGCATATCTAGCAGCAGTCGCGGTCGCAGGCACAGCAGACGTGGCAGCAGCAGCAGCAGCTGTGGCAGCGGCCTCCTTCTGGGTGATAGTAACGAACTCGAGGCCGCTGTTAAGGGGGATATGGTGAACGGGAGTTGTGGCTGCGTGGGCGAGGGGAAGGGAGAGGCAAGCAGCAGCAGCGGTGGTGGTACTGGCGACGGTAGCAGCACGGGCGCTAGCAACACTCCAGTTCTTCTGGTCTCTAGTCCCCGTCTCACTCCTCCGAGTCCCACTCCCACCACTGCCTCTGCTCCCTCTCCTCTTGGTCTTAGCCACACTTGCAGCAGGGCAGTGTCTGGTGCATGCGACCTGACTTGCAGTGCAGGCGCACATGTGCAGGGCGAGAGAGGGCAGGGGGAAGCGGGGTTAGAGCAGGGGGGAGAGAGGGAGAGAGAGGCAGGTGTATGTGGGGAGGGGGATGGAAAGAGGCACGAGGTAGGGCGAGAGGAAGAAGCAGGTACAGCGAGCTTGGAAGCGGAAGGAGTGGTAGCAGGAGCAGCTGAATTGGCAAGAGAAGCTGTAGCAGCAGGAGCAGCTGTATCGACAGGAGAAAGTGTAGCAGCAGAAACAGCTGTAGCAACAAAGGAAGCTGTGCCAGTAGGAGAAGCTGAAGCAATAGAAACGGCTGAATCAGCAGGAGAAGCTGTAGCAGCAGTCGAAGTTGCAGCAGCAGGAAAAGTTGTAGCAGCAGAAGAATCTGTGGCATCAGGAAAAGCTGTAGCAGCAGGCGAAGTTGTAGCAGCAGGAGCAGCAGGAGAATCTGTAGCATCAAGAAGAGCTGAACCGTCAGGAGCAGCTGCAGCAGCAGGAGCAGCTGAGGTAACAGGAGAAGCTGTAGCAGCGGGAGAAGTTGCGGCAGCAGGAGCAGCTGTACCTCCGGGAGGAGCTGTAGCAGCATCCAGTAGCCTGTTGCTAACAGCAGCCACAGCAGCAGCGGTGTTAGAAATGCCCAGGGCAGCAGTATTGTGTGCGGAGGACGGGGTCGAGAGGGGGTTGGAGGGGATTCTGCGAGCATCAGGGGAGGGGAGAGACGAAGGAGAGGAGTATGTGGGGGATGGTACAGATGTAGGAGCATTTGGGGAAGATTTCTCCAGAACAGAGGTAGTTGTGGGGAAGGGATTGACTTTGGGCGAGGGTGCTGGTTTTGAGGAAAAGGTGGAGGGAAGTGTTGTGAGGAGTGAGGAGGGTTCTAGAGCAGGTCATGCACGTTTGGAAGGAGACGGTTCGGAAGGAGGCGGTTTGGAAGGAGGCAATTCAAAAGGAGGCGGTTCGGGAGGAGGCGATTTGGAAGGAGGCGGTTCGGGAGGATTAGGTTTGGAAGCAGCTGGTTTGGAAGGAAGCGGTTTGGAAGGAGGGGAAGCGAATGGAGGCGATTTGAATGGTGATGGTGTGGAAAGAGACGAGGGGAGCAGCTGTTGTGTTGCGCAAGTGGGTGAACAGGTGGATGAGGAAGTGCAAGGGGGGGAAGAGGAGGATAAAGAGAAGGAACAAGAGAAAGGATTGTTGGAACAAACGGAGGAGGTTGAAGCAAAGGAGGAAGAGAAGGAGGGGAAGGAAGAGGAGGAGGAAAAAGAGGTGGGGGAAGTCGAGAGGAAGGAGAGAGAGAAGGAGAAGAGGAGGAAGAAACGAGTGATGAGAAAGAAGAAGAGGAGTTAGGGATGGAAGAGAAAGAGGAGGAAGAGGGCAAGGACGAGGAGGAGAATGAGGAGGAGGAAGAGGAGGGTGAGGAGAGAGAGGAGGTGATGGTGAAAGTGAAAGGGAGAGAGCAAGGAGGTGAGGATGGAAGTGACGATAGTGAGGAGGAGAGTGAAACAGAGAGTGAGGGAGAGAAGGAGGAGGAAAGAGCGGCAGATGGAGAGACAGTAGGAGACGCGGGAGAAGAGGAGGAGCAGCAGGGGGTAACTGAGGAGAAGGAGAAGGAAGAGGGGAGATCTAGAGGAATGGCGAGTGAGGGAGGAGTGGATGGAGGAGGAGGATCAAGAAGAGGGTGTGATGGGGAGGAAGAAGCCGCATCGCAGCCAGAGCAGGAGAAGCAGGTGCGAGGGGAGGGGAGGAAAGAGTAGGAGGAAGAAGAGGCATGATAAGAAAGGAGGCAACAGTAGGTCTGATTCTGAGGATGAGGAGGGAGTTGAGAGAGGAGCTGCGGGGGTAGTGGAGGGGGACAAGGAAGGGGATGGGGAAGAGAGAATGGGAAAGGAGGGGGTGCGTGAAGGAGGGATGGGAGAAGGAGAAGAGAAGCGGAGGAAGAAGAAGGTAGGGGAGAGACAGGCGAGGCTCCGGAAGGGAGAAGCAGGGGAAGAAGGGGAAGGGAAAGCGGGAGAGAGGAAGGTAAAGGCACACCGGCGGGAAGCAGCAGGGCATGAACATGAGCGTAAGCATAAACACAAGCATGAGCATAGGCATAAGCACGAGCACAAGCGTGAGCGTGAGGATCAGCAGGAGCAGGAGGCAGCACCGGGGAGCAACCGCAACAGCAACAACAGCAGCAGCAGCAGCAGCAGCACAAAGAAGGTAACTAAGGTGGAGCAAGCTGCATGCAGTGACAAAAGAACCACAGGGGTTCGATCTCGCAAGCCCAGCAGTGAGAGTGAGAAGGCCAGGAGTGCAGCAGTGGCAGGAGGAGAAGCAATGCCATTAACGCCAGGAGACAAGCCGTCTCTCGCCACGCTGCTTGCTGCCTGCCGCACCTCCTCCCGCCCTCCCTCCCGCCCTGCCTCTCGGCCTTCCTCCCGCCCATGCTCCCCCCCGAAAGCAGCAGCAACAGCACATGCAAGTGACTCTGCCGCTCCTGCTGCCCCTGCTGCCACAACTGGTTCCCACCCCCACAGCATCAACAGCATCAGCGGCGGCGGCGGTGGTAGTGGCAGTGGTGCATCTGTTGCGTATTCTCTATCCTTGGGGAGGCGTCTGTCTGCAGACACTGCTTTCTCAGAGCAGCTGCTGCGCGCCATGCAGCAGGCTGATCCCCTCTTTGCTGCCGCTCAGAGTGGCACGGCGGATCGCCGCGTGAAAAGGGGAGAGGGGAGAGGGGGGGCACGTGCACGGGACGAGGAGGGTGGGGAGGGCGGGAAGGCCGAAGGTGGGGGGCGAGGGAGGGGAAGTCGGAAAGGGGGAGGGGGAGAAGAGGAGGAGGAGGAGGAGGAGGAGGAGGGTGGTTCCGGAGGGAGTAGAGAGCGCGGCTACGTATCTAGTGATGGGTATGGGCGAGGGGAGAGGCACGAGGGGAAGCAGGGGAACACTGCGGATCAGGGTGGGGTAGGCGGTGCTGGGAAACGCAGGGAGCATGGGGAGCAGGGGCAGCAGGCGGAGGAGGAGGTATGGGCTGCACCTACCTCGTCTGCCATGTTTGTCAAGGTTATGAGCCTGGAGAGGCGACTGGCTCTCAAACGCCCCAGCACTGCTGCTGCTGCTGCTGCTGCTGCTTCTGCTGCTGCTCCGGGGGGGTATCAGCAGAACTGGCATGGGCAACAGGGGCTGCAGGGGCATCAGCAGAGGGAGAAGGGTCAGCAGGCTTGGGCAGAGGCACCAACTTCTGCCATGTTTGGCAAAGTGCTCAGCCTAGACCGACGCACCATCATGGCAGGTCGAGGTGCTGCTGCTGCTGCTGGTGGTGGTGGTGGTGGTGGTGGTGGTGGTGGTGGTGGTGGTGGTGGTGGTGGTGGTGGCAGTGGTGTGAGGGCCAAGGGAAGGAGCTTTACGAGAAGCAACGAGGAGGGCTCAGGGCGAGAAGACGAGCGCCCCTTTCCTCATCCCCCCCACCTTCCCCATCCGCATCCCCATCCCCATCTCCATCCTTCCTACCACTCAGTCTCTCCAGCCCCTCACCTGCCCCCTCCACTGCACCCACCTTCGGCTGCTGCCACTGTCACGTCCCCTCCTGCTGCTCCCTCAGCCTCTACACGAATCCCACTTGTACCCCGCATCAGCTCCTGCCCCACCACCAACGCACCAACCACCCCAACATACGAATCAGCAGGCACACCTCTCGCTACTCGCACTCTCGACTCTGCCGCCTCTCCCTCTTCCCCGTCCCCTGCACTCGACCCTGCAGCAGCCCGGCGGTTGCTAGGCTCGCGCGTTGCTGCGCAGACTCTCTCCCCTGCTGCTGCTTGCACCACTCCTCCTTCCTTGTCCCCTGCTGCCGTTGTCGCTCCTGCTGCTGTTTCGTCTGCTCGCCCCCCTATTGCGTCCTTCCCTTCCTCTCGCTCTGTGAGTGGTGCCTTTGCGTCTTCCTCCCGTCACCGCCCCGCCACAGCGAATCATGCAGGGAGCAGGGGAGACAGGAGCACTTGGAGAAACAGCGGAGGAGCCAGGGGTTGCCTTGACAGTCCCAACGCCCTACTGCTGCCTCTGCTGCTGCCGCTGCTGCTGCTGCTGCTGCTGCGGCATCCTCTCTTACCCCCCCTGCTGGTCCCGGTGTGGGGCACGGGAGAAGAGGAGGAGCAGGAGGGGATTCCCGAGGAAGGTATAATGATGCAAGCGCTCGGAGAGCGATTGTGGCACGGGGTGGGAGAGCTTTGTCCAAGCACCGCTCTGCACCCACCCGTACACTTGATCAGGTCGAAGTGGGGGGGAGGGAGGGGCGGGAGAGAGGAGGGGCGGGTGGGAGAGGGGAGAGGGCGGAGAGGGTGGAGAGAGGGCGGAGGGCGGAGGAAGGTACAGGTGACTTGGAGTTTATGGCAACCCACTGGCCTCTTCCTGTGTTGCTAGAGAAAGGTAGCCCTGCCAGGAGACAGAGAGAAGTGGTTGCTGCTCGTGTGGCTGAGGGGGTTCAGCAGCAGAGGAGGGGGCTAGTGCAGCAGGTGGGGTGTGAGGGAGAGGAAGGGGTAGGTGAGAAGCACGAGGGGGAGGACGGGGGAGGAGGGGAGGATGGGGAAGGGAAAGAGGTGAAGGAGGGAATGTGGAAGGGGTGTGGCCAGGAGCATGATGTGCGAGAGGGGAGAAAAAAGTGGCGTGGGATTCAGGTGCAGAGGGATCAAGAGAAAGAGGAGGGAGAGAGGGATGAGAAGCAGGAGCAGCAGAGTGGGCAGGAGGTGCAGCAGGGGGGGCAGGGGGAGCAGGGGGGACAAGGGCAACAGGGGGAGCAGGAAGAGAAGGGGGAGGGAGGGGTATATCTTCCGGAGGAGGATCTGGAGGGGCAGAGGTGGGAGCAGTAGCAGTTTGAATGGGAGAGGATGAGAGGTGTTGAGGTAGTGGAGAGGAAGAGGTGAGGGAGAGAAGAGGGAAGTGGAGAGGGAAGAAGAGATGTATGAGGGGAGGGAGGGATAAGGGGAGGGTGGGACGAGGAAATGAACAGCAATGGCAAAGATGGGAGTGGGAAGCTCGTTTTGCCTCATCATGTCTTTCCGCATCAACATGTATTGCATGTCCTTTCCCGTCGATACAGCTAATTGAACTGTGCAGCTTTTTCAATGCAGATTGTTATAGTGACGCTGAAGTGCTACATGCAGCACATGCGAATTTCGTTGTCGCACATGCAGCAGGGAAGCACTGTGTATTGTGCACCATAGCCCCTACTGCTTCTGGTTAATGTGAATATCGGAGGTGAAAGCATGTGCTGCCTCTGTGTGCGAAGCTCGTAACAACTGGCATGGCATGGCCAACAAACAAACATAGCATGGCATGGCATACCCAACAAACATAGGTACTACCTTTCTAACAGAAATACAAGCCTGTACTATCAACCAAACAGAAGATCAACGGGTTTTTTTGAGAATTCTCAGAAGATCAACCTGTCTTTTGAATTAACATGTCTAACAGCAGGCACTTGCTCCCCAGTACTCTGCCCCTTCTTCACCTGCCCAAGCACACCTCATAAACCTGCCCGAAACCATCCCGCGAAACCCGCTTCAGCCCCTCGAAATGCAGCCTGGAACCCAGGAAAGCCACGCGCAGAGGAGGGACCCAACTTGTTGTGGGACCTTGTGGTTGCAAAGTTGGTGTGGGTGGGTCAAGGGAAGGAGGTGGTGGGGTGGACAGAGGGATGACGGCTCCAGCTGGTAAGGCTGCTGCAGCGGCAGGTGTTGGTGCTGCTGCAGCGGCAGCAGGAGGTGCGGCAGCAGCAGAAGAATCAGAGGCAGCTGCAGGAGCCGCAGCAGAGGCAGTGGCAGAAGGAGGAGCAGCAGGAGTGGTGGCGGCATGTGGGGGTGGGTAGTCAGCGAGTGAGCATCGCAGTGCTTCTGCATGGCGAGAGTCTGAGAGCGCACACAGGGACACCTCGTGTGTGGTTAAGCGCTCCTGCACTCCCAAAGGCAGCAGGAGAGGCAACAGCACAGAGGAGAAAGGCATGGTTTTTGAGAAATAGCAAAAACGAAAGAAGAAGAAGAAGAAGAGAAAAACGAAATCTTAGAGCACACACATGGATACCTTGTGTGGTTAAGCGCTCCTGCACCCGCACAGGCAGGTGAGAGGGCGGAGCGAAGGGCGTGGTGGTTTGGGAGGGAGAGGGGTGCAGTGAGGTGGGAGTGGGGTGCAGCGGGTTGGGGACAAAAGTGCCGTGGTCGAACGGGTCAGAAAACTGATGTTGTAGGATGCCCCATGAGATCCCCGTCCCCCCATCCCCCATCCCAACCCCCATCCCATCCCCATCCCAACCCCCATCCCATCCCCATCCCAACCCCCATCCCATCCCCATCCCAACCTCCATCCCATCCCCATCCCAACCTCCATCCCATCCCCCATCCCAACCCCCATCCCATCCCCATCCCAACCCCCATCCCATCCCCATCCCAACCTCCATCCCATCCCCCATTTCAACCCCCATCCCATCCCCATCCCAACCTCCATCCCATCCCCATCCCAACCCCCATCCCATGCTCCATCCCACTTTCCCCCATCTCGCACCCCCCAGCAGACTCGCCTGGTAGAACGAGTAGACGAGGGAGAGGAGGCGCAGCGAGGAGAAACCGGCAGGGGAGAAGTAGGAGCGGGCGGAGGGGCCGACCTCTGAATACACGTCGAGAGGGAAGAGCAACGTGAGGAAGGGGTGTGGGTAGAGCAGTGCTGATAGCTGACTGCTAGTGGGGGCAGCGGGGGTAAGAGAGGCAAGGGGAGGGAAGGGGCGGCAAAGAGGGAAACGGCAAAGAGTGAAGGGGAGGGAAGGGGAGGGAAGGGGAGAGACGGGGCGGCAAAGAGGGAAACGGGTTCCTGAGTCGTCTCAGTAAGGTAGCAAGAGAGTGGGAGTGGGGAGGAAAGCTGGAGGTAGAGGGGGTGAGAGGATAAAGCGGATGCATAGAGAGTTGGGGGGGTGCGCCCTATTGCGATAGGGGAATCCCTGCTTCGGCTGGCAGCAAAGGTGGCACTCTCGGAACTGCAAGGGGAAACAAGGCGATTTTTCTTACCCCAACAATTCGGCGTGGCAGTCCCAGGCGGAGCTGAGTTCGTTATACACGCAGTCAGAGACCTCACCACTTCACAACCTTCCAGCCTAGTCCTCCAACTCGATATTGAAAACGCTTTCAACTCCGTAGAGAGGAAAGCGTTCTTCAACGCACTCGCCAACACCCCGTTAGCTCCACTCATCCCATTCACACGCTCCTTCTACGCAACGCCCTCACCGCTGCTGATCGATCCCCGCCTGAGCCCAACTGCACTCACCAGCGGAAGGGGAGTCAGGCAGGGGGATCCCCTCGGACCCCTTGTATTCGCCGCATCAATCCAGCAACACCTCAGGCGCGTAGCAGCTGAACACCCCGAACTCACGGTCCTAGCTTACGCACACGATATCACCATGATAGGACCGGCGACGGCCACGCTTGGCGCGCTGGGAATGCTGACGCCGCTACTGGCACAGGATGGCCTCACCTGCAACTTTAGGAAGTCGGCGGCGTGGTCCTCCACGCCGCTTGGTGGCGACGCGCTTCCCGAGGGTCTTCCCCTCACCCACGAGGGGGTTCGGGTGTTGGGAAGCCCTGTTGGGTCGCAGAGCTTTTGCTCTGACTTTGTCCGCAGCACCCTGACAGACGCGGCGGCACCCTTGGGCTCTCTGGCGACCATCCACCCACAGCACACCCTCCTGCTATTGTCCCGTTGCATCAGCCGTAGAATCGGCTACCTGCTGCGCACCACCCCTGCAGACGTCTTACCTCTCTCGGAGTGGCATGCATGGTGCTCTGAACTGCTGAACACGGCCTTGACCGCCGCCAGGATTCAACCGCCCCGTCGAGAAGCCGAGTTCAACTTCCTTCTCCGACAGGCAACTCTCCCAGTAGCCCTAGGCGGACTGGGCCTTACGGACCCCACAACAGAAGCAGCACCAGCTTACCTGGCATCCACAACAGAGGCGCTACGCCTGCTCCGCTCCCTGGACCTACCAGCAACCGCACCACTAGGGGCCAACAGCAACGCCCTGCAGCCGTCTGCAGCGCACTCCGTGACCATCCAGGACATGGAGGGGCGACTGCCACCGCTGGCGCTACAAAACTTACGGGAGGAGCAGCAAACCCCGTCCCAAGACCAGCTACAGCGCGCCCTTTCCCAGGAGGTGCACGCAGCAAAGGCCGACGCCCTGACAGAGGAATCACGCACAATCAGGTCAGCCCCCGAGATGGGCCACACGCTCCGCCTCGTCAGCCTGAGAGGCGAGGGAGCGGGGCCATGGCTGCAAGCTCTACCCCTGACACCAGACCTCTGCTTTTCACCAGGGCAATTCCGAACAGCCCTGGCCTTCCGCATGGGTATCCGCCAGAATGTACCTACCGTGTGCGAGTGTGGAGAACTCGTAGCCAACTGCAGCCTACCCAACCACCTACTCCGCTGCAGCACAGGCCCCGACAGGACGCGCACACACAACCAGCTGGCATTCGCCGTGGCTAAAATGGCGAGGGAGGCGCAGCTGGTGGTATACCTGGAGAATGCCATGTACTCACCGCCGGATGACCCGAAGAAGGCAGATGTGATTGTACGCGACCCGGACAGTGGAGAGACTTGGATCACAGACACTACCATCACTGACCCTGTGCTGCAGAACCGAGACCCGACAGCCCGCAAACCTCCAGGCTGGGCAGCAAGGGAGGCACAGAGGTGGAAGGAGAGGGAGTACTACAGGCACACCGAACACGTGGTGTTCTGCGCCCTGGCCGTCGAGACCTACGGGGCAAACGCGCCCCCCACGACAGCGTTCCTGAAACTGCTGGCCACAGCAGTGGCTAGGAACCGGTTCAGGGCCAACCCCTTGGCGAAATCGGCCAAGAAGATGGCCTGCCACTTCAGCCAGCGCTGGTCAGTGGCCGTTCAGCGCTCCCAGGCGAATGCCCTGCACACCAAGGCCAGGGCAGGGATCGAGGCAGCGCACCCCCAGATGGCAGCGGACCCCTGGCCGCTGCACCTGGGGGACATCCTCCACACGCTGGAGGGCTAGAGGGTAACCCAGGGGGGGGGGGGAAGAGGGGTGAGTTAAGGGGCTTAAGGGATCGAGGTTATCATGGATAGCACTGCATGTTTGTACCCCTGCTGAATTAATACAAAGGACCGTTTGGAAGATAGAGACGGGAGGTGAGGAGTGGAGAGAGGAGGGAAGGGTGAAGAAAAAATGAGAAAACGAAACACCAGGAGCGGAGGAGAGGAGGCAGAGGAGAGGAGGAAGGGAAGAGAAAGAAAGCAGAGGATTTGGAGGGCGAGAAGAAAAGCCCACCTGTGATGCATCCTGGTCCCAACCAAAGCACAGTCCCCACCAGCACCAGCACCCGAACCATCATTGCCAGCAGCACTGTATCCTCCCTCTGTTCCGGCTTCTTCCACAGCTCCTGAGACCAGACCTCCCAGCATCCGAGCCTCAGTGGGAGGCTCGGACACACTCCAAGCTAGGTCGTCGAGGAGGACTGGTGGGGCCGGAGGGCGGGGTAACGAGCTGGCTGGCTGGAATGGGAGGGATGGGGAGGAGCAGGTGGGGAGCGGCAGGTAGGGAGGGGCAAGGTAGGGAGGGGCAGGTGGGGAGCAGAAGGTAGGGAGGGGGTACATCTTTGGCTTTTTCGAGGTTTTGTGTGTTGGATCGGGTAGAGAGTTGGACAGTGGTGAAGGCTACGCATGCAAGCCATGCAAGCTGCAGCAGCAGCAACAGCAGCAACAGCAGCACTCCAAGAGGCATACGCTTTCGAAAAACCCAGTGCAGGCAGCAAGCCCTTCCAATCCCGCAGTGCGTACCTGGCGCCTCCCTCCTCTGCGTGCCCGTACAAGCCCCTTGGCTTGCGCCATTGCCTCCACACGCCTCTCCCAACGCACACACCCCCACGCCCAACGCCCCCCCATGCTGCCGCTCCCACCCCCCCTGCTGCTGCTGCTGCCGCTGCCGCAGCCGCCAGATTCATTGCTGCCGCTGTGAGTGTTGCCGGCACTGCAGCGACAGCAGCAGCAGCAGCAGCAGCAACGGGTCGTGAGCATTGCTGCTCTCCCACCAGACCTCAGGCAGAGCACACTCCCGCACCTCGCACGGCCCTGGTTTCGGCTGCTGCCGAACCAAGTCCCCAGGCATGGAGGGCCGAGGTTCGGCAGGTATTAGCTCGAGAGGATGAAGGTGGGAGGGCTGTGTATGAGAAGGAGGCTGCGGCGGAGGCAGATGAGGAGGAGGGGGCGGTGGAGGGGGGGAGTGAGTAAGGGGTGTGACTGACGATACAGTGGCGGCAGCAGGAGGGACGGAGACAGCAGGAGCCAGCAGTGCGGACGGAGGGGATGGTGGAGTGTGCACGGAACCAGGGCTTTCACTGCTAGCAGCAGGCGCAAATGCAGCTCCGGAACCAGCGTGAGCATGAGTAGGCCTGGGGACTCCTTCACCTTCATCGCCCAATAATGCCACGTCTCGCATCCCTCCCTCCTCGTCCACCCCACCTGAGCATTCACCTGCCGTCCTCCTCTCTGTCTCTCGCACCACCTCTGCTGCTGCTGCATATCCCGTCGCCTCTCTCCACTCATTCCCACCCATCTCAACCGCATCCTGTGCCTCGCTGACCAGTCCAAGGCTCTCCAAGCCTGCTCCTGGAGGCTCGGAACCACTTCCGAGCCACTCGCTCCGAACCTGGCTGTCTGCTTCGTCAAAAGGCACCTCCCTTTCCACAAACTCCTGCAAGGAATCAGATCTCTGCCGATCCTGTGAGTCTCGCTGCTGCTGTTTGTGATTATCCCGATCCTCGCACTCCTCCTCCTTCCGAGTCAAGTCAAGAGCAGCTGAGTCGCCGTCTCCTGCGTCGACTTCTGCAGAGTCTTCTTCTGCTGCGTCCCTGCATGCTTCACTCTCACGTGTGTCACATGTCTCACGGCTCTCACGGCACTCACGGCTGTCATGGGAGTCCTGAATGTCATGGGTGTAAACCAGTGCACTTGCAGCAATACTGCATGCTTCTGCATCACTGCCAGTCCTTTCCGCACAGGAAAGCACATGCGCCCCACTCGCCTCCAAACCCCCATGGCTTGCTGAGGCTGCTTTTCGAATGCCCAAACCTCCTGCTTCCACACTGCACCTCTCACTTCTGATTTCTTCATGCCTTGCTGCTCGTTGCAATATCTCTCTGTACATCATCTCTTCCTCATTACACTCCTCATTACACTCCTCACCACACTCATCACACTCAGACTGCTGTCCTACTCCTCCTCTCAGCGCTCCTACCCTTTCCCTCTCCCTTCCCTCTGCCTCCATGCCCACACCCCCCTCCTCCTCATCATCATCATCCTCGTCCTCCTCCTCTCCCATCTCCTCCTCCTCCTTCCCAGCCTCCTTCCACTCCTCCCCAAGCTCCTTCTGTCCCTCTCCCCCTCCTCCTCCCGCCGCCCCTCCAACTCCCCCAACCCTTTCTTCCTCTCTTACTCCACCCCCCCCTCTCCCTCTCCCGATCCCCCCTCTCTCCGCCCTCCTCCCCACCCTCCTGCCAGTGCCGACAGTTGCTTGAAGCAGGGAAAGAAGATATGCTCTGGAAGGCGAACTGGAGAGAGGGGCGGGGGGAGGGGAGCACAGCAAAATGAGTAGGCGGAGAGATATTCTGAGGTGCTTCAAAAGCCTCCCTCCCCTCCCCCACCACTCCCAGGCGAACTGCAGAGGGGAAAACGGGGGCTGAAGGAGAGAGAGCAATATATTTTAGAGTCCTAAAAGATGTCCTGGAGAGCCAGGGCACGGAGACGAGGCAGAAGGGCAGGTGCGAGGAATGGGTGAGTGCAAATGCTTTTGATACGTCCCATGCAGTCCCACCCTTTCCCCCTCCCCAACCGTCCTTCCCTCCCCACTTCATGCTTCCCAAACTATCAGAACCCCCACCCCCCCACGCCCACCAGACACCTCAAGCTACCCCCCTACTCTCTTGAGACATCTCAAAAGACCTCCCCAACCATCCTTCCCTCCCCATTTCATGCTCCCCACATTATCCCCCCCCCAACCACATCCCCCAACCCACCCCCTTCCTCTCCCCCCCTCCCCTCTCTCTCCCCCCACTGCACGTACCGCGAGCAGCAATGGAGACGGAGAGCCAGGGCAGAGAGATAGTTCAAGGGGATAAGGCCAAGGCCAATCGACTTGTGAGTCAACTCAAAAGTGCACCTTTGAATCTTACCGCCAGCAGCAATGGAGGCGGAGAGCCAGACCAGGGAGACGAGGCGGAGGGGCAGGTGCGAGGCGTGGGCTAGCGCATAGGCCACCTTGGGACTGGATGGCGTGTGGTGGTGGTGATGGTGATGGTGATGGTTGGGAGAGGGAGAGAGACGGGCAGAGGGATTGGGGAAGAGAGGGGAAAAGAAACGGCGAGAGATGGAAGGGGAGGGAGAGAGGGGAGAGGAGAACGAGGGAGAGGGGTTCATGCAGGTTGGTGAGTTAAGGAAATGCCAAGGTGAGAAGAGAACCAGGGGAAAAAGCAAATTCAACCGCTAACGATGAGCCACTACAAAACAAACCAGCCTGAGTCTCAAGAGTCTAAGCCCAAAGCTCGAAGCTCCAGGGTCAAAGAACTAGACGAACGGGGTTGTGCGCTAGAGGAGGCGGCAGGAGTGGGAACAGGACGACTACAGCTTAGGTTACTACAGGGCTACAGGAGGGTAAGGAGCGCGGAGAGCACAAATGTCTCACGAATGTTCTCAGGGGGGTGGGTGGGAGTGAGGAAGGGGCATGAGGGGAGGAGCGACGAGGGTGAGGAACGAGGGAGGGGAGGGGGAGAAGATGGCGGGGAGGTGGAACGAGGGAGGACGGGGAGGGGAAGGAGGGAGGGGAGGGGGAAGGAGAGCGGGGGGGAAGAAGGAGCGCAGACCGGGGGGAGGAGGGCGGGGAGGGGGATATTGCGACGAGGAGGTGGGTGCAGTGCGGGGTGAGGTCCGCGCTGTACTGTCCCCCCAGGCGCCTGATCAGCTCCGCCAGCAGCGCGCGGTACACTGCAGAGAGGGGGAGAGAGGGGGAACGGGGGGAGACGGTGACAGGGATGGGGGTTGGGGGGGGAGAGGGGGCGGAGGGGAAGGTTAGGAGGGAGGCTTATGAGGCGCTTCAGTCTCGCTAAGCGAGAATGCGTGTGTGTAGTGTGGGATACGGGAGAGTGAGCGGATGGGTAAAAGAGATTGTGAGGGGAGGATAAGGGGGACGTGATTAGCGTGACGAAAAACAGGAAGAGGCGAACAGAATAGAGACACCGTGTGAAGGGAGGACACAGGAAAGCCTATGAGTGGCACTAAGCGACTCAACAGCAAATCCCGCGGTCCAAAGTTGATCCACATCCGCGATAAGCTCCCACGTACCTTTCGGAACGCCTGTGACACAAACGGTTGTGCCGTGAAGGAGCGGCTGTCCGTCCAATTTTGACGCCATGGTAGACGGGAGCAACGTCAGGCGGTTCAGTCATGCGAAAGACAGGCCGTTGTAACGGATGAAAGGCGAAAGAGGCGGTTTGTTGCTGAATGATTGTGTTGTGCTGTGTGGCGTATCAGTGTATACGATGCCGTTTCAGGCTTGTAACGGGTCATTCGCCAAATTCATTTGGCATATCAGTGTATATGATGCCATTTAGCGGATCATACCACATCATCTATCATGAACACTTGTAGTGTATAAATGGCACTTTTTGTCGCAAACAGTGTTGCTGACACACAGAACGACGAACGCACTGTACTAACAGACTCGGTAAAGTCAAATCAGAAGGTTTTGACCAGACGTCGAGTGCGGTGTTCCCAATGTGGCCAATCACTCAGCAACAAGTCAGCCGTTCACGGCTCGACAGTCTCCTGACCTGAGCCAGATATGCGAGGAATGCCGAGCCTCACATGTGCGCTACAGAACAGCAACGCTGTACTGTACATCAAAGCTTGGGGCGGTTCGATTTCCCACAGAAGCCACAAGACCTACTGTACACAACATTACTGTGACAACACCACCATGTCAGTCTGTGAAAGGTCCTCCAATCACAGCGATGGTGCCAATTCCTTCCCGTTCATCATGCGTGCCATTGGTCCTTGGAGCAGCTAGGGAACAAAAAGCGGCGGCTCGTCTAAGATGCTGCGAAAGTGCAAGCTGTCAACAAGGCCGTCCATGCACAATGGGGCTCTTCTCTTGTCGCAGTTTGCCAGATTCGCCGGATTTTCGCAATGACGGAATCGAAACCTTCTGATTGCTTGTGAAAATTTGCCGGATGGGCTGTTTAGGGGGTAGTTATGGTCTATGTGTCCATGTTTGTACGTGTTGTATAACATACAAATGATGGATGATGGAAAAAAAAAACTCTGGGATCACACAGAGACACCCTGTTGTACAACCTGGTTTCGGGGGGATTTAGGAACCGTGAAGGTCTGTCTTAGTACGGCGTGCTCAGCATTCATTGGGTTCTTTGATATCGAGCTGACTTCGGTGCCACCTTCGGTGTCCTTGACCGGATTCTGGCCCAAACTACACCGATGCCCCCTCAGTTACGACAGATGTATACATATAGGGGATATAGGGTACTGCGCCCTTGAAAAAAAAGAACACCAAACGACAAAAGCACGATGTTTCATTTGAGGATCACAACAAGTCTAGACAATTTAGGAATGCACATGCAGTTCGTCTGCCCGTTGTTTTTCAGTGTTGGGTGAGACGAACGCAACAAGAAATGCAGCAAGAGCAGTTTGCAGAGCACCAGAGGTTGAAAGCACCAGCAAATGATTGAATGCACTGTAAAGCTGCACCCAGCCAACCTGGAAATGGGGCACTGAATTTGTGTGATGTGATACACTGAAAGGGTAGCCTTGTTAAAATTTACAAAGCAGAGTGTGTCGCGGTGCGGATCGATCGACAATCACACGAGTCTGGATTCCCCTCGCATGCGACGACAGCAGTTTTGCATTTCCTTTCTACCGCTGCACTGTAGTTCCCCGTAGGTACTTTACTGTTTATGCCCGGCCATTTTCAGGTGCATGCAACTTAGTCGGGAAACACTGTTCAGATGCATGCTATCGCGTCGTGTTCTCCCCTCTGTTGTTTGTGTTTGTACACCTCCGCCACGAAATACACTGTTCTATCAGAGGATGCTACCCATGCGACTGACACCCACTCGCGCAGCCCCTGCACGAACTCGTCGTCCAACCACACCAGTCGCAGCCTTACTGCGAGCAAGGTCGATACATATCGCAACACACCTGACTAAAAACGGGCAAAAATAATAATACCCAATTGGGAACGTATGCGACTAGGGAGAAATCAACCCTAAACACCAGGGCGGTTCCCGTGCTTATGGTTGAAACTCCCGTAAACTGTGTCCAGGTTCCCTAGTTTCCATTTAAATAATTTTTTTCCTTCCACTGCCTTACGGAATATCAACCCGAAACACCAGGGGGTTCCCGTGTGTTGGGTTGATACTTACCGAACAGAATCCAGGTTTCCCTAGGAGTTGTTTTTTTTTTCCCCTCTTTTCGGGCTTCCCTGTGAGGCCGATTTTGTGTGTTGCGTGTGTTGCGTGTGCTGCTTCTGTTGAGCGGGTTGCATCCCCTGACGAACAGTGTTGTTTGTGGCGAATGTGTACAAACAGTGGCAACAGAAGGAGAAACACGACGGGATAGCATGCACCTGAACAGTATTTCCCGACTAAGCTGCATGCACCTGAAAATGGCCGGTTTATGCCTGAGTTCTGGTGATGTGTAAGTCCGAAGCACAGAGGAGTTTTTAAATGCGATACAGTGTACACTCGTGAACTGGAACACATACCTTGCAGGCCTAAATTTCACACGGTGAATTCACGTCACAGGGAACTTGGTCGCGCGGCAGGGTGGGATGGGATGAATGGTGGTTGCCAGCCACTTGCCCTGGCATTCCTGCTGGTCGCATGCGTCCCTCCCTCCCTTACATGCCATCCTTTTTTGTGCAATGCAATGCCATCTCGCCCTCTTCTCTTGTCCTCTACTCTACACACAACAAATTATCACCGCCGCTGAACATTCCCCGTTGCTACCTTTGGAGCTACATACATGCCTCTGCGGTCTATCCCGCAAAGCTTCTCCTCGCGACTCCCTCCCGCTCATACACCGCGTTCCCATTATTTCCATAATTCGCCCTTTTCTTTCATCGTTATTCAGATTTCCCCTCCTCATTCTCTTTCAGCAAATCGCACATTTTGGCCTTAATCCCCGTCCTCGCATTTCCTACAATTTCGAGGATGACGCGCGGCCTACTGCCGCTAAATAATGCGCATTACAGAATGCCCGGCTCTGGAGTCGCAGCGCAGAAATGACGTGAATCTCTTGCCTGAACGAGATGAATTGCGTCGACGCATCATCTAAGGGCGGTCCTGATGATCATAATGATAGTCATGGTAATGACCACCGTTACGTGATCTCCTGATTTCTAAGCGCGTTGGACAAGCAATTACATCGTGGAGGAGTTCACTCCGTTGCTGTTCCCTGGAACCAGAAGCGCAGGAACAGCGCACTCACGCATTGTCAGTCATGGGTCCGCGCTCCTTTAATTTACTCAGCTCTTCACGGATTTGCCGCTAGCAAACAAGGGCATTAGTGCGCCGTCATCGTCCCTGCCGGCCCCGCTGCCCTCCCGGCCGGCGGACCATCTGTTCGCGCTTAACTCAAGATCCAGCAGCAGCAAAAGGACTCGGTTCGTTGTCTCTTGCGACCAGCTTTAACTAGCACAGCAGCGGTTGTTCGATTCCACATCATATGAGCAACTCGTCAAATCCTTGTCCACCGCACGCGGGAAAAAGCTGATCTTGAATCAGCATTGCATTCCAGATTCTCTCCTGAAGGTTCGCGAAAACAGACGTCCGTCGACCGTCGCCGTCATCCGTCATCCGTCGCTCGTCGCCAAGACGTCGGTCCAACGTGTGATCCGAGGGTGATGGATGACAGATGACGGAGACGGATAACAGAGACGGATAACGGAGACGGATAACGGATGACGGAGACGGACCGGGTTTTAGCTCTCGTACTAGGAGCTAAGTCGGGTGTCAGGAGTCAAGCTCACCGTTAGTATTATTTGTTTCCGGGGCGCCACGAAGCGAGGCCTTTAGAACTCGGAAGATTGACCGATACGCAGGGCTAGTTTTGAAAGCGGAGAACGAGCGCGAGCCGCAGACTCTGTAGCGCGGTCACCGAGTGTTGCCCCCCGCAGTCTCCGCAGTCCCCAAGCCCACAGTCCCCCGCCGCGCATCCCCGCAGTCCCGTTGTTCTCCGCTGCGCACCGCTGTGACCCGCGGTCCCCCCTATCCCACACTGGTTCCCCCCTGCGGAACATGACTGTGCGAAACACGTGCGCCAACCAGCAATTGGCGGACGCTTTGGCGGACTCGTGGCCAATTAAGGCGGAAGCGGCGGAAGAAACCGCGGGCGCGGGCACAGGCGGCGGTAGCGCGGCTGCGGCCGCGCCAGGCGCAAGCAGTTGTGCGGATTTGAGCACCCATCGCGCGGAGGTGGAACTGGCCAGCGCGGAGGCGTGGGCGGAAGGATCTGGCGCGTTGCGCGGGGGTGTTGCTCCCGCTGAAAGCCCCGGCGGGGAAGAGAAGCGCGGGGTGTCGCAAGAGGTTGCGGCATTGGCGGCGCCAACGGCGGCTGTTCGAACCGATCTCCACTACGAAAATTGCGCATCTGTGTCAGGAAACCTCGTTAATATCCAGCAGCACTCCTCTGGTCTCGCCTTATTAACGGAACAACTAGCGCCAGGAGAAAGCAGCAAGATTAATCCTGACCGTCGACTCGCGGATCTGGAAGCGTCTCCGTTGGGTGACGTGGAAGGGGCCGCGACTGGCGGGTTGAAGGACACGTGGCAGAGCGGGAGGAAGCGGCGAGCTGCGCTGATGGATCTGAAGAATGTGACTGAGCGTGATGGTTATAATAACGGAGGGGGGCGCGTTGGCGGTGCGGGAGATAGTATCGGGGGAGAGAAGGCGGGACGGAGGGAAAGGGTGAGTCGAGAGGGAGGGAAAGCGAGCGGGAAGAGCGTGGATCGACAAAGAAACAATTCCGACGAAAGAAGAAGCGGGAGGGACGTCATAGGAGGAGGAGAAGGAGAAGGAGGAGAACGCGGTAGCAGAAGCGGCGGCAGAGGCGGAGGCGGAGGAGGGGGAGGGGGAGGAGGCAAGGCATGGTGGGAAGATACTAGGAGTTTCGCAGCCAAAAGAGTGAGGGTAGGTGGTGGGTGGGCGCGCGAATGGAGTGGAGTGGGTAGTTGCTTGTTGCTTGCTTGCCGTTGCGGGCGATGGAAAATGTGGAATGCAGGGGTGTCAAGATGGAGATCCCGAGACGAGACGCTTACCGAGATGTCTCACAAGAGAAACTGTCAATGCGCGCTTGGGTTCTGCGTGCGTGCCTTACAAGGACAGAATCCCCTCCCCCTCTTCCCCTTATCCCCCTCTACTTCCTCCAAACCCAACCTCCCCTCCTTCTCCTCCCCCCTCCTTTCCCCCCTTGCGCCTTTCCTCCCCAAATCACCCCCCCGGTTGTCTGTGCGCGCAGATCGGTTCCCCCTCGCCCTCCCCATTGTGCGGGCCAGCACAGGAGGCAGCCGCTTTGAATGCTGCACTTACTTCTGCTCGCCCGATACAGCAAGCAGGCGCGACGGAGGCAGCAGCAGGAGGAAGAGCACTGCAGATAACAGCAGCACCATCAACAGTAGCAGCAGCAGCAAGGGGGGGTTCGTTCCCCCGCCATGTCTATGTGTTTGGACAAAGCATCGCCACTCTCCCCTCCTCTCGCACCTCTCGCCCCGCCCCTGCTCCCTCCCACTTGCGTGCACCCGACCCTCACATGCTCCCCGCTCCCCCCTCGTTGCCGTGCCCTCCTGCGCCCCCCTCTGCGTCTACCGCCGTGCCTCCTGCTCCCTCCACTGCCCCTGACGCTGCTGCTGCGGCCGCCGCCGCCACTGCTGCTGCAGCGGGAGCAGCGGGAGCAGCGGCAGCAGCGGGAGCAGCAGGAGTAGCGGGAGCAGCGGGCGGGGGGCTGAGGCAGTGGCGGGAGCAGTGCTTCCTGCTGGCTGCAGAGGAGGAGGCGGAAGACGCGCTCTCTCTCTCTCCCAGCCCTCTCACTCTAGACCCTCCCACGCGGGTCGGGTTGGGGGTGGGCGTGGAGATGGGGATGGGGGTGCAAATGGGTTTGGGGCATGGGGAAAGTCAGTGTGTCGGTGGTAGGGGCGCAGATGGGAATGGGGAGTGGGGTGGGTGCAGGGATGGGGGCGGAAGGGGGTTGGGGGGGTTTGGAAGGAGGGATGGTGCGGGTGATGCTGGTGCTGCTGGTGCTGGGGTGGAACCGTGGCGAGAGGGGGGGGGATGTGCGATGGAGAGTGAGTGTGCGAGGCAGAATGAGGGACGGAGAGGGATTGAGGGTGGGAGAGAGAGTGCGGGTGGAAGAGAAAGTGAGGGTGGGAGAGAAATTACGCACGGGAGAGAGAGTGAGGGTGGGGGTGCGAGTGAGGGTGGGAGAGAAAGTGAGTGCGGGGGAAGAAGCACGCGTGTGAGAGAGAGTGAGTGTGGAAGAGAGAGAGAAGGAGAAGGAGGGGGCGAACGCCGGGAGGAGGGGGAACGCCGGGAGGAGGGGGAACGCCGGGAGGAGGGGGAACGCCGGGAGGAGGGGGAACGCCGGGAGGAGGGCGAACGCGCAAAGCCCGAGTCAATCCGCGAGGAAGAGCACTTGGTGCTGAGTCAATCTCTGCAGAGACCACCCACGATCCCCGAGAATGGCCCGTGTGTGTGGAGCAGCGCTGCAAGAGAAGGATCCGCTCCTCTCCCTCCTCCCCCTCCTCCCCCTCCTCTCCCTCCTCTCCCTCCTCTCCCTCCTTGCCCTGCGGCAGCACAGCGCACGGGGGAAGGTGTGGCGCTGCAGCAGCGTGTGGCAGAGGAGCGGGCGGAAGACGGGGACGGGGATGAGGGAATGGAGGAGGAGGAGGAGGACAGGGGGGAGGAAGGCGATGGTGGTGCGGAGGAAACACCACTGCCACTACCGCCAACAGAAGCACCACCACCGCGACCACCACCGCTGCTGCTGCCGCCGTTGTCGTCGCCATCACTTGAGCAGCAGATAATAGACATAGACAGTAATGACAGCGACCCGCAGTTCTGCACGCCCTATGCCGCTGACATCCACGCCTACCTCCGCATTGCCGAGGTGAGGCGCGGCGCAGAGCGGTGCTGCGCGGTGAGGTGAGGTAAGGTGTGAGCCGATGCTCAATGAGCCGCTGTATTCTCCTTGTTCCTGGATGCATGTTCTACAGTTATGGAGAACTCATGCCCGGTTGCTTCCGCTCCTGCAAATCTCTTCCATTCATCCACCCACCATCCCCCCTCCCCGCTCCCCTCACCCTCTCCTTCCCCATATCCCCCCCATTGTCTCCCCTTCCCTCCTTTCCCCCACCCCTCCCCATTTTTCCCCTCCCCATTCCCCCCATCCGCCATCCCCTCTGCCCCGTCCCCTCCCCCCTCTTCACCCCTCATTCCCCTCTACCCCCCATCTCCCACCACCCCCGGCACCCCCGCGACCCCTGCAGCGGCGGCACCGACCTGTGATGGCGCTGGAGGAGGGGCGGGGGGGCGAGGTGAGCGCGGCGATGCGGGGCATTCTGATGGACTGGCTGGTGGAGGTGGCGGAGGAGTACCGCCTCGTGCCCGACACGCTCTTCCTCACCGCCGCCTACATTGACCGCTTCCTCTCCCACGCCCAAGTCACCAAAAACCACCTGCAGCTCCTCGGCATCGCCGCCATGCTCATCGCCTCGTAAGCAACCACTGCCCGCCTCTCCCCCTCCTCTTTCTCATCGCCTCGTAAGCAATGCCCCCTCCCCCCGCTTGTGCTCATCGCCTCGTAAGCAATGCCCGCCTCTCCCCTCCTCTTGCTCATCGCCTCGTGAGAAGCACTGCCGTCCTCTCCCCCACTCTCTTCTCCTCGCCATCGCCGCCATGCTCATCGCCTCTTACGGCCCGCCTCTCTTCGCTCCCTCTTTCCCCGTGTCGCCCTCCCCTTCCCTCTCGTGCCCATGACCTGCCCTTCCCACTCCGTACTCGTTTCCGCGCCGCCTCTCCCACTTCCTCCCATCCCATCCCAATCACGCATTCCCTTCCTCCTGCGCCCTCTCCTCCCCACTCCCTCTTCCCCCTCTTCCCTGCCCCACCCTCTCTCCCTCTCTCTCCCTGCCCCCTCCTCTCCCTCCGCCCCTCCGTGTCCCCATGGCATGGCATGGCAGCAAGTACGAGGAGATATACGCGCCGCAGGTGGACGAGTTCTGCTACATCACGGACAACACGTACCGTCGCCACGAGGTGCTGCTTAGATTTTTGAGGAGACCGCTTCAAACAGAACGGGATTCTTGACTTGGCGACATTTCAGAAACCTCTGAATCGCTACTTCTACATTCCCTTCTCTTCCTTTCACTCAAGGGAATGCAAGAAGGGATTTATCTCCAGTGAGCTCAAACGTCACTGCATTCGCAACTCCTCGTTCAACACCTTCTGGGAGCGGAAGGTACTCTTCTTCAACAGGCTGAAGGCAAGAGGATACCCGGACTACTTCCTCCGGCCAATCTTCAATCAAGTCAAATTCCAAGATCGACACAACCTGCTCCGTTCCTGCCGAGACAAACTGAAAAGGGAGGCCCCCCAATCCTGGAAGGTAAGAAGATGTCCAAAAACATTGGACTTGGGATTGGGGGAATTTTTGAGAATTCTCAAAAATCATACGCAAGGACTACAACTCCCAAGATTCGTAATTGGTTGGAGATTACCACGAAAGTTACACAACTTTCTGGTAAGAGGGCGCTTCTCAAGCGGGGATGCATCTACCTCGAGGTCAACAAATTGAATTCATGGTAGTTGACGAATTGAATTCGTGGTAGGTGTGGAATTGAATTCGTAGCTGGTAGAATAGCTGGCAGAACTCTGCATGGCGAGTTACAACGGCACCCAGCTAGATGAATAGCTGGCAGACCGCTCTTGGGACTAGTACCTGGGGAATTTCGGGGTAGAGCAAGGATAGAGGGTAGAAAAGGAGATCTTAGCCACTCTTGTAAAACTGAGATGGCGCTGATGAAGGCTCCGGCCGAAACGCGCGTACGCCTCAGAATTACTAGTTGACTATATGTCTTCTACTCTGCCCGGTTTTTCAAGCTCTACCTAGACTACCCTTAGTACGCGGAGAATAGATTTAGTTCTTTCAGCATGCGAGATCCGTAGGCTTGCTGCGGTCGAACCTCTTCTTACTGTGCCACGAGGTGCTGCTCTTCTAGGGGATGAGGGCTGCCTGCCTGCCTGGCTGGCTTCTATTCTATGCGCGCTGGCTTGTCGTTCCATCAGCATCAGCGCTGCTTGCTGTGTTGCTCACCGGTTCTCATCTCAGGGTGGCTGTGGTTGCATGAGCGGTGGGGTTGCAGGGTTTGAATCCTCGCACCCTCGACTGGGTTGAGGAATGACGGGAGAGGAGAAGGGAGAGGGGTGGCGTGAGTGCCTGATGCATATCGTTCGTTCCAAGATGTAGAAGATATGCATGTATCGTGCCTGATGCATATCTGTTGGATCACTCTCAAGGACTGAACGTTCCCAACAGGACTGATCTCTCTCACAAGTGAAATCCACCCCACCAAACCCCCTTCTCTACGACAACCCATCCAACGCCCTTCCCCTCCTCCCCCCTCGTCTCCCTGCTGGTTTGGCCCTGGGATCGTTACGTGCTTCCCCCTCAGGTGATAGACATGGAGTGGCGGGTGCTGCTGCAGCTCAACTTCGTTCTTGCCACGCCCACCACCAAGAGCTTTCTCAGGTCCGCTCGGGTCCTTCTTTCCAGAGCTTATTCTCAATATAAAATGCTTATACATATAAGACGATTGCCTGTGCCTGTGCCTGTGCATGCACTTGTGGTTAGTGGTGATGGGAGGGGAGGGGTAAATCGACATCGATTTAATCGCTACCAGGCCAATCAATCATGCCACGCGCATCTGGATCCGCATTTTGAGGTTTCTCATCACGTGTTCCCTCTCCCCACATCCCATCACCTCAGGCGGTTCATACGGGCAGCACAAGTGACGCTCCAGGTAAGCTGGCTTGTATTTCTCCATCTCCCTTTTTCTCTTCACCCCTACTGTTCTACTCTCCTCTTTTCCTTGTCCGATTCACCCCACGAGCTCACTCCTCAGCCGCCTAACCCTCCCGCTCAAATCGCTCGCACCCATCCACCCATCACCCATCCACCCATGCAGGCCCCATCACTGCAGCTGGAGTTTCTGGGAAACTTCCTGGCGGAGCTGACGCTGCTGGACTGCGCGTGTGTGGCCTTCCTGCCCTCGCAAGTGGCTGCCGCAGCTGTCTTCCTCGCCAAGCTCACGCTCTTCCCCTCGCTCCCACCCTGGGTATCGCTCCTTACGCCCTCCTATGCCTCACTCCTCCTCACTCCCTCTCACTCCTCATCACTCTCTCTCACTCCTCCTCACTCCCTCTCACTCCTCCTCACTTCCTCTCACGCCTCACTCCTCACTTCTCACTCCTCACTCCCCCTCGCTTCCCTCACTCTTCACTCCTCCTCACTCCTCATCACCCCCCCTCTCCTAACCCTGCATACACACTCCCCCTTTTCCTCTCCTCTTCTCCACACGCCATTCTATTCCATGGAACTAGCTCTTCCCCACTAATGGCCGCAAATTGCTATCGGGCCTTCCAAAGCATGCCTCCAGCCGCATATTTCTACCCCTTCTTTCCCTGCTACTCCTCTTTTCGACTGCCACCATTTAGCACCTGCGTCAGACACCTTTCCAGCACAACGCAGGGTCAGTAGTACCCTCCGTGCATGCAGCACTACACGTAGTGTAATGATGGGAAATGCTTTCAGAAGCTGCTGATGGGAGATCTCAAGTGCAAGGCAGCTTTTGAGGCGCCTCAAAACTCACAGCCTCACTCCTTCCTCCACTACACTCCCTTGGCTTGACCACCACACACCAACCCTGCAGCACTACACGGGGTACAGCGTGTGCAAGCTGCAGGAGGGACATTTCAGGTGCAAAGCAGCCTCTCTCCTTCCTCCCCTACCCCCCCCCCCTCTCTGACCACCAGACGCCAACCCTGCAGCACTACACGGGGTACAGCGTGTGCGAGTTGGAGCAGGCAGTGTGGGTGCTGCATGCGCTGCACGTTGCCGTGCCGTCCACCACTCTGCCGGCCATCGGGGCCAAATACAGCCAAGCCAAGGTGCGTGCATGTGTGCGTGCGTGCGTGCGTGCGTGCGTGTGTGCGTGCGTGCGTGCGTGCGTGCGTGCGTGCGTGCGTGCGTGCGTGCGTGCGTGCGTGCGTGCGCGCGTGCGTGCGTGCGTGTGTGCGTGCGTGCGTGCGTGCGTGCGTGCGTGCGTGCGTGCGTGCATGCGTGCGTGCGTGTGTGTCGTGTTGTGCTGCTGCTGGTGGTAGCAGTGGAGTTGTCAGTAGTGGTGGTGGTGGTGATTCTGCTTCTCTGCACAGCGACTGTGGTTGTGGCTGAACGTCAGCAAGGTTGAGGTTCTGTGCCGTTGAGGTCAGCAATGTAAGTTTCTTGACTCGTGCGTGATTCTTATTGCGTTGTTGCCGTTCGTTCGGCCTTACACATACTTGTCGCCCTGCTCTCTCCACTCTTTCTCTTGCTTTCCACCTCTCTCCTTTCTCACACGCTCACCGTCCTTCATCTCCCCTTCCATGTTTCCCTCCCTTCTTCCTCCTCCCACCCTTCTCTTCCATGTCCCTTCCCCCTCTCCCCTATCCCCTCTCCTCCCCTCCCCCCAAAGCAGTTTCAGTGCGTAGCCTCCATTCCCCCAGTCTCCCCTGCTGTCCTCACAGCTGCTTTCTCACCACCTGCTGCCACCACCTGACTCCTCCTCCCACCTCCCTTCCTCACACCCTCCTCCTCGCACCCCCCTCCTCACACCCTCCTCCTCCCACCTCCCTTCCTCGCACCCTTCTCCTCGCACCTCCCTTCCTCGCACCCTCCTCCTTGCACCCCCCTCCTCACACCCTCCTCACACCCTCCTCCTCGCATCCCCCTCATTGACTGCTGCCATCGTCTGCTACCTACCACCTGACTCCTCCCACACCTGTCTCCATCTCCTCACCTCCTACTGCCCTTTCCGGTCGCTCTCCCTGCTGCCTCCGGCTGCTTCCCTGCCGAGCAACAGGTGGAAGGTGATGGGGTAATAGGGAAGGTGGATAGGAGGGAAAGGAGAGGGGGGGTGTGGTGTGGTGGGGTGGGGTGGGGTGGGGTTGGTTGGGGTGGGGTGAGGGGGTGGGGTGCGTATTGGAGCTACTAGCATGGGCGGCCAGAGCTGTGGATAATCACTCGATAAGTGATTCTGGTTTGGAGAATCACTGGGTTGGTTGGTTGGGGTGGGGAGGGGGACCTGGAGTTAGCAGCTATTGGGGATGGTAATGAGTCGTGTGTCGAGGGTGCAAGGGAAGTACCGTAGGTTCAACCCCCCCGCACACACAAAAGCACACACGCGTGCACACATAGGCATGTGCAAATACACAGTATACATGGTCATGCATACACACAGCTGCACGTACCGTGCATCTGTGGTAAATATGCAGAGAGAGCATATTTCTCCCACCTGCAGCGATTGGAGCGATTTCTTTCAAGGGTGGGAATTATTATTTTAAGGTGCAGCAGTGTAAGAGGAAGCGATGGTGGTGTGGAGCTCGCTTGTTTCGTTGTGTGTTACAAGTGCCGAGCACCTCGATAGAAGCACGTGACGTGTCTGTCTTTCCACACGCTCCAGAATTCCGTAGCTGCTGCTCAATAAGAATAGAAGTACTCAAGATTGGTATGGTTGTAGCACATCATTTGTGTTGATCTGCATTTCGAGTTAGCTTCTGTAGCAGTAATGTTTGCTGCAGAACCCAGAGTACCTGCATGCTGGTACCGTGTGGTACCCCTATATGAATCAGTGTTTGAAGGTTGTTGGGGCTTTTGAAGTAAGGTATAGGTTTACGGTTTCTTCAAAGACAAAACTTGCACAGAAGCTTCTGGGTACACATAGGAGGTAGTACCGAACTACTGGCAGTGTTCATCTCGTCGTGAGGTTATTTCTGTAGAGATTCGATTACATTTGACAGATCCGCTCTGCGCTTCTTTGATTTCGGTGCGAGGATTGACCCCGTGAGGAGAAACTGTTCTTCGGCCACGATTATCGGTCACAGTTTCCCGACTGTTCGAGGGATCTGGTTAGACAGCAGAAGGTTGTTTGCTGGCAATGACTGTTTCTACTGGCATCTATTGATGCAGAAGTGTACTTATAAACCATGATTTCCAGGCTGATTTGCTGGGCCCGATCTCATGAAAGGAATCACTGGTACACCCGGATCTATAGAACTTAAGCGTGGTGCAGAGCTACAAGTACCAGGCATTTTGCTGAAACAGAAAAGTAAGTAGGTCTGATGTGGGACATTTCCATGACGATTGAGGAAGAGCTTCTGTAGCTTCTCGAGAAAGTTCGGCTTTTCAAGTGCCGATGTGGACTTCTTTAAGGCGGCAACGTTTGGCTCAATGTGTACACTACTGTACAGTAGTTTTTTTTTTTTCTCTGCGATTGACTTCAGCAGTCTACATGAGTGCTGAAATGTACACCTCATTGTTTTTAGCACCTCTGGTGCGGGCGGATTTGATGAGCTTTTCGTGCATGTGATAATTGCAGAACTGTCTTATTGGCCTAAAGGTTCGCCATAGTGGTGGACTGTAATCAAATGACTAATGACGATAGAAACTTGGAAAACCTGAAAGCTTACACACCATAAAGGTTCCTTAAAGCCAGGGTCTCAAGTAAGAGAATCTGGCGTCAATTGCGAAACACTTGACCCTCCGTTACTCTGTTTGTAGCTGGCAAGCAGACTGGTTGGCCTGGGAAGTAGTGTGAGACACACCCCAGTTTTTGCCCCACGAGCAATTGCAAAACATTCTGCTTTTTGCTTGGTACTTTCTGGGCTGTCGGAAGTTGTTGGCAGTTTAGCTTCGGCCCACACCAACTTCCGAGCCTAATTGGTTCGGACACACACCAACGATTTATATCCGCTTCGCAACCTTCGCTTCACCCCTCCTCTAAACTTGGACCTCGCCAACCAATCTCAGTCAACCTCCTACCGCCAACTGCAAAACACTCGTTTTACTTGAGACCCTGGTTTTAAACACAATGCTGCGTATTCAGATTATGCATGGCTATGGCCCACATGTCCTTTATAGAGTGGGCAAGCGTAAACATTTCAGTTTATGGATACTATCGTAAAGTACACATATGGATGAAAATTTGGTGTACTGAGGAGGCACTTGCGTCCAGACTCCAGATCATCATTATTCAGCATTTGTTGCCCGTGGTGGGGGTTTGCCGAAAATTGGAAATCATAGAACCTGCGAAACCTTGATTGTGCACTGCTGCGTGGGAGAGGGAATCAACTACAGTGGTAGGCTCTGATTGATTACAGACGGAAGATGTTTTGGGTTGGGCTTTTCTGAAGGTCAGCGATCGAACAACGAAGGGGGCATCATCTGACCTGAGCCAAAACTTGCTGACCTGACCTGAGCTCCCAGAAAACAGCCCGGAATATTTGTAGGTGTACGTGTAATTCGAGAATCGGGAATCGTCCTTTTCATTTGAGATGCGGCGCAATTTGATGCTCCACGTTTTACAACGAACCCCTCTTTATTTAGTCTGGTCGAGATGGGTAGTCAGTGAATGTGATATGAGAATGACGTGTGAATGTGATATGAGAATGACGTCCAGAGATGGAAACTGAACGGCACAGAAAGTTTTCCCAAAGCCCTAGCGAACTATTCAACACGGGACCGAGGCATCTCTGAAGGGATTTGGGGTATTGCGTGGTCATGTCTGTCCTGGGGTGCGTTGTGGCTCTTCTGTTCCCCTTGCCAATGCAGCTGCGCTGTCAACTCAGCGCTGCTCCCTCTTGTGAGCTGTCCTACGATTTTGTCGTCATGGGGCAAGTCCTAGCTGGCTGCGAGGCTTCCTGGAAGTACTGTTCTGCACTGTATTGATTCCTGAAAGCTTATTGGGGTTCAGGCTGGATAGCGATTCGCGATTCATTACGGTACAGTACTACCAGCCAACCGCTTCCTCTTCGTGTTGCCACTGTACAGTAGTTGTCATCGTCGTTTCCTGGCTGCTGCGTTGGAATGGAACTGTTCTGTTACCCCCGGTCCCAAACGTCTACATGTACACATGTGGATGGGTTCGCTGCGGAACGGGCAGGTTGATGAGACGGGAGGATGGCATCTCGCTCGCAACCCAACCGAGCTCGAAGGGGCAGTACAGCTAATGCTCGTTAGAGCCCCTCCCGGTTGCCTTGTGAAGGGGGACTGTAAGCTAAAACGTCATTTCGTCGGTTCGTCGAGGGTTTCGTCAGGCTTTGCGCGTGCATTTAATGCGCACCTGGTTACCACTATCTTTGTCCGTTATGTAACAGTGTGAGTTGGCACATATTGTCACAAGTGCGCGTTACCAAAATCTTTACGAAAACAAAACAAACCCATGAAGCAACATCAACATTTGTTCAACTTAGATTGAAACAGCTGACACACAAAGCCGGGCCAATCACATTCGACCACATGGCCATTCACCCCCGAGCTCAACAACATCCCCTCTACTGCAAATGTGCCCGTTATGTGCACAATCCCAACACTTCACGAATGCTCAAATACTCCCCGATCCCAACCTCCGACTCCTGCTCATGAGTCTTCAATTCCAACTCACACCTGCATCCACTCTGCCGCCTCCACGTACCCGCCCATCGCGGCGCCAACCCCGCCGTCCAGAAGCTGCTGACGGCGGGACGGCTGGGTCATCCAGCCAGGCAGCACTCGGCCCCGCGGACGCGGGGTGTGTGGCGGCGGAGTTGCGCTCGGCGAAAGCCTTGGCGGCGGGGCCGTGTTGAGATTGAGCGCTGGGCTTGCCCGCTCCATGAGCTCAATGATGATCGGATTCCGGATGTCGAAGAGGTGGCAAAGGTCGCGCGGGGTCACGCTCACGGCGCGAGCGTAGCCGCTGAGCATCTCGCAGGCCGCCCGTGCAGTGCGTCGCGCCTCACGGCCCACGGGGTCTGAGTCGTCATAGACCGCCTGCATCGTGGTCGGCGCCCTCCAAAGCTCCGCCACCAGGCCCACGTTTGCATCATCAGGTGTCGGCTCCGTGGCCGGATCCGCGCACGTCGGCTCTCCCTCGTCGATCGCGACGTACTCGGCGGCGGTCATCGTGCCGGTGCCGAGGCCGAGTCCGCTTATGAGCTCGCCGACGTCGTCGATGTCGTCGTCGAGCTCAATGTCGGGGTAAGCATGGGGGGTCGGCTCATCGTCATGCACATGAGTGAGCTCCAGGGACCACGACAGAGGCAGGCAGCCCGTGCACCAGAAGCACCTCTGGATGGTGCGCGCACCGACACTCATCCAGGCGTCGGAGAGCCACCCCGCACGTCACGCAGATTGGGGCGGTAACGCGCGACTGCGCTTGTGGCGCCGTCGTCGTTCCACAGTGCCGTGAAGGCCCGCAGCCAGTGCTGGCGGTAGCGGGCCTTCGCGGTAGCTATTATCCCCTGGTCGAGGGGCTGTGTGAAGGAGGTAGTGTTCGGCGGCAGGAAGATGAGGCGCACATTGCTGAGGCAGGTGGTCCTCATGCCGCAGACGATTTCGCTCCACACGCACTCGTCCCGCAGCATATGGGAGCTCGCATTGTCGAGCAGCACCGCGATGTGCCGCCCTTCGGCATACATCGCGGCATTGAGCTGCGACATAAAATGCGTGAACAACTGTTGGAGGGGATTGGTGGGGAGGGAGGTAGAGGGGGGGGGGGGGGGGGGGGAATAAACCTCACGATAACACAATGTCATAAGAACACATGCACAATAAAAATCACGGTGACGGAAAACACTTACCGCGCTCGTCATCCAACCCTTGGCGTTGTGCCGCCAGTAGCAGACGGCTTCGGGGTCGTAGTCCGGCCGGAAATCGTGAGGACGGCGCGCCTTGCTGATGACGAGCGGCCGGAACGCATGGCTCTCGTCGGCGTTCACGAGAAACGCCACGGTCAGCCGGTCCTTGGAGACCTTGCGACCGGGAATGCGGGCGTTGCTGTATGTTTTCCGAGGCAGCACAGAGAGCCACAGCGCGGTCTCGTCAAGATTGAAGGTGTCGCGCGGCTTGTAGCCGAGGTGAGTAAGAAGCTGCGGCACCTTCTCACGCGCTTCACGCACAGCAGCCATGTCGGCGCTCGCCGCCTCGCCAGTGGCAGCACGGCAGCGCACTCCCTGGCGCCGCAACGCACGGCGCACCCAGCCAATGGAGCAACGGAACACGGGCGGAATGCCCATGTTGCGCGCCATGGTCGCCACGTGGTCGCGGATCGTCTGCAGAGTGAGTGGTACGCCCGCGGGGCCAGCGTTGGCGATCCAGCGCGCCATGGCCTGCTCAAGCTCAGGCCATGCGCCACCTCGACGGCGCACTTGATTAGCGGCAGTGGATTCGGTGAGCGCCCAACGTTCGGCATTCTTCAAGATGCGGCCGACCGTCGAGCGGTCAGGTCGCAGGCCATACTGGGCGTAAACCCAGCGGGCGAGATCTACGTGACGCAGGAGGGGGTGCTCGACGTGATGCGCGCATAATGCGCGCTTGATGTGCAGCGGAAGCTGCTCACGGCGATTAAACCGCGGCATGGTGTGAGGCTGTGACGGGAAAGAACGATGCTTTAGTGAATCTGTGCATCGAATTTTAACTTTGGTTGGAGCACGAGGCTGATCAGGGCTGGGGCCTGTTTGGTGTGGATGATTTGATTCGTGTGGTGGTCGTTCGTTGCATGCACCCTGCTTACAATTTCGAACATGTGGTTGGGTTACCACCTCGGTGAAAATCTGACGTGGGGTAGGCGAACAACGCCTGGTTGTTAATGGGCTTGTACCCCACAAGTGCGGAATACACGTGGCAGCGTGCACCAGCCCATATGTCTGCTACACGCACCATGATCCTCGCCTAGGTGGCGGGGCAGGTGTGCGAATGCATTTACAACACCACTTTCATTTCGTGCAGTCGTTTCGTCAGGTTGACTCCTGGCCTAGAAACAAGGGAAACATGGGTCGGCACTGCTTGTAGTGGTCTGCACGTGGGGGGGTGGCCGGGCCGCGTGTACTGTAGTTAGCCATCCAAGTGCCTGTACATGGGGTGCAGCAAGCAGGGGTTTCGACCTCGGGGGCAGCGTGTCCATCCGGTGCATGGCAAATTCGCGTGCACTGGTCGGGCATCATGTGTACCGCACGGTAAACTTTCTAGGTGGGTGAGGTCAGCCACGTGGGTCGAACCAGTGAGCGCGGGCTGGTCACGGCCCAACGCGGTGGGAAAGGGCGATGACCTTCGGCGGACCTCAGCTACAAGAACACCTGTCACGCGGAATCCCCGTACACCTGATGCCTGTTTGAGCCCCTCCCGGTTGCCTTACGAAGGGGGCGTATAAGCTGTCACGAGCATTTCGCATAAGTTTCGGCAATTCGCAGCTAGCTAAAAATGATTCGCATGTGCTTATAAACAAGATCTGTAACCTAGTTTGACTTCAGTCTCCTCTGCTTGACTTCGGTCTGTACCTAGTTTGACGTCGGTCTGTTCGTTACTACTGGTTGATAACCACGCGACGCGCTTGTAATGTAGGTGCATGAAGCTGGGGAAACAACCTCGGGTGCAGCGTATCCATCCGGCGCAAGGCAAATTCGCGTGCATGGGGTGAGCATCAGCTGTACAGTCCAGCCTACAGTTTATCATTCCGCGCAGGACTTGGGGGAGCGGTGGTGATGATGGCGCCAGCCTGACCGGCTGCGCCATCGGCAACCCCCGACGGGGGAGCGCGCAACCGAACTGAACCCCAGAACCGTCAAATGTTTGGGCGGGGAAGCCATCCGCTGCTGACCTCCCCCATTCCCACCCCCATCTTTCCCGACAGACGCTCTTTCCCCCAGCCCGTCCTCGTGCGTGCCTTTTCCCGTCCAGCACAAGCTCGTGCATTGCTGCTCTCGTCCACGCATCCATGTTCGTGTGCTTCCTTGCTTGCTTGGCGGAGAAAAATCTTGCTGTCCAAGGGAGTCGGGGGAGTTACGAAGTGAGGGAGCCAGAGAGTCGGCGGAAGTCAGGCTCAGGGGGTCAGTTGGGCAGGTCGGGGAGAACTCAGGGGTCGAACCTTGTACTCGTCACACCTGCACCTGCGAGTCTAGGGTTCCGTCCGTTTTACTCCACTAGTTAGAGCCGTGACGGAGCGATGGCCACTAGGCCTGTCTCTGCGGTCGATAGCCATTAAGTACGATGTTACCATCGCCGTGCCGCTGGAGTGCTGCAGTTTCAACGGTTTCTTAGTGCGGAAACGCGTGTCCCACGGTGGCCGCTGGGGGCATGCAGGTCTCGGCTTAGGAAAACCGTGTAGAAGCTGTTAGATCTAGCATTGAGGGTCCACCTGCGAGCCTAGGGTACCGTCCGGCCCACAGATTATTGACTTCAGTGCATTCTATAGTAGTCCATCATGCATGCTACGCCGGGTAGCAGTGCCAATGGGAAAAGGGCGCGACAGGAAGTTGGGTATAATCTCAGCGGCAACAACAAGGATATAATGTACGAATCCCGCGCCGATCGTCTCATCAGTGTCTCTCTAAGAATCTCGTCAGATCCTGCCATTCCCGCTTCCAAATTCTCTTTACGCTTTAGCGATTCGACTGAAGCGAGTGTCGTTGAGATGCGTCGATGAGATCTCTAGGTTCTTCTGCGGTTCCATCCTCTCACCTCGCAAACGCATCACCCGCAGAAGCGTGATGCTTTTCCACAAATCTTTCCCTACTCGTTCTCTCAGACGTGCCTCATTATCCGGCCGTTCCGTCCTGCCAATGGCCATTCGTCCCCTCTTTTCTACGAGTCGCCTTTTCGACTGTTCCGTGTTCACTTCGTGCATTCATTCCGTCCAAATAACGTGCTACCTCGCAAGGCGTGTCTTCTTTCCGCGACAACCTGTCATTCTATCGCATTTCTCTTCTCTAAGCCGTTTGTCGCCCTCTGGCGCGCATCTCCCCTTCCTCTCCGCAATATCCCCCTCCCCTTTCCCTCCCCCGTACTTTTCTCACCCTTACTCTTCCCTCCATCCGCCACCGATGTACGGCCCGTCTACTCTCTCGTCTCCTTCTATCTCTACCCCGGCCCCTTCGCCTGCTTATCCTGTCGACGTCCCCAGTTCTCATCCGACGTTCTATTTCCTATCTGAAACCCCCGCAGGCCGCCTCCCGCGCATCACCGGCGGAGCTATCCAGCCCCCGCGCTGAAAGAGGAACCGCCTGCGCGCTTTCTCGCCGTAAACCCGGCTCCGCGGAAAGGGGCAACGCCGTCGTTACCGTCGTTATCGGCTGGCGTGTCTGCACCCATGAAGGGGCCGTTTGCGGAAAGCTTCGCCGCCGCTGCCGCTGCCGCTGCGTCGGCGCATCCCGCCGCCTCCGCCAGCGCCAGTTTTGCGGCGAAAAAGGGTGGCGGAGCTTGCGCGAGCGGCGCTAGCGCAGCGACTGTGGGCGGAAAGGCGGACGGGATTTCCGCCAGCGGAGCGGAGCGCGGAGGCGCGCATGCTGTGGCGCAGCCGTCCGCAAATTTCCACGCGTACAAGGCGGAATTCCAAGGCACCGCTCTGCGCGTCTACGTCCCTAAGGACCTGGGTAAGGCCCAAAGTGTTTTTTGAACTATTCTGTGCTTCTGCGCGGTCCATCCATCCTTTCGCGCCCTCGCCGATCCTTCCGCTCCCCCTTCCGTCTTTCCGCCTACCCGTTCGTCCTTCCGCCGTCGGCGCAGCTCGAGCAGCCCCTTCCGCCTACGCCGCTTTCGCGCACTTTCCGCGCCACCGGTCAATCTTCCTCTGGCCTTGCGCCGGTTCCTCCGTTCTTCCCCCCGCTTCCCCTCTTTCGTTCCCCGCCTTCGCCGTTCCGCCTCCCCGTGTGTTGCGCGCAGGCGGAAGGTGCATCCGCGAGTGCTTGCGCTTCCAGCTGGGCGGAGATAATGGCATCGGCAAGGCGTTGGAACTTGGCAACAGGTGCGCCTTGCGGGGGAGCGGGGTCCGCGAAACTGGAGCTTGGGAAATGAGGGAAGAGAAAGGGAGGAAGTGGGGGAGGAGGGGAGGAGGGGGGAGGGGAAGGTTGGAGGATCACGATGTTCCGTCGTTGGCTGTAACATGTTGGAAACGTCAACTATAACTCCTCCTCGCTTCTCTCTCCCCTCCGGCCCTTACTCTTCCTTCTCCACCACCCTCCCCTCTCCTTCCGCTTCCTGTTCTCCCTGCCTTCCTCTTCCCGTCCTCTGTCTTCCTGCCGCCCCCCTCCCTTCTCTCTCCCCCTTCGCTCCGCTCCCCCGCTCCGCTCCCTTCCCCGCGCGCGCGCAGCCGGTCGTCGTTCAAGGGGAGTCGCGACAAGATCAAGGAGGGCAAGAATCTCATGTCGGTGATATCGCTGCGCGAGGCGCTGGGATTCCTGGACCGCACCACCAAGGACCGCGCGCGCGCGCAGCACATGAAGCGCTTCATCCACGACGTCGTCGTCCCCAAACTGGTGCGCGGGGGAGGCGCGGGAGGCGCGCTGGGGTAGTCGCGCGCGCGGAAGGGTAGGCGCGCGGAGGCGCGCGGGGGGAGGGCGGGAAGGAGGGTGGAAGCGGGAGAGAGGAGGGTGCGGGTTGGGGATTTGAGGGGAGGGTCTGGTTGGGAAGGAACGCGGAGAGAGGGGGGGGAATGGGACGGGCAGGGGGAATGGGGGACTCGTTGGGGATGAAGCGGCGAGGTGATGTAAGCTTGTCGTCGTGCGGTTCGTCTGCTGAGCGCATGCACAGCATGCGCGCCGAATGCGCCATCCGCGCGCAATGCGCCATTCGCGCTGCGCTGCGCGCCATACGCTCAGCGCCTCGACTCGACACAGACGCGTGCGCTTTCTCCCTGCCCATGGTTATTCTACCCACCACTCTTCCCCTCCCCCTACCCCGCCTGCTCCCCCTCCCTCGCGTTCCTCTCTCCCGCACTCGCCCTCTTACTTTTCTTCCCGCTGCCTCTCCCTCCCTTTCTCGCCCCCCCTCCGCCCCCCCCTCCCCTCCCCCCGCCTTCCCCCCAACCAGGAGCGCGGGGAGCTCCCCCCGTGGGGCGGCGGAACGCAGCGCGCGCCCGACCACCCGGGGCTGGACGAGTTCATCCGCAAGCTCATCCTCGCTACAGAGAAACTCGAGTCGTGCTTGCAGCACAAGGAGGTGGCGGGGTACCTGGCGGAGCTGAAGCGCGCCGTGCGCGCCAAGGGGGAGCGGGACGTGCGCGTGGTGCTTGTGGGGGGCGCGGGCGCGGGGAAGAGTCACCTGGGGAACCGGTGAGTGCTGGGGGGCGCGGCGAGAGGGAAAGAGAGAGCGGGGGGGAAGGGAGGGGAAGGGTGAGGGGATTGCGGTGATTGTGAGATATGGGGGTTCTTGCTATTTGAGGGAGGGGAGAGGCTGTGTGGGGTGGGTGTGACAGTATATATGCCTGTGTGTGTTCCTATATTCGTGCAGGCTTGTGCATCGGCTTGCGTGCTGTAGTTGCGTTTCCATCGCATTCAATCTTACCTACCTAGCTCGCAGTCGGCAGCAATACCGGATCCTACCTACATAGCCGTTTGTCACATCCGTTTCCTCCATGCTTGATCTTCTCTACCCTTTTGTTCCCTCTTATCCGTTTTCTTTCCCTCTTACCCGTGTCTTTCCCTCTGTCCGCCCTGTCCTCGTTATAAACAGTCTCGTCTGCCCTGGCAGTGACGGAACGCGAGGGCCTTTTCCTCTTTCATCTGGCACGCCTGCCACCACCGCCGCTGCCATCACCCCTGCAGCCGCGCGAGCTAATGCTGTACCCCTATTGGCAACGCAGCAGCAGCAGCAGCAGCAGCAGGGTTGGCGCCTGCTGTTGCTTTTGCCGCTGCTGCTGCTGCCGCCGATGCTGCCACTGGCGGTGCGGCTGGTGGTGCTGCCGCAAGCGAGGAGGGAAAAGGGAACGAGGCGGGAGGCGGAAAGAAGAGGAGGCATGGGAAAGGCGGAAAGGAAGGCAGGGAGGGGAGAGGAGGCGAGTCGGGTGGTAAGAAGAGATGGAGAGAGGAGGCGGAAGGGGTTGAAGGGCAAGGGGGAGGGGGAGGGGCGGACGGGGAGAAGCAGCATCAGCAGAGGCGGCGGCGGAAGCAGCAGCAACAAGAGCAGGAGAAGGAAGGGTCGTCCGGTGGTGGTGGTGGTGGTGCTGCTGCTGCTACTGGCGGTTCAGGGGAGAAATGGAAGGCTGAGGAGCGGCACAAGGGCAGGAAGGAGGGCGAGGAACGGGGGAGCAGCAAGTCACGCAAGGACAGAGACAGAGACAGGGACAAAGACAGGGAGCAAGAGAGAGACAGTAAAGGGAAGTGGAAGGGGAAGGGGAAAGGCAAGGGCCCGTTTGCAGTGGGGGGTGGTGAGCAGAGCAGCAGGTGGCAGGAGTGGGTGCAGGCGCAGCAGGACAAGCAGGCTCAAGTGCTGCTCAACATGCACCAACCTCCTGCTACCCCCACGCCGTCCGCCACTCCTCCTCCTCTCGCTCCTTCTCACCTTCATCCTGCTTCTGCTTTTACTGCAGCTGCTGCTGCTGCTGCTGCTGCTGCAGCCAGCAGTGCTCCAGCAGCAGCAGCAGCCGCTGCTGCAGCGGCCTCGCCTCCGTTCCCCCACGCGCCCTCCGCGTCCCCCGCGCCTACCCCCGCCATCACCATTGCAGTGCGCCGCATAGAGCACCCGGACCCCAGTCACCTGCGCGCCACTCTCCTCCCCCGCTCCCCCGCCGCGTACGAGTCTCTCGTCGCCTCTCTGGTCGACTCACTCGCTCTCTCTGACCCTGCTGCTGCCGCTGCTGCGGCTGCTCTTGGGAATACCGCTGCTGGTACTACCGGCACTGCCACCAGCATCGGCGCCGGTACCACCAGTACAGATGGCACTGCTGCTGTTGGCACCACCAGTACCAGCACCGGTACTCCCAATGCTGCCTCCTCCCGCGCGGCCCACCATCTCCGCGTGTACCTCCGCGAGTGCTTCGGCTGCGCGGTCGTGGACGGCAAAATTCGTCTGGTAGCGCCGGAAGTGGTGAAGCTGCCAGAGGCGGTGGTCGGGGGCGTGGTGGGGAAGGCGGAGGTGGAGGGCGCGGAGGGGGGCGTGTTTGGGCGCATGCAGATGCTGGCGGGGAGTGTGGCTGCGCGGCTGACGGAGGGGCAGCGCCTGGCTGTGGAGGCGCTGCTGCTGGAGTCGCCTGCTATTGGGTTGCCTGCTGGCTACACCCTCTTCGATGTGCGTTTTGCCGCTGCCGCGCTCCCGCTCCCGCTCCCGCTCCCGCTCCCGCTCCCGCTCCCGCTCCCGCTGCCGCTCGCGTTGCCACTGCCGCTCGCGTTGCCGCTGCCGCTGCCACTGGTGCTTGTGTTTTCTTCTCGTGTTGCTCTTGTATATGTCCCTGCTGCTGCTCTTGGTGCGCATGCCCCCATTCCCCTCATCCCTCCCCCCGCGCCCTCTTTCCCCTGGCCCCTTCCCCACCTTCCTCTCGTGTTCCCCCCCCCCCCACCCATCCAGACGCCGGGCACGCCCAGTGTCTCAACCTCCCCAGCCCTGCAGCAGCTGCTGCAGCGCGCGGACGTCATTGTGCCCTGCTCCGCGCGCCAGCCCCTCTCTGACCGCCTCATCCGCCGCCCCCCCCCCCCATCTTCTTATCCCCCATCTCCCCGATCTCCCTCCCCCCCCATTCCCCCCCCACCACCCATCCAGACGCCCGGCACGCCCAGTGTCTCGACCTCCCCAGCCCTGCAGCAGCTGCTGCAGCGCGCGGACGTCATAGTGCCCTGCTCCGCGCGCCAGCCCCTCTCTGACCGCCTCATCCGCGCGCTGCTCTGGCCAGGGCTCTTCTTCCGCCCGCGGCCCCCCCTCTTCCTCATCCCGCTGGACTACTGCACCGTTGGCGCAGGGGGCAGCGCGGGGGGAGGGGCAGGCTGCGGGGAAGGCTGGGATGGTGGCGGTGTCGCCGGGGATGCGTGCGGTGGCTGTGGGTGTGGGTGTGGGTGCGGTGCTGGGCCAGGAGAGAGCAGCAACGGGAAGGCATGGGGCGACATGGCTCCATGGCCGGCAGGAATGGCAGGGATGGCAGGAATGAACGGATCTGCCTCGTCTCTTGACCTACCCTTCTCTGCTGCTGCCGTCGGTGCTGCTGCTGGCGGCAGTGCCGGTAGCGGCACTGGCGGCGGCAGCGGGTGCGGGAGCGGGGGCGGTAATGTTGGTGGTGGTGGGAGTGGGAGTGGGGGTGGTGGTGGTGGGGTGAGTGCAGGGCCGCATGCGGACGAGCGGCGGGCGTATCTGCGCGCGCGGTTTGCGAGTGTGGCGCGGTGTGGTGCGCTGGCGCCGTGTGTGGACGTGCACCAGAGGGCGCAGCTCAGCGCCCACCTCGCCCACACGCTGCAAGTGCTGCCTCCCGGCGTGCTGTCCTTCCAGGTCAGCCAGTCAGTCTGTCTTACAGATGGAAACTGGTAGAGCCGAGCTTTCCAGAAACTGGTAGAGTCGTGCGGTGAATGAAAGAATGCTGGCAGAAGGAAAGATATGGCGAGTTCTAGGCCTAACTCCCTAACTCTCTGCATATGCGTTTCTCTCTCTCGCTCCCTCCCCTGACCCCTTCCGCCCCTCCCCGCCCTCCCGTTTCCTCCGCGCGTCGCAGGAGCACCCAGTGCTGCAGTCGCACGTGTTGCAGCACGACAATCAGATGCTGCTGTGGGCTGCCACTACCCTCGCCTTCACCCTCAACGGCCTCCTCACTCGCCACGGACTGCTGCCTAACCCACACAACAACATCCATCACAGCAGCAACAGCAACAGCGGCGGCAGCGGCAGCGGCAGTGGCAAGAATAACAGCACCGGGAGCGGGAACGGCAGTGGGAGTAGCAATAGCATTGCAAGCGGCAGTAGCATCAAGAAGAGCAGCAGTTGTGCTAACATGAAAGATAGCACAGAGAGCAACAAGCTCGGTGGTAACGGTGCAAGATTAACCGACCTAACTATGGGCAGCAGCATGCTTCCTCCTCCTCCTCCTCTCTCTCCTCCCCTCCTGTCTCCCACAGCTCCTCCTGTTTCGTCCGTACCTTCTCTACCCTCTCTCCCCTCCACGCCTTCCCCTTCCGAAACCTCTTCGGACCTCCCATGGAATCTGCTCCTCTCTGCCGCTGCTCACACTCTCTCCCATGCGCCACCGCACCATATACCACCCCATGGTACCGCACCGCACCATGCACCACCGGTGCATACTCCTCCGCGATCATCTTCACTCCCATCTGCTGCAGCTCCGGGAAAGTCCGAACCTCTCTTCTCATCCCCATCTTCTCACCAGCTCCTTCCATTCTTCTTTCCCGGAAACAGCAACAACAACACCAGCAACGGCAACAGCAGCGGCAGCAGCCGCAGCAAAACCATCGCCACCGCCCCTCCCGCTGGTACCAGCAGCGCCGCTGCCGCATTCAGCAGCATCCCCGGCAGCAGCTGCAGCACCGCCGTGAGCAACCGCACAGACGCCCTGAGCACCGCTGCGGCCACCTTCGCGGCAGAGGCCCACTGGGAGCACGTGCGGTACAAGAGCCAGCAATGCTTCCTCTCCGCCTTCCGGGAAGAGATTATCCAACAGCTGGACGCGTTGCGCTGTGAGGTGCAGGATTATCTTGAGACGTGCGCGTGGGCGAGCGACGGGAGCGAGCGGTGGTGGCGCAGAATGGTGTCGTTTGTGGTGGGCGCGTTAAGGCAGTCGTTTGAAGGGCTCGGGGATGTGGCGTGCGCGCTGATGCTGGACGAGCAGGAGGCCGCTATCGCCATGCTCGCGTCCTCCTCTTCGCATCCGTAAGTTTCTCTGTTTGTTGGTGTGCAGTGGCTGTGCTGTTGCTGTCTTTTGAGGCGACTCATCAAGAGCTGGCTGTTGTGGCTCATGCACAAACCCCCTCCCCTTTGGGGCTGATGCATATCCACCTGCAATGCCTGATGCTCCTTGCTCACACACCCTGCAACTCACGTACACAACCCACCCCATGCACACACACGCACCCCCTCCCCCCCCCCCCCCTCCCTCCCCCCCCCTCCTTTCTTCCATACACATACCTCTGCCCTGCCACTGTTTGCTGTCCACACGCTTCTGATTTCCGTCCCTTTCCTCCCGATCCCTCTCCCCACTTCTCCCTCCCGTCGCCCTTCCCCCATCCATCCCCTCTCTTTCTCCTGCATCGCTTGCTCTGGTTCCACAGTACTCAGCATAAGCAAATCATGAACTCTTTCCATCCTCAGCAAACCCACTTACTGCCACCTCCCGCCCCGTGTGCTCCCTCGCTCTTCCCCCCCTCCCTCTTCCCCCCTTTCTCCGTCTTGCCTCCTCCCTCCCCTTCCCCAACCCCTACCTTCTCCCCACTTCTCTCCCCTCTCTTCCCTCCCGTCTCCCTTACCGCAGCTGCCCAGCAGCACCCCCATCACTACCGCTGTCTCTGCAGGAGGGGCAGGAGGAGCAGGGGCAGCAGCAGGGGCAGCAGCAGGGGCAGCAGCAGGGGCAGCAGGCGGAGCAAGCAGAGCAGGAGGAGGAAGGGGACATGCTTCTGAGCATATCAAGCAGCTTCGTAATAGCGTCTGAAACGGCACTCGACAAGCTGTGGTCTGTGCACCGCTCCCTGGGCCTTGAAGCTGCTCTCTCCCTCCTCTCCCCGCACCACCTCCCCTCTCCTCCCAACCTGCTTCGGATGGAAGAGGGAAGGGCCACAGGGAGGGTGGGTGCAGGGGTGGGTGCGGCAGGGGGGGGTGGGAAGGGGAAGGGGGTGGATAAGGGGAAGGCGCGTGTGGAAGAGGGGGGGGGGGGCGGGTGGGGAAGAGGCGCGGGGGAAGGGCTTGGGTGGAAGAGCGCTGGGTCGTCCTCCTGTGCTGGTGGTTTGGATTGGGCCGAGATGGTGGGAGCGACAGAAGCAGCAGCAGCAGTTGCAGCAGGAGCAGGAGCAGGAGCAGGAGCAGGAGGGAAAGGAGAAGGGGAAAGGGAGATAGGCACAAGAGTGGGAAGGACGGGTGGAATGGGAGGAGTAGGAGGAGCGGGGGACCTGGGTGCAGTCGAGGGAGTGTTGCATGGGATGGTACGGCGGGAGTTGGAGCAGGCGTGGCGGCATCACATGGCTCGCTCCATAGGTCCGTCTCTTTCTCTTTCTCTCCCATGTCACATGGATGGATAGTGAGGGGAAGCTAGGGATTAGTGGGAGACGGGAGAAAGATAGGGGACAAGGGGAGGGGGAGGGCGGTGGTGGTGGTGGTGTGGTGTTGGTGAGAGGAAGAATGGTTTGCTCGGGAGAGAAGAGAGGGGTTGGGTGAATTTATCAACTGCTTGACTCCCGAACTTCTTCTAGAGTTTTGAGCCAGCATAATCCGTTTCCATATCCCGTCCTCTCCCGACCCGTCTTCCCTTCCCCCTTGCACCCCTCCATTCGCCCTCCAATTCACCCTCCTATTCCCACTACCCCTCTCACCCCTTCCCTCGCCCGCCCCCAGTTTCCACTTCCACTTTACCATACTCTTCCCGCACTTCCTTCTCTCCCTTTCATCCAACCCCTTCTTCCCTCCCCTCCCATCGCCCAACCCCTGGAGACGCCACAGCAGCAGCGGACTTTGCTACAGAGAGCACAGTGTGTCTCTTCAAGACGACCTACCCACACTCCTTTCCCCCCCCCCTCCCCCCCTGCTTCACATCCCCCCTCCCCCCATTGCAGACGCGACAGCAGCAGCGGACTTCGCACAGGAGAGCACAGTGCGTCTGTTTGACGCGCCCACCAGCATTGCCATGCGACTGCGCCACTGGGCCCACCACACCATGGGCCCCCCCAGGCTTGAGACGTCTTGAAACTCCTATTCACTCTCCCATTCCCTCCATTCCCTCCATTCCCTCTCATTCCCTCCCTTCCCTCTCATTCCCTCCCTTCCCTTGCCCCCCACCCTCCCCTCCCTCTTCCCCATTCCCCCCCTCCCTCCTCTTCCACCCAACCCGTGGCACTCCCCCCCATCACATCCCTCCCCTGCAGACGCGACAGCAGCAGCGGACTTCGCTCAGGAGAGCACAGTGCGTCTCTTTGACGCGCCCACCAGCATTGCCATGCGACTGCGCCACTGGGCCCACCACACCATGGCCCCGCAGGTCCTCTCCCTCGCCCTGCACGTCCTGCACCCCCTCGCCTCCTCCTCCTCCTGCCTCCCAAGCTCGCTTGCCGCCTTGCCTAGTCCTGCTCCTGCTCCTGCTGCGGCTGCGGCTTTGCTCTCTGCTGCAGCTGGTGCGGCTGGTGAGTCTGCTGCTGGTAATGCCGACGCTGCTGCTGCTCCGGCTGCTGCTGCTGCTGCCGCTGCTGCGCCGTTTCCATGGTTGAGCAAAGGGCAAGCCACGGGTGCTGCTGGTCCCTGTGGCCTTGCACTTGCTTCTCACCCACCCACTGCTGTACTTGTTCCCCCTACTGCTCTGGACCTTGGATCAGCACCAGCAGCAGCAGCAGATAGCCCTGGAAAGCACCAGCTCCCGTTCTTTCCAGGCCTTACGAATGATACAGCCCCTGCTTTGGCCGCGCCTTCGCCCTCTGCTGCTGCTTCTGCTGCCGCTGCTGCTGCTGCGACAGGCATGCGTGTGGGACGAGTGGTAACAGGGGAGGACACGAAGGCGAGGAAAGGGGGCTTGGAGGTGGCGAAAGCAGCAGCGGCAGTGAGAGAAGTGGCGCTAGGGCTGCTGGTACTGTCCAAGGATATACTAAACCCCACCCTCACCATCCCCTGCAGGTTCGCTTACATTTCCTTCTAGGCAATTTCTTGCAAAGCAAGAAGCCGCCGACTGTCCCCTTTCCTGCTTCTTTAGCGCACTGCCTCTCTTCGTCTCCCTTTTTTGAAGATCGTTCTGCTCCCATCCTTCCGTTTCGCCCATTTCATTACGTTGGACCACCTGTTCCCCATCTCCCTCCTCATCCTGCCCCTCACTTCCCTTCCCACCTTCCCTCCCAACCCCTCCCCGTTGTCCACCCCTCCCCCTTCTCCACCCCTCCTCCTTGTCCACCCCTCCCCCTTGTCCATCCCCCCTCCAGACCCATTCCCTCTGTGCGCAAGCTCCCACCTCCCCCAGTCCTGCCTGGCCGCCACCCCACCTCTGACGCCATAACAATCAACTACACCACTCCACCCTCCGCTGGCTTAACCTGTCCCACACCCACTGGGCTAGCCACTAGCACAACAAACCATAACCCAACTGCCAGTTCAAGCAATGCAGCAGCGGCAGCCTCGGCAGCGGGAGGGTCTGCCTCAGGAGAAGCACCAGGCGCAGGGTCAGGGTCAGCAGCAGCGGCGGCTCGGATCGACAGCGCTGCTTGTTCCGTCCGCGCCACTGCCGCCGCCACCGCCGCGGCCGCCGCTGCCGCTGCCGCTGCTGCCCGTGCCTCCCAAGGCCTGCCCCCGAGCCGTCTCCCTGACTCCGGCCCGCCGCTCCTCCACCGGAAACTAAAGCAAGTTCCTCTGCAGGCGCGACCAGGACCGGAGATCATATGGGTGACTGATTTAACCGGCGGGCCGGGAGGCGAGCGGGATGTGAAGTCTCCGTATTCGTGGCTGGAGTTCACGCGGAGTCCTGCGAGAGCAAGGGCGATACGAGTGGGGCAGTGGGCGGATATATTTCTGAACCACTACGAGCATGTGTGCAAGCATGCCACGAATGTTGTAGAGCAGATCTGCCCCCCCATGTTCTTCATTTCCAAGGTGAGGGCGCGTGGAGGGCAGGAGGTAGGGCGGAGGGAGGGAGGGAGAGTTGAGGGGTGGAGGGAGGGTTGGGGGGTGGAGGGAAGGAGGGAGGGAGGGAGGGAGGTAGCGAAGGAGGGAGGAAGGGAGGGATGGAGGGTTGGAGAGTTGGGGGAGGGAGGGATGGGAGTTTTGGGTTGCGGGGCATGCATGCTGATGCTTTCTCCAACCCTTCCCTTCTGCTTTTCCTGCCCTGTTTTTCCTTCCGTTCTTTCCCTTTTGAAAACCCTCCCATTTTCCCTTCCTCCATGCACCCTCTCGCCCTTCTCCCTCTCAAACCATCTCAACCGTTTTCCGTCTCTCCTTTACATGGCTGCACCCCCCCACCCTCGCTCCCCTCCATTGCGCCAGTGTCGAGTCTTTCACCAGTCCAATTTCAACGCCTCTCTGTGCTTGTAACCCCTGCTGCATTCTCATCCCTTCTTCATAACTCCTCATCCCACGCCCACGCGCACTTTTTTAAACCATTCCCATCCACCCCCCACCTCCCTCTTGCTCTCCCGCTTGCCCTTCCCCCCCCCTGCCCTTTCCCCTCCCCAGGACCCCTTCTCCCCTGCTGCTCTCCGCACATACGACCTCCTCTCAGCCTCCTCCTCCTCTTCCTCCTCCTCCTCCACCGCCCCTGCTCCCTTCCCTCGCACACCCCACCCGGGAGCCCCCGCAACAGCGCCCACCTCCACCAACACCACAGCCCGCCCTGCTTCCACTCCCACTCCCACTCCCACTGCCACTTCTAGCCACCGCACCGCACCATCCCCATCCCCATCCCCACCAGCATCACCACCACCATCACCATCACCAGCGGAGCCATTCCTATACTCATTCCTGGTGGTGGAGCGGCGGCACATGCTAGAGGTGCCTCCAGAGGTGGCAGCACGCCTGCCGTGGCACATGTGGCCCGTCGTTGTGCCCGACCACTCGCACCCTGCAGAGCTCTGCGAGGCTGCCAAGCTTGTTGCCGAGTCCATGCTGGGCATGGGGCCCAAGTCGTATGTTCTGTTCCTCTCTCCCTATCTCTCTCGCTCTCGCTCAGGTGACTTTTGAGTCGACTCAAAAGTCAAATCGTACGCTATGTTGCTCTCTCCCTATCTCTCTTGCTCTCGCTCTCGCTCTCGCCCTTGCACCCTACGGTGCTCTGCGAGGCCGCCAAGCTGGTTGCAGAGTCCATGCTCGGCATGGGATGGGACTCAAGTCGTACGTTCCTTGCCCCAAGTCCCTTTCCAGTGTCCAACCGTTCACTGCTCTTCTCTTTTTGCCTCTTTGCATCCGTCCTTGGCTCTCCCGCAACTCTGTCAAAAATCAGCCCACCAAACCCAACCAATGCCCCCTCCTTCCTCCTTCCTCTGTCTCACCCCACCCTCCCGCTTCCACGCAACCAGGTACGCGCTCATCCCTTCACACACTCGCTTCTACGAGTTCATCTCATCGCCCGCCCTCTCACCACCATCACCATCCCAGCAACAACAACACCAGCAACAGCAGCAGCACCAGCAGCAGCAGGTGGAGTCAGTAGCCCCACGAGCACTACAGTTCGCACAGGCAGTACTCGCAGCAGAGCGCGCCGCCAGCCACCGCGCGTTGCAGCACCACATGGGGGCGCGCGAGTTCAAGACAGGCCTGGTTGCGCTGGCCATGGAGGATGCGCATGGGACCGTGGAGGGACGCATGGCGTTCCACAGGTTTAATGTGGGGTATGATGCGGCTCTTGGGTCGATCGCAGGAGGGGGGAGAGGAGGAGGAGGAGGTGCGGGTGGGGGTGTGGGTGCGGGTGCGGGTGGTGGTGTGTCGGCGGCAGCGCTGCAGATGAAGATAGAGGAGCTCTTTGACCCTCTCCTGCCTACTGTAAGCCCTCTCTCTCACTCTCCTTCTCATTCTCTCTTTCTCTCTCATTCTCATTCCCCCATTCTCTCTCGCTCCCTCTCCTCCCCTTTGCCCTGTCGTCCTGCCAGCTAGTTATTCCGTCCTGGTGCCTGCTTCCTCTCTTCTGTCCGTGCACCACCGTCATTGCATTCCTCTCTCCAACCTCTCACTACAAAGCCCCATCGTAACGCCCTGTGGCACCTGCCATGCCTCTCACTCTTCCTCCTCAACCCATCCTCCCTTCCCTCGCCTCCCGTTCCCTCCCCTTTCCTCCTCGCCCCTCCCCTCCCTTCCCCTCCCATCCCCTCCCCTCCCTTCCCCTCCCATCCCCTCCCCTCCCGCCCCCACCAGGTGAAGGAGCGGCTAGAGGAGCTCCTGGAAGACGTGCACGCAGTGGCAACGGTCTCTCTCTCCCACGGCGCATACGCGCGCCAACGCCACCTCCTTTGTCTTCATCTCCCGCTCCCCGCTCCCCCACTCTTGCCTGTCCACCCTCCCCCCACCAGGTGAAGGAGCGGCTAGAGGAGCTCCTGGAAGACGTGCATGCAGTAGCCGCCGTCTCTCTATCCCACGGCGCATACGCGCGCCAACGCCACCTCCTGCTGCGCCTGCACGCAGCCAACTATGAGGCGGGCGGGCCGCCCTCCTCGCTCATCACTCTCAACGACATTGAATCCCAGCGCCCCTTCTCTTACTGCGGGCCTAGTAGGGTCCTAGACGAGGTGCTGGTCCCGCACGCGTGCTCCGAGGAGGAGTTTTTGCAGCAGTGGAGAGCGGTGCAGAAGATTTTCTTTCTGCAGTTGTTGGAGTGCGGCAGGAGGGTGCTGTGGACGCCGCAGTTCCATGCCGTGGATGTCCCGCCGGGGTCCGTGCGACCTAGTAAAGGGGCTCGATAAACGGGGCAGTAAATGGGGTCTTTAAAGGGGGTAGTTTTTGGAGGAGGGTGCTGTGGACGCCGCAGTTTCATGCCGTGGACGTCCCGCCGGGGTCTGTGCGGCCGAGTAAAGGGGCTCGCTGAAGGGGGGGTAGTGAAGGGGCTCGATAAAGTGGGGGGCAGTGAAGGGGCTCGCTCAAGGGGGGCAGTAAACGGGAGGCGGGTGCTGTGAACGCCGCAGTTCCATGCAGTAGAGGCAGTCCCGTCGGGGTCCGTGCGGCCGAGAAAAGCGGCTCGATAAATGGGGGGTAGTGAAGGGGCTAATGGGGCTCGGCCAGTGGCGCGGAGTGCAGGAGATCTCTTTTCTGTCTGCAGTTGTTGGAGTGCGGCAGGAGGGTGCTGTGGACGCCGCAGTTCCATGCCGTAGAGGCAGTCCCGCCGGGGTCCGTGCGGCCGAGTTCAGGGGCTCGCTGAAGGGGGGCAGTGAAGGCAGGGAAGGCAGGGAAGGCAGGGAAGGCAGGGAAGGCAGGGAAGGCAGGGAAGGCAGGGAAGGCAGGGAAGGCAGTGTTTACAGAAAAGGTGCTGAGGGCGCCCGCTCAGGGGGGCAGTAACAGCAGAAGCGGCAGTAGCCATACAGAAGGGGCCCGGCTCCGGCCAGTTGGGCAGTAGCGGGGGAGGCCATATGACAGGCGGGGGGGAAGGGGGGGAGGGGGGGAGGACTGCGCACAGGAACAGGGTAGCCACAGCTTCCATGCTGTGTGGTCAGACGTCCCACCAGGGCTGGTGCGGCTGAGTAGGGGGACTTGCTTGCTCAGGGGGGCAGTAGTAGCCGAGGCCGTACAAGGTGCGGCGGGTCACATGGACGGATGGATGGATGGATGGAGTGGTTTGAGTACTCATGGATTGCTCTCTGCTACTCGAGTGGGTTGGAAGGGTTTTGGTTTTGCAGGGGTAGGGAGAGGTGCAGAGCGCAGCAGTATATGAGCGTAGGGGTGGATGGAGTGTGCTGTGGACTCACAGGGATGCCAGTCTGTGACGTGACACCATGGCAAGGGCTCGGCCTGGCATGGGATGGCATGGGATGGGATGGCATGGCGTGGGATGGCATGGCATAGGATGGGATGATGGGTGCTTGTGCACTGAACAGCTCCAAAGGGGTTGTCTTGTGCAGTGGAAATGGGAATGGGGGTGTGGGGGGAGAAGAGGGAGGGATGAAGCGGATGGATGAATGAAACCGTTTGGGAGAAAAGGTTTTTTTTTTTTTTTTTTTTTTTTTTTTTTTTTTGGTGAGTGTGCGTTTCTATACTCGCTGTGCTGAATCAGCGAACAGTGACTCTTGCTTGCCGCTAGGGGCGAATGATAGAGGCCCTTGTGTTTTTTTCCTTTCCTTCTTTCCTCTGCTTCATGCTTTTTGTTTCCCCACTGATATGTGGCGTTGCATATTGCTCATTATCAACCACGTGGTAACAGTGAGCCGTGAGAGGTAGGTACAAGTAGCAATGTTGAAATACCACATACAGTAGTGGTGAGCTACAGTACAAATCAGCTTTTACCACTTCTGAGGCGCCTCAGTTCACGCGGATTCTTTTAGGCGTCTCAAAAGGTGGTGAGCTGTCAAATGTTGTAGCCTATAGTGAGGTTTGTCTTAGGGGGTACAAAACTTAGGGTTAGCTATATGTACCCCAACCAACATCAATGCATCATCCATTCTTCATTCTGACATGGTATCAGTTAGGTTAGGATCCTGTGGGATCCCGTTCCGCCGTTCTCCGTTCGTACCACCCGAGCCTGATCCTAGCTCTCGTTCGTCTCCTTCTCGTTGTTACCGAGCCTAGCGCCGAGCCACGCTCTCGTTCGTATCGTTCCAGCTGTTACCGAGCCTAGCAACGACCCACGCTCTCGTTCGTATCGTTCCAGCTGTTACCGCCCCCCCGTCGCGTCGCCTTCCCCCCCCTCGAGACGCGCCCGTCCCTTTCCCCCTGTCGCGTCGCGCTCCCCCCGTCGCGTCGCGTCCGCTCCTTCCCCCCGTCGCGTCGCCTTCCCCCTGTCCAGTCGCGCCCCCCCTTTTCCCCCCGTCGCGTCGCCCTCCCCCTGTCCCGTCGCGCCCGCCCCTTCCCCCCCGTCGCGTCGCCCTCCCCCTGTCCCGTCGCACCCGCCCCTTTCCCCCCGTCGCGTCGCCCTCCCCCTGTCCCGTCGCTCCCGCCCTCTCCCCCCGTCGCGTCGCCCGTCCCGCAGCGCCCGCCACGGTCGCTCGCGACCGCGCTCGTCGCCGCCGCGCCTGCCGCCGTCGCCCGCCCCCTGCGCGCCTCGCCGCGGCCCCGCCGTCGTCGCCCGCCGCTGCGCGCGTCGCCGCTGCGCCCCCTGCCGTCGCCCGCTGCGCGCGCTGCTGGCCCCTGCTGCCGAGCGCGCTGCCATCGCCCGCCGCTGCGCCCGTTCCCGTTCCCCGCTGCTTAGTCCCCTGTTACCTCCCGCTGTCACGCCCGCTGTGGCGTCCGCTCCTCCCCTGTCCCAGAGTACCGCCGAACCCTAATTTGCCTCTCACCTACTGCTGTCCCCTCCCTCTCCGTTCGCGTTCGTTTTCACTATGGCGACTCAGCGTGTCCTTCGTTTCGACGCTGACGGTAGACCTCTTGATTTTTCCGTCTGGCTTCTTCGTGCTCGCCGTCTGTTAGAGAGTCAGGTCCAGGCAGGCGAGACCCTCTGGGCGCACGCTACTGGTGCCCTACCTGCGCCCCCCGACCCTACGCCTTTAGGACCTGCCCCTGACGACGCCGCTAGAGCCCGCTTTGCCACTCAGCGAGCTGACCAGACGGCTTGGACGTCACGTGACGCTGCGGCCTGCATCGCGCTCAGCAGCCTCCTCCCTGAGTCTGAGGAGGTTCACTTCACTCAGGTTCGCACCGCTGCTGAGTACCTCACTGCGATTAAGGCCCGCTACTCTACTCCCGCTGCTGTCTCTCTTGGCCGCCTGTTCCTCCCGTTCCTGTTTCCTGACCTAGCGTCTTTTGAGCGCTCTGCTGACTTGATCGCTCACCTCCGCTCGCTCGACGCTAGTTACCGCGCTGCTTGCACTGAGGCACAGCTTGCACTGCTTCCTCCCCCTATGGCGATTACTATCTATTTCATCGCCACTAGCCTCCCTGACCGCCTTGCCTCCGTTCGCGACGCGCTTCTGCTGAAGCACCCTAGTGAGCTCACCGTCGAGGTCCTTGAGTCTGCACTCAAGGACGTCGAGAGCAACCTTCGCTCGGTAGCCGCTGCCTCTGGTGCTGTGCCCCCCCCACTCTTCCACGGGTGCACAGTCCCGCAGTTACCCACCTTTACTGCCTCACTTGCCACTGCCGCTACTGACGCGACTGCAGCTGCTGTTACGACTGCGTCGCGGTCCCGCGGTAGGAGTGGCAAGAAAGGCGGTTCTAGTGGTGGTAGTGGAGGTGGAGGCGGAGGTAGTGGAGGTGGCGTTGCGCCTGGCGGCGGTGGAGGTTCAGGGCCTGGAGAGGCGCCTCGTGCAGTGACTGGTGACTCCACTGCGCCTGCTGGTGGTGGCGACGCCCGAGTTCGTCAGTCGCCTCCTGTACTTCCTGCCCCGGTTGGTGGAGCAGCGGCGTGGTACCAGGCTCAGCGTCAGCAGCAGCTTCTGCAGCACCAGCAGCCCCTCTCCTCCCAGCAGCCTCAGCAGCAGCAGCGGCAGCAGCTGGCTCCAGGGTCGGGGCTGCGTCAGACCCAGCGCGGTGCTGCTTACACTCCCTGCACCTACCAGGTTCTGACAGGCACTCGTCGTGGCCACCCTTGTGGCCGGTTTCACCCCCCTGGTCAGTGCTTTGCTCAGCTCACTGACACGGTTCGTTTGGTCTACGGGGTTGGTGCTCCTGCCCCTGACTGGCTGCCTCTTGTTCAGCGTTACGGCTCCGCTCTGTGGGGCATGTCTGCTGAGCAGTTAGTTGATCTGATTGGTAATCCCCATGCTATGTATGCTGTTGTTGACTCTAGTGTTTCTGACTCTGTTTACTCTGGTGTTGTTAGCTTAGGTGCTAGCCTTGCTCAGTTGCCTGTTGCTAGTGTAGGTTCTTGTGTAGACTCTAGTCCAGCGGCTACCTCAGAGGACGGTTCGCTGTCGTTCACGCTGGACTCTGGAGCCTCTCACTGCTTCTTTCGTGACAGCACGACACTTACGCCTCTTCCTGCGCCTGTTTCTGTGGCGCTGGCTGATCCCACTTCGGGACCAGTCACCGCGCGTCACACTACCACCTTGCCGTGTCCGGCTGCTCCTTCTGGGTCTCTCACTGGGTTTCACGTCCCCTCGTTCTCCCGGAACTTGGTGGGCGTGCGACCCCTCGTGAGTCAGCACGTGGGTGTGTGGTTTGAGCCTTCTGGAGAGACTGCGGTGTGTGTTGACGGGGACTCTTACCAGCCCCTCGCCACTTTTGCTGCTGAGCCGGGCTCCGGTCTCTACACTCTTCACACTGGCCCGCGCGCTCAGCAGCGACTGCAGCAGCAGCAGCAGCAGCAGCCGCAGCCGCAGCCACAGCCGCCCCTCCTGCCCCCGGCCCCTGTTTTGCCCCCCGTTCGAGTCCTCGCGTCTCACCAGGTTGCTCCGTCCCCCCAGGTAGCTGTGTCTTGTCAGGTTCCTCCGTCTAGTCCGGTCGCTGCGTCGTGCTCCTGTCGGTCGCTTGCCCACCCCACCGTTTTGTGGCACCACCGGCTGGGGCACCCTTCTCCTCCTCGTCTTCGCGCTATGTCTCGTCAGCGTCTTGTCTTAGGTCTCCCGCGTGTCTTGCCGTCGCTGCCGCCGTCCCTTGCACCACCGTGCGGTCCTTGCGTCGAGGGTAGGCTGCGCGCCACCCCTCACTCCTCCTCCCTTCGTCCGGCCACCGAGCCTTTTGAGACGCTGCACTTGGACGTCTGGGGCCCCTCTCCTCGCCCTGGCCCTGAGCGTGAGCGTTTCTTTTTGGTGGTCGTTGACGACTACTCCCGCTACACCACAGTGTTCCCCCTGGCGAGGAAGTCTGAGGTGACTTCTACGCTGATCAGGTGGTTGCTTACCACCCAGGACACTCGTGGTCGTCGTGTCAGCTGTCTCCACTCCGACCGCGGGGGCGAGTTTCGCTCCGGCATTCTCGCTGGATTCTGTCGCGAACAGGGCATTCGTCAGTCCTGGACGCTTCCGGAGTCCCCACAGCAGAATGGGGTTGCTGAGCGTCGCATAGGCCTGGTCATGGAGATTGCCCGCACCTCCTTGACTCACGCCCGTGCCCCCCATTTCCTGTGGCCCTACGCGGTCAGGTACACCGTGCACCAGCTGAACCTCTGGCCACGCGTCTCTCGGCCGGAGGCTTCACCGACCAGTCTTTGGACAGGGTCCCCTGGTGTCGCGTCGAGGTTTCGTGTCTGGGGGTGCTTGGCTCTTGTCCGCGACACCTCCGCGGACAAGCTCTCGCCTCGCGCCGTTCCTTGTGTCTTCCTTGGTTTCCCTGAGGACTCCTCTGACTTCACCTTTTACCACCCTCCCTCTCACCGGTTCTTTGACTCCCGTGACGTCCGTTTCGAGGAGTCCACCCCCTACTACGTCAGGTACCCCAGTCGAGGTCTCCCGGTCCCTCCCCCCCCTCTCTTCCTGACCGCCGCTCCCCCGCCTGCTCCCCCGGTACAGCCTCCCCCCCTGGTCCAGCCCCGTCTGGTGTGTCTCAGGCTAGCCCTCCCCCTTCGGTAGCCCCCCCTGTACAGCCTCCCTCCCCACAGTCTTCCTCGCCGCCTCCTGCAGGTGCTCCCTCTCGGGAGGTTGGTCCTGCGACTGTCCCTGTACAGGTCTCTGGTTCTGGGGGTGCTGGAGTTGGAGCTGAGCCGCGGGTTGCAGAGGACTCTTGTCTTCCGGGGGCTGGTACTGGTCGTGCGGAGTCTGGGGGTGCTGGTGCGGAGTCTGGGGGTGCTGCGTCTGGGGGTGAGGGTGTCCCTTCGGTTTCTGGAGAGCCTGGGTCTGGAGCTGGTGTTGGTGCTGCCTCTGGGGGTGGTGTGCTTGGTGCTTCGGAGGTCGACTCTGGGGCTGCCGCTGCCCCGGACACTACTCCTTCCCCCCACCCCTACCCGACCAGGTTCCAGGCTCGTGTTCGCCGTGCTCGTGAGGAGCAGCTGGAGTTGGAGAGAGAGGAGAGAGAGTTGCAGCGGCTCGAGGAGCAGGAGCGACAGCAGCAGGAGCAGCAGCAGGATCAGCAGCGGGGGCAGCAGCCGCTGGAGCAGCAGCAGCCGCAGCAGCCGCAGCAGCAGCAGCAGCAGCTGCTGCCGTCTCCTCCTCCTGTCTCGGGTCTTCGGACCCTTGGTCTCCCGTCTCCCTCTCCTTCCTCCTCCCCCTCTCCTCCCATCTCTGGTCCTCCGCTTCCTCCTCCTGACCCCTCTCCCGCTGTTTTCCCTCGTTCTCAGTCTTCGTTGTCTCCTCCTCCTTCTCAGACTTGGGCCTCTCGTCGCTCCCCTCGTGCTCGTCCCTCGTCTCCTGTTCCCTTCACTGACCTTCGTACAGCCTTCCTTTGTTCTCGTCCACCTCGTCCGTCTCCGTCTGTGCTTCCGTCTCCTCCTGAGTCGGCCCTCACTGTGTCGCTTCCTTCTCCTGTCACTGACTACTACCGCACGTACCGTCCTGTTCTCTCTCATGTTCTCGCCTCTCTTGTTACCCACCCTCGTGCCTCTGTGTCCTCTGTGTCCGCTCTTACTGCCGCAGTCACTGAGTTTGCCTCTACCCGCCGCCTTGACTTCGCCACCGCTCTTGTGGCTGCTCCTCCTTCCAGTCCTCTGGCCGTCGGGGGTGTGTCTGCCCTTGGCTGTGACGCCCTAGAGGACAGGCAGTTTGAGCTAGAGTTCCTGGCAGCCGCTTCCCCTCATCTCTGTGCCATGCTCCTCGCCCCTGAGGGTGACCCCAACGCCCTTGACATTCCGACTCCTCGCACTTACGCTGAGGCAGTGTCAGGGCCTTGGGCCTCTCAGTGGAGAGCTGCCATGGACGCAGAGATGGCCTCCTACAGATCCACAGGCACCTACGTCGATGAGGTTCCCCCTCCGGGGGCGAACGTAGTCGACGGCATGTGGATCTACAGGGTGAAGCGGCCACCGGGATCTCCTCCGGTCTTCAAGGCGCGCTACGTGGCTAGAGGTTTCAGTCAGCGCGAGGGAGTTGACTTCTTTCAGACCTTCACGCCCACCCCGAAGATGACCACTCTTCGGGTGTTACTACACGTAGCAGCACAGAGAGACTACGAGTTACACTCTCTCGACTTCTCTACTGCTTTCCTTCAGGGCAGTCTTCACGAGGAGGTCTGGTTGCGTCGTCCCTCTGCCTTCACTGGCTCTTTCCCTCCTAGGACCCAGTGGAGGCTGAGGCGACCGGTTTACGGTCTTCGTCAGGCTCCTCGTGAGTGGCACGACACCCTGCGTTCTACCCTGTCTGACCTTGGGTTCCAGCCGTCTTCTGCTGACCCGTCGCTGTTCGTTCGTCGTGGCCCCACACCTTTCTTTGTTCTGGTCTACGTTGACGACCTTGTTTTCGCCACCCCTGACAGGGTTGCTTTGGCACACGTGAAGTCCGAACTGCAGAAGAGACACACCTGCACTGATCTTGGTGAGCTGCGCCACTACCTTGGCCTGCAGATCACCAGGGACAGAGCTGCTCGCACCATTACACTTTCACAGTCACACATGGTGCAGCAGGTCCTTCAGCGGTTCGGGCTTCAGCACTCCACAGTACAGCGCACACCTCTTGCTGTTGACCACAGACTCACTGGACCCTTTCCTGACGAGCCGTTCGAGCCTAGTGGTCCCTACGCAGAGCTTGTGGGTTGCCTCATGTACCTGATGACTTGTACTCGCCCGGACCTCGCCTTCCCTCTCAGCGTTCTTGCGCGCTTTGTTGCGCCAGGGAGACACCGTCCTGTTCACTGGACAGCAGCTGTGAGGGTGGCGAAGTACCTAGCGACGACATCAGGCGTGGGGCTAGTTCTTGGAGGGCAGCAGTCTGTCGTACTTACTGGTCACTGTGACTCCTCTTACGCTGACGATGCTGAGACTCACAGGTCTACTCAGGGGTACTGTTTCAGCCTGGGTTCTGGAGCTGTTTCCTGGCGGTCCACGCGCTCCTCTTCGGTCTCGACCTCTACAGCTGAGGCTGAGATCTACGCTGGTGCCATGGCGGCACAGGAGCTGCGTTGGTTGACCTTCTTGCTCACCGACCTTGGTGAGCGGCCGAGCTCTGCACCGACCTTGTTCACTGACAACAAGGCGTCTATTCTCCTTTGTCGAGAGCCACGACTGGAGAGCAGAGTGAAGCACATTCACGTCAGGTACTTTCTTCTGCGAGAGTTGCAGAGGCGTGGACAGGCTCGCTTTGAGTTTGTGGAGTCCAAGGCCAACACTGCAGACATCTTCACCAAGGCGCTTCCGCCTTGTGACCACCAGAGGTGCTGTGTGCAGTTAGGCCTTGTTGACACTGGTTCTCGTGTTGCTTAGACTTGAGTGTACTGTTTACTTTGCTTTCTATATATCTCTGTTACTTCTTGGACTGGCCTTGTGGCCACTGTTGTTTGTGCTCAGACTGTGTGGTGACGTTGTGATCCACCCTGAGCTTCGTTTCTTGGACTGGTCTTGTGACCGTACTCGTTTGGTTCTGCTAGACACCCCTCACTTAGGCTATGGGGGTGTGTCAAATGTTGTAGCCTATAGTGAGGTTTGTCTTAGGGGGTACAAAACTTAGGGTTAGCTATATGTACCCCAACCAACATCAATGCATCATCCATTCTTCATTCTGACATGAGCTACGGTACCAATCAACTTTTACCAAATGCGGTAGCTTTAGCAAGTACCTGTTAGAATATCTCCTCTCTTGTAACCTGCATATATGCTATAGGATAGGCTAGAGATAAGCACCCAAACTTAGTTTGGGTGTACAAGCAGGGGTTACCCAATTTGTAGGTTGGAAACCCAACCTTGGTCCAATTATTGGACCCCAAGGGTTGGGATGGGTAGAATTATTGGTCCCCTCCAATAATGTTGGCCCAACTCCAACTTGGCCAACATTATTGGACCCCACCAATAATCTCCCAACCCAACTCCTTGGTTGGGGTCCAATAATGTTCACCTAGGCTAGTTTCCAACCCATCTCCTATGTAAACCCCCCATCCTTTTCAATCAATCCATCAACTTCATTTCAAACTATTATTCTCACATGGTATCAGAGCTTACAATCCTAGGACCTACTCTCCTAGTCTCTAAGGCCGCCGCAACCCCCGGCCTTCTCTCCCTCAATTTTTTTTTCCGCGGCTATCTCGCCGCCCTTCCCCTCTCCTCAGGTGCTCTTTCCTTCGCAGCCCCGCGGCCCCCCAAGCCGCCACGGCCCGCGCCGCCCCCCTTCCACGGCCCCGACGCCGCTTCCGCGCTCGCCTCGCCGCGGCCCCGCCAGCCGCCGCCGCCCGCGCCTCTCCGTGGCCTCGTCGCCGCCCCCGCGCCAGCCGCCGCGGCCTCACCAGCAGCCGCCGCCCGCGCCTCTCCGCGGCCTCGTCGCCGCCTCCGCGCCAGCAGCCGCGGCCTCGCCAGCCGCCGCCCGCGCCTCTCCGCGGCCTCGTCGCCGCCTCCGCGCCAGCCGCCGCGGCCTCGCCAGCCGCCGCCCGCGCCTCTCCGCGGCCTCGTCGCCGCCTCCGCGCCAGCCGCCGCGGCCTCGCCAGCCGCCGCCCGCGCCTCTCCGCGGCCTCGTCGCCGCCTCCGCGCCAGCCGCCGCGGCCTCGCCAGCCGCCGCCCGCGCCTCTCCGCGGCCTCGTCGCCGCCTCCGCGCCAGCCGCCGCGGCCTCGCCAGCCGCCGCCCGCGCCTCTCCGCGGCCTCGTCGCCGCCCCCGCGCCAGCCGCCGCGGCCTCACCAGCAGCCGCCGCCCGCGCCTCTCCGCGGCCTCGTCGCCGCCTCCGCGCCAGCCGCCGCGGCCTCGCCAGCCGCCGCCCGCGCCTTCCCCTCCAGTGGCCTCGACGCCGCCTCCGCGCCAGCACCGCCGCGACCTCGCCAGCCGCCGCCGTCCGCGCCCCTCCGCGGCTTCAACGCCGCCTCCGCGCCAACCGCCGCGGCCTCACCAGCCGCTGCTGCCCACGCCACTCCCCTCACCCCCCCCCCCCCCCCCCGGCCTCGCTGCCGTTGCTCCTCCGTGACCACTGCGGGTCCACCTGCAGCCATCCATCATGGCTACTCCTACATCCTCCCCCTCCCCACTTCCTCCCCCTATTGATACGTCCTCCATTGATAAGCTCCAGCTCGCCGCGGACAAGTCCGCAGTCAACTGGCACTCCTTCGTCGGCAGCATCCGACGCGTTCTCTCCGACGCATGGGTTCCCCCCTACCGTGTCCTTGACGTCATCCTCCGCCGCCCCCATGCCCTCCCCCCCACCGAACCTCCCCACCCCGGCGAGACTCCTCCTCTTCCTCCTACTCCTGGCAACCCTCCTCGTGAACCCGATCTTCAGATCACCCCCGACCAAGCCACTGCGGACACTGATTTTATCCTACGCCGCCGTGAATACCTCATCCGCAAAGCCGAGTACGATGCTGCAGTTGAGGCCTATGATCAGGCGGTTGCTGGTCGCGACGCTCACCTCGAGGTCGTCGCCAAATACAAGGTCGACATGGCTGACTTCACCCCCAGACTCATCGCCTGGACAGCTGCTGACACCCGTGCCTGCACCGTTCTCCTTGGAGCTCTCCCTGACTCCCTCATGCGTCGCTTCCAGGCTCGGGAACTCCGTGCCTCGGTCATCTGGGCAGAACTCCATGCCATGTTTGAGCGCCGCGACATCAGCTCCGTCGGCATCCTCTTCCAAGAGTATTTTTCCATCACCCTCGCCACCTGTGACGGAGCAGTCGACTACGTCGGACGCATGCGCGAGGTAGCTGATCGCCTCGAAGCCCGCCAGGCCGGCCTCTCCGAACCTCTTCAAATCCACCGCCTCCTCTTTAACCTCACCCCAGACTACGAATCCCGCCTCCACGCCTTTACCGAAGCCAATCCCATGGCCGGTCTCGCCTCCGTTGAACAGTGGATCATAGACACCGAAGTCAAACTCCGTACACCCATCGTCAACCTCGCCTCCTCCCAACCCACCTCCTCCTCCCTCAACGCTACCCAGCCTCGCAAGCAGGGAAAGAACAACGGCAAAGGAGGAGGTGGGGGCAAGGGAGGTGGTGGTTCGGGAAGCAGCAACAACCGTGGTGGCACCACTGGGGATGAGCACGGCACCACCACTTCGGGTGGACCCACTGCAAGTCGCGGGAGTCGCCCTGGCACGCTTCCTCCCTGCACCTATGTCCGCCGCTATGGTCCTCGGGCTGGAACTCCCTGCGGACAGACCAACCATCCCCCTGGCACGTGCTTCAAGGCTCTCGACGATGCCTGGTACGCGCGGGGTAACGTTGGCACTCCTCCAAAGTGGGGCAACATCTCCCCACGCCCCTCCCCCACCGATATCCAAACCAATCCAGCCTACCTCCCAGCCCACCTCCGCCTCCTTGCTCCCCCCACACCCTTCCTCAACCTCCAGCAGCAGCACCTCCAGCAGCAGCAGCAGCAGCAGCAGCAGCAGCAGCAGTTACAGCAGCTGTTTCAGCCTCAGCCGCAGCAGCAGCAGCAGCCACAGCCGCCGCAGCACCCATGGGGGTCAGGACCCCAGCCACAGTGGGGACCCAGCCCTCCTCCCTGGCCGCAGCAGCAGTTGAACTTTGGCACAGCAGCCATGGCCGCTCAAGCCTCACCTGCCCCCCTTTGGGGTGCCCCACCCCCCCCCAGTAGCACTGCCACCCCTCTCACTCACGAGAGCTTCCTTGGCAACATAGCTATTTCGCCCTCTCTTCCTTCCATGTACCCATCCAACATTAATGAAACCACTTACTCAGTGTCTTCCTCCTCCTCCTCACCCACTCTGGACTTTGTCCTTGACAGTGGGGCCACTGAGACCGCCCTCAAAGACGCTGGTACACTCACACCCCTCTCCCCTCCCACTCAAGTTCACGGTGCTGACAGCAGCTTCACCATCCCATGCACACACCTCTCCACTCTCCCCTGTTCACTCTTCCCCTCTGGCAAGGTAACTGGTCTCCACATCCCCACTCTCCGAAACAACCTCCTCTCCCACCGTGAAATCCAAGGTGCAGGTATCACTGCCGTCTATCCTGGTAATGCCACCTACTGTGACCTTTACCACACTGCCTCCGGCCGCTTCCTCCTCCGCATACCCCTCTGCCCTCGCACTCGCCTCTACACTCTCCGCACTCCGTGGCCATCCTCCTGCCATGTTACCACTCGTGCGGGTACCTCCACCAGCCCTCCCCATCTCCCTCCCTCTCCTCCCACTCCGTCTCCTCCCCACTCCTCCATCCCTTCCTCACTCATTCCAATCCCCTCCACCTCCGACCATCTCTCCCACCCCGCTGTTCTCCTACATCACCGACTCGGCCATCCGAATTTTGCCGCTCTCCGCACTGCCGTCACCTCACGACTTCTTCACAGCCTCCCTCCAACTCTTCCTCCCCTTCCCTCCTCCCCAGCCCCCCCATGCCCCTCCTGCATCCACGGCAAACTCAAACAATCTCCTCACCACAGCCACCCATCCTTTGCTCCTGCACCCATTGACCTTGTCCATATGGACCTCTGGGGGCCCTCTCCCACCCGCTCACGCCAAGGCCATCGCTACATGTTGGTTCTTGTTGACGATCACAGCCGCTACTCCTCCATTTTCCTCCTCCACACCAAAGACCAGGCGCCGACCATTATCATTAACTGGGCAGAGCAATGCCGCACCCACTTCAAACGTCCCATCGGCCGCCTCCACTCTGATGGGGGAGGCGAATTCCTCAACCGCACTCTCTCTCACTACTGCACCACCCATGGCATCCAACAGACCCACACTCTTCCCCACTCCCCACAGCAGAACGGCGTTGCAGAAAGCCGCATTCGCGAAATCACTAAGATCGCCCGCTGTCTCCTTGCTCACGCCTCCACCCCTCCCTCTCTCTGGGGCTATGCCCTCCTCCATGCTGCCCTCCTCCTCAACCTTCACTCCCATCCCCAACACACTGCCGCTACCCCCACGGAGCTCTGGTCAGGAACCAAACCTGACGCTGCCGGTCTCCGTGTCTGGGGTTGCAAGGCATATGTGCTTATTCCTCCACCCGACCGCACCCAAGGCAAGCTCGCTCCTCGCGCCCTCGAGTGTGTCTACCTCGGACACAACCGCGACTCGCCTGGTTACCTCTTCCTTCACCCTCCCTCTGGTCGCCTCATCCGCAGCATTGACGTTGTGTTCGATGAGACCACCCCGTACTACTCCTCTCCACCACCGGACCCCCTCCCTCCTCCCACACGTCCTCTCGCTTGGGCCGACACCGTCCTCCCTCCCCTCCTCCCTCCGGCACCCCTTCTCCCACCCCTCCCCACCCCGCTTCCGCCACCTTCATCCGCCGACGTCTACGATCCCACTGCTCCTGCCTCCCCCGCACACTCCACGGCTCCCCCTCCCTCCTCCCCTTCCCACTCCCCTCCTCATCCATCACAGCAGCAGCAACAACAACAGCAGCAGCAGCAGCGGCAGCAGCAGCAGCTGCAGCAGCAGCAGCAACAGCAGCAACAGCAGCAGCAGCAGCAGCAGCAGCAGCAGCAGCAGCAGCAGCAGCAGCAGCAGCAGCAGCAGCAGCAGCAGCAGCAGCCGCAGCAGCAGCAGCAGCAACAGCAGCAGCAGCCGCAGCAGCAGCAAGGGCAGCACCAGCAGCGGCAGCAGCAGCAGCCGCAGCAGCCACAACAGCAACAGCAGCCGCAGCAGCAGCAGCAGGGGCAGCAGCCGCAGCAGCAGCAGGGGTTCCAGCAGCACCAGCAGCAGCAGCGGCATAGGGCAATTGCCCGCTCCTCACCCTTCCTCCTCCCTCGCATGCACACCCGCTCCCTTGACCCCATCCTTGGTGCACCGTCTCCTCCCTCCCTCAACCAACTGGAGGACTCCCATGAGGAGTTCACCATGGTCCGGCGCCACACTCCCTCTCTCACAGTACCTTCCCCAGACCTCCTCGGCGCCCTACTCCTTAGCGCGATCTCCGCTCCCACCATCTTCGTCCCCTCCACCTTCCAAGAGGCTATCACCTGCCCTGACGCCGATAAGTGGATAGCCGCCATCTTCCAGGAATGTGAAGCATTCATCCACAATAACTCCTTCATTGACGTTCCCCTCCCTCCTGACGCCAACCTGGTTGAGGGCAAGTGGATCTTTCGAGTCAAGCAGCTGCCGGGAGAAGAACCAGTCTACAAAGCCCGCTATGTTGCCAAGGGGTTCACCCAGACCTGGGCTGAGGACTACTGGTTCACGTTCGCCCCCACCGTCAAGCAGGCCACCCTACGCACCCTTCTTGACATCGGTGCAAGAGACGACATGGAGATTGACTCCATGGACGTCTCCAACGCTTTCCTGCAAGGTGAACTGCACGAACGCATCTTTCTCCGCCGACCTCCCGGGTTCCATGCTACGTTCCCCGACAACACCGTCTGGCAGCTGAAGCGACCGGTCTACGGCCTGAAGCAGGCACCACGAGAATGGCATGCGAAGCTGTCTGCTACTCTCCAGTCCCTTGGCTTCTCCCCCTCCCACTCCGACGCCAGCCTCTTCATCCGCTCTTCCCCCAGTCGCTTTTTCATCTCGGTCTACGTTGACGACATGATCCTGCTGGCGGACTCCAGGGCCGACATGGACCAGATGAAGCGGTCACTTCAGGAACGACTCAAGTGCAAGGACCTTGGTCCCCTCCAGAACTACCTCGGCATGGCTATCACCCGTGATCGATCCGCCCGCACCATCACTCTCTCCCAGTCCCACTACATCGGCCAGGTCCTGGAGAAGTTTGAGATGGCGCAGGCCAAACCAGTCTCCACCCCCCTCCCCTTCGGTCACCAACTTGCGCCACCCACCTCCCCCTCCTCCTCCTCCCGGCCCTACGCCGAGCTCGTTGGGTCGCTGATGTACGCGATGATGTGCACCCGCCCCGACCTCGCCTACCCCGTCAGCGTCCTTGCTCGGTTCGTCGGCTCTGGCCGTCACACTGAGGAACACTGGGCTGCCGCCAAGCGGGTCCTCCGCTATCTCTGCGGCACCAAGGATCACGCTCTCACACTGGGTGGATCCTCCCCTCCCCTTCTCTCGGGCTTCAGTGACTCCTCCTGGGCAGACAATCAGCCAGACCGCCGCTCCTCCCAAGGCTATGGCTTTACCCTCGGCAGCGGACTTATCAGCTGGCGTTCCACCCGCTCCTCAGCCATCGCTCTCTCTTCCTGCGAAGCTGAGCTCTATGCGGGCACCATGGCCGCTCAAGAGTCCCGCTGGCTCTGCTTTCTTCTGGCAGAGCTTGGTGCCCCCCAGCGCTGTCCCACGCTCTGGTGTGACAACGCCAGCACCATCCATCTCACCCAGGATCCAGTCTTTCATGGTCGCTCCAAGCACATCGAGCTCCGTTATTTCTTCATCCGCGAACTCGTCCAACAGAATCTTATCGCCGTTCGCAAGATCGCCACTGAAGCCAATTTGGCGGATATCTTCACCAAAGCACTTCTTCGCCCCGCGCACTCTGCTCTCCTCCGCCTCATTGGCCTCGCTCCCCCAGGCGCGCCTTGATTCAGGGGTTGCTTCACTCAAGCCTTTCCGCATCTCTGCAGGTTAAGGGGTTGTGTTAGAATATCTCCTCTCTTGTAACCTGCATATATGCTATAGGATAGGCTAGAGATAAGCACCCAAACTTAGTTTGGGTGTACATGCTGGGGTTACCCAATTTGTAGGTTGGAAACCCAACCTTGGTCCAATTATTGGACCCCAAGGGTTGGGATGGGTAGAATTATTGGTCCCCTCCAATAATGTTGGCCCAACTCCAACTTGGCCAACATTATTGGACCCCACCAATAATCTCCCAACCCAACTCCTTGGTTGGGGTCCAATAATGTTCACCTAGGCTAGTTTCCAACCCATCTCCTATGTAAACCCCCCATCCTTTTCAATCAATCCATCAACTTCATTTCAAACTATTATTCTCACAGTACCTAGTCATGCTGCTTCGTGTCTCATAAACAACGTAGCAACACTGTATTGTTTGTACGTACGGTCTGCCTATTGCGTCGACTACTGTATAAATGCAACACCATCAGCGACAACCAGTATGAACAGCAGGCATCCTCACCACCAGCACCACCAACCGCAGCACCGCCAGCACCAGCAAGACCAGCGGCACCAGCAAGACCAGCGGCACCATCCCTGCCAGCAGCCATCAATGCCAGCAGCTTCAAGAAGCACCTGCATCAACACCAGTAGCAGCAGCGGCAGCATCAGCAGCAGCAGCCTGCTGTGCGGCAAGTTGAGCACGGACTTCAGTGGAGGAGATGTCTGCTCGGAAGCTCGCCTCGGCAACAACTAGTACGACCAGCATCCATCCCTACCACAAAGCCATTACTACAGCTTCAAGAAGCACCAGCACCAGCACCAGCACCAGCACCAGCACCAGCACCAGCACCAGCACCAGCACCAGCACCAGCACCAGCACCAGCACCAGCACCAGCACCATCACCATCACCGTCACCAGCAGCAGTGGTGGCAGCAGCAGCAGCAGCAGCAGCTGCTGTGCGGCGAGTTGAGCACGGATTTCAGTTGAGGAAATGTCTGCTCGGAAGCTCGCCTCGGGAATGCCTCGGAACATGGCCCTCAGCGACTCGGGCACCACCAGACTCTCAGACGACTGGCGAAGGGAGGAGGTAGGGCGCGGAGGGAGGGAGGGGAGGGTATATTCTTTTGTGCCTCAAACATGGGAATGCCTCCGCGGACCATGGCCCTCAGCGACTCATGATTGCTTCTCCCAAGGCGTCAACTCTTCATGAGCGCCATAAACGCGGAACCAATGAGACGACTGCTAGTCGACTCAAAGGAGGACTCTTCCGGAGTACTTAAAATGTGGAACCAATGAGACAGCAGCAACTGGGGAAGCATGGCAGCGGGTAGGAGATCAGGAAGAAGGAGGCAGGTATGTGGGTACACGCACTGGCGCACCTGGCGTTCCAGGAGGTAACTGGAAGGAGGAAGTGGTTAGGTACGCGCACTGGCGTACCTGAAAGGAGGAGCCAACGAGCCTGCCAGCGACAAGGAAGTCACAGCCAGAGTGGGCAATGCCATGTAGCACATCCATCATGCTGCTGTGGCTGTTGCCATAGTACTTTGGCTGGTAAGGGCGGAGAGCAGAGTGATGGGCGAAGGGCGAGAAGGGTGAAGTGTGGAGGGTGAAGAGTGGAGAGTGAAGTGTGGAGAGTGAAGTGTGGAGAGTGAAGTGTGGAGGGTGAAGTGTGGAGGGTGAAGTGTGGAGAGTGAAGGGAGAAGGTGAAGTGTGGAGAGTGAAGGGAGAAGTGTGAAGGGTGAAGTGTGGAGAGTTAAGGGAGAAGGTGAAGGATGAAGCGTGAAGGGTGGGGTGGAGGGTGAAGGAAGTTGGGGAAGCGAGAAGCTAGTATAGAGGGCACCTTGTCACCAGTGCAGAACTCACATCAAGCAAGCGAACTGCTGTGCCATATCCAATGACAGAGGTGGAGTGCGGGAAGGGAGAGTGGGTGGGTTTTGAGGGCATTGGGTACCTAGAGGAATACTCACGTCGAGCAAGCGAACAGCAGTGTCGTAGCCAATGACAAAGGTGGAGTGGGGGAAGAGGGAGGCCTTGCTAGCAAAGAGAGGCAGGCGGGTTACCACCACCATGTGACCTGCGAGGGTATCAGAAAGGCAAGGTGAGGGAGACGGGTGAAAGAGGGCGCAGGGAGAGGAAAAGAGGAACCTAATTTGCATTGTGCATGCTGTATGTGATGACTGAGGCGCCTCAGAAATAGACATCTGCGTATGTACGTACCGCGTGTGTTTTTTAAGCGCATCAAAGAAAGGAATATTCGTACCATGATGTGCAGCACATGCAGCATGTGAGTGTGTACATACCATGAGCAGTGAACTGGTGGACTCGCCTCTCCACCTCCTTCACTGGAATGGCTCCCTTGTCCGCGTTCCATGCTGCCATCTCATAGCATGGCACTCCGCCCGGCACCTCTCTGCACACGCATGGTGCATGGGGTGATTTGTAGAAGCTTCAGCTGGGACACTCGGCACCAAGGTTCAAAAATACGGTTTTCATACATTACGGTCCGTTTTTTACGGCATTTTTTAACAATTACGGCCGTTAATTGTTAGAGAACTCTTGTCACCAAGAAAAAAAAAAGGCTAAAACAAGGTCGAATGCGTTTTCAATCATGCCCACACATGCAAGGAGGGGTTTCTCCTCTTCATTCTGGCGAATTCGCCATCAATTTTGTCCCATAAAATGGTCGCTTTTTCTTAAACTGAAAATCTCCATCTGGAACCGTTTTTTACGGTAAACTTTCAAAAAAAAAAAAGTGGGGGGGGGGGGGGGGGGGGGGGGTACTTCTTTTTTAAGCCTTGCCCGGCACGGACAGTTTCTTTACAAATAGTGCGCAAAGAGCATGGCAATCTCGGAACATGGCAATCTCGGAACATGGCAATCTCGGAGCATTTTTTCGAACCAATCGTTCCATACTGCCATCTCATTTCACTCGATTTACTCGAATTGCACATTTCACTTGAACCACTCTTATCAACTTGAATGGACGGGACGGGGTGGGGCAAGGCGGGACAGGATGGGATTGGATGGGACAGCAACCACAGCACTCACAGCAATCATCGGTGCAGGGGACTCACAGCAATCATCGGTGCAGGGGACTCACAGCAATCATCGGTGTATTTTTGAGGCGCCTCAAAACAGACCATGGCACTCACAGCAATCACCACTGCAGGGTACTCACAGCAGCGCAGCAGCCATCAAGTCAGTGTGCCCCTGGTGCAGTGGGTTGAATGAACCGCACAGTATCACTCTGCGCCCCTCCCCTGCTGCTCCCCACCTGCTCGCCCAGGTAGGGGCGGCTGAAGTGTGGAGAGAGAGGGAGGCGGAGGAGTGGAGGGGAAGAGGGGAAGAGGGTAGAAGGAGAGGGGGAAAAGAGGGAAAAGAGGGAGAGGTGGGGGGAAAAGTGGGGAAGTGGAGGGGAGTGGGCAGGGTGGGTGTTAGAGAGACTTCAATCCGACCAACATGGGTATTTCAGCAATTTTGCTGATAAGCTACGGCAAAAAAAAAACCCCACGCCAAGAGCAGTCCGACAGGCACTTGTACCGGAAACAGCACATGATGCATGTAACAAGAAAGTTTTCTTTTTTCTCTTGAACGGTCCTTGTATCAAATCCGAGCAATACACGGTGCAGGAAGGTGGAAAGGTAAGCAATACAGCAGTAAATTATCTGACCAACTGATCTACTAACCTCATAACATGCTTTCTGCCCACTGCCATCTAAGGGAGCTCCAGGACGTCAAGGCAGTCCCCTAGGGGCAGGCCATCACCCAGGGTGCCCACAGGTGGGTTCTCAAAAAAAAAAAAAAAAAAAAAAAAAACAGACTTGACCGTTTGTAACAAGGAAGGCAGATGGGAGTCGTACCAAAGACAGCGTATGGCACTCGGCCTTCCAGCACCTCTTGTATCTGCTCCCCCCGCCCCACCACCGCTGCTGCCTCCTCCACCTCGTCCCCCCGCCCCTCCCCCACCGCCAACCCCCCCGCCACTGCTGGTAGCCCCATGCTCGCTGCTAGCACCTGAAAAGGGACCGGGGGGGAGGCGGGAGAGGGGGAAGAGGGGAAGGTGAGGAAGGGGGGAGGGGGAGAGTGAAGAGAGAGGGGAGAGAAGGGGAAATAAGGGAGATGGAGAAGAGGAGAACTTACTGTACACGGCATGGGTGGGACAGTGTACTTTTGAGGACAGTGTACTTTTCAGGAGCCTAAAAAATGTGACAGTGGTAGTGTACTTTTGCGACAGTGCAGCTGAGCAGCACTAGACGCATCGGGGATCATGGAACGTGTGTAAGCATGTGGCTCTTGTTGAAGCACCTCAAAGCTGAGTTAAATGACGGGACACTAGTGCTTTAGGACAGTGCAGCTGAGCAGCACTAGATGCATCGGGGATCATGGAACGCGTGTGAGCATGTGGCGCTCCTTGAGGCAGCTCAAAGCAGGTGAGGAGAAGCACGACAGACAGACACCACACACCACACACCACACATCACACATCACACATCATACATCGCACATCACACATCACACATCACACATCACACATCATACATTGCACATCACACATCACACATCACACATCACACATCACACTTCATACATCGCATGTGAGCACATACGCGGATCAAGAGGCGGCTGGCCATGTCATCCTCCTGCTGCCGGGACCGCAGCGCCTCCTGTGATGTTGCCATGCGGGGAGGAGCGGAAGGGGGAGGGGAGCGTAGGCAGATCACATAAAGAGGGGGAGAATAATTTTGGATAGGTTCAGTATGTGTTCTCACAGCATGCCTTGAATATCGAGGTGTCTCATAACTTGTAGACAGAAGAGGGAGAAAGGGCGAGAGTTACCTTGGATAGGTGAAGGGAGTACTCCCACAGCATGCCTTGGGAGCGCGCTGCTATGTGACACCTGCCATGCACGTAGTGTTGGGTAGCTGAATCGAGATGACATTGTGGGCTGATTTCAGACGTAACTGTAGGGTGTTGTGAAATGAACCAGCGGGCTGAGAAAAGTTAGATCCGTAGGGTGACTTTCCAACCACCACTCCATCGCCAACAGACAGAAAGTCATGAAAGTTAAACGGATACGTCATGTCCCCCATGCCCCCCATGCCCCATGCCCCCCATGCCCCCCATGCCCCATGCCCCCTGTCTCCCATGCGCCCCGTGGCCCATACCCACCTGTGTGCGCCCCTCTTAGGAGCACCAGACACCAGCGCGCACGTGCAGCACGACCTGTGCCTTCTCCCTTACCCATGCCCCCACTTCCCCACCGTCCTCCCCTCCCCCGCCCCATTCCGCCCATACCCACCTGTGCGCGCCCCTCTTGGGAGCACCAGAGACCAGCGCACACGTGCAGCCCACCCCCACCACCGGCTGTGCTGATGGGGCCATTGGGGGGGTGGGGGGGTGATGGGACGACGGATGAGACAGAGAGAGAGACAGAGAGGGAGGGAGAAGGGGAGGGGCGGAGGGAGGCTGGGGAGGGAGTGGAGGAGGGAGGCTGGGCCGAAGGGACGGGAGGAGGGAGGGAGACTGGGAGGGAGGGAGGGAGGCAAGCACAGCAAAGAGATACGGATAGAAAGGGGAGCAAGCAAGCAAGCAGGCATAGCGCGATGGGGGCAGGCGAAAGAGCTGATGTTTGAAGAGGCATACCGATGGGAGCGAGCGAGAGGGCTCGATTGTAGGAAGCAAAGGCGAGCTGCTGCGCTGCTGCTCTGCTCGCATACTGGTGGACATGAGGGGGTGGAGACATGTGGTGGGCGAGGGAGAAGGAAGGGAGCTGCGTGTTGTGCGGCGTTAGGGAGTGTGGTGTGGTGTGGACGCATGAATGCAAAGACACCATACAATCAGGTAGTGAGTACATGGTAGGGTACCGCTGTGCTGTGGCACATGGTGGGTGCAAGCTATGCGACAACAGACTAAGAGTACAACGACGTTACTAGCACACCGGGCTTCATGTGTGGCAGTGTGTGCAGCATTTCCAACCCCCCCATACACCGCCAGCTTCCCCAACACCCCTCTCCACCCAGCATTATCTCCACAAACACCCGGTAACCACCTATCCACCAGCATCATTTCCCACCTTCCACTGCTCACCTCCACTGCTCACCTCCACTGCTCACCTCCACTGCTCACCCCACCTGTCTCGTTTGCTGCTTGCGCGTTCCATCCGCATCCCTCCCCTCCTCCCCTTCCGCCCCCCATCCCCCCGCCGTACTCCCCTCCGCCCGCCCGTCTTCCCCCCGCTCCTGCACAGCAAGCTGCACCTGCGCCTGCGCGTGCCACGTGGCGTTCACGTATTGGTCGAACGCGCGCTGCGAGTACGGCAGCACAGCCTCCAGAACTGTCTGCGACGCGCCGGGAACCGCAACTAGCCATCCCACGGCCTTATAGCGGGGATGGGGGGAGAGCGGAAGGGGAGGGGGGAAGGGAGAGAGGGGGAAGGGAGGGAGAGAAAGGGGGGGGGATGGGGGGGAGACATTGCGGAGGTGGACTGCTTGTTGACGGAGGTGACAAGCGGCTTCGGCGGTACAAGCGGCAAGCGCCATTGGCGGTATCGCAAGCGCGAATGTGGGCGGTCAGCGACTAATCGGCACCGCAGTAGCGCGGGGAGGATACCCCCAGAGTCATTAGAGTGGTGCGCGCGGGATGAAGCGACCTACCTGCGACGCGCCTCCCGTGACGGCAAGCACTGCGCGCGCTGGCGCGGCGTGAATGGCGGAGATGGCGGAAAGAAGCGCGGGCTCCATTGGGGACGAGACAGAAGGCGCGAAAAACGGAATTAGAGTGACTGTATGTCAAGTGAGAAAAATAACGCGTTCGGAAGATTGACCCGCGCGTATCGAGTGTTCCGTCACATACCCCAATCCAGGTGACAGCTAAAAATACAATATCAAAAGGATACAACGCAAACGAATAAACTAGCCCAGTTTGATCTTTGTGTACACTGGCACATCTACCAAGGGTCGCTTAGAATTGTAGATAAGAAAAAAAAAAACACACACACACAAAAAAAAAACAAAACAAAACAAAAAGGCTGAGCTTTCAAGTGGGGTGAGTGAGAGGTTGCAGCAACTGCATAGCAGCAAAAGAATCGCTCTCTTGAACACCGAGAGTGAGCGGGACGAACGTCACCTCGTTCCTCAGCTCCACCTGCACAACGCAAGGGGGCAACCAACAAGAGAAACAGTACTTGTCACGATGAGCTAGACAGCCTCGCACATGGATTAGGAAACGAAAAGGCAACATGGGTATTGACCACGAGGCATGCACTGACCAGGAAGCATCCAAACCAATCCATGCAACGTCGAGGAAAGATGCGCAGCAAGCACTGACCAGAAGGCGGGGGTGAAGGGTGTCACAGAGGCCGTGGGCAACGGCAGGGAAGGAAGTGACAGCCTCCACTGTGACACTGCGATTCAGCATGTCGCTCAGCAGGCGCCGTGCATTGGCTGCTGCTAGCTCAAGCGCCTGGGGGGATAGTGAGTTAGGGAGAAAGAGGGAGGGAGGGAGGGAGGGAGGGAGGGAGGGAGGGAGGGAGGGAGGGAGGGAGGGAGGGAGGGAGGGAGGGAGGGAGGGAGGGAGGGAGGGAGGGAGGGAGGGAGGGAGGGAGGGTACGGTGGATGGGTTGAAGGGAAGCAGGTGGGAGTTATTCTGAAAATTCAAATAAATGGTAATGCAAGTAACATCATCACTGAGGCCTGGAAGAAGAGAATCGGCTGAGCATAAACTGAGATGAATTAAGCTGGAAACTAAGACAGATATTCAGAAATGTCAATGCAGGGGAGTGAACGCAAGGAAGCAAGGTGGGCGGGGGCGGGGGGCGAGGGGCGGGGGGCGGGGCGGGGGGAAGGGAGAGTGGGGTACGGGAAAGAAGACGGGGGGCCACCATCATAGCGGAAAATGGGGAAAGCGAGGACTTACACTCATGGTGGCAGATAGCTCCATGACCTTGTTGTCCCGTGGCATGAACTGCCCCGCTCCCATGTTACTCTCGCCTATCTGCACTCGCCACACCATCACATGCATAGCACCACACCATCACATGCATAGCAGCACACCATCACACAGCAGCAGAACAGTACACAAGAGTGACAGATTAAACAGCTGCCCCCCACCTCATTTGCCGCATTCAACTCCTCTGCTACCTCACTCCAACCATGGATAACAATTTCACAAAAAAAAGCAAAGTAGCACCATCTCACACCTGCGTTCACGACAACGCAACACATCCTTATGAATCAACCTCACGTTGAAACAGACAGGCCATACAGGCCCGCAGCAACCTGTCAGCTAAAACAAAAGCGTCAACACGCCCCAGTCACTCTACTTATCCATCCCATTGTGCCTGCGCTCACGCCCTCTCACTCCCCCCCCCCCACCTCACCCCTAACCCCCTCGCTCACTGCCGGCAACACCAAGCAGCATGCAGGTCTGGTTGCTCCTACCTTGGTACCATCATAGTAGATGGCGACAGTGGCAGCGGAGTAGGAGACGGGCATGTAGTTGGGGTTTCGTGCTCGCACGAGCAGACGCAGCGATAGGTCCAGCGACAGCACAGGCAGGCCCAGCTGGAAAAGGAGGGGGAGAGGCGGGATGGGGATTGGAGAGAGGGAGGGAGGAGGGAGGGGTGAGGGAAGGGGGAAAAGGGAGGAGGAGGGGTGGGGCAGGAGGGAAGCAGGGGGTGAAACGGGGGGAAGAGAGTGGGTGAAAAATGAAAAGATGCTCTAATTGATGATAGGCACACCTGGGAGTAGGAGACACTAAGGAAGAAATGAAACAAAGTGGATGGCGCCGAGCAGGGCGAATGGCAGCAGAAATGCTTTTGGGAAGGGCAATGATGAGAAGGGCAGATCTAGCAGAGGGCATATACTCACCTTCGTGGTGACATGAACACTGACGCCTGTGATGCTCATCTCTTCCACCTTTGCTCATTTCAACGTGGCATGTGGCATTACGGTAGGGAAGAAACACACACGCTCACACGCGCACATGCACACGCACACGTGCACTCACACCCCATGCACACGCACACCATGCACACACACACACACACACACACACACACACACACACACATACACACACACACACACGCACGCACGCACGCACACAATCACACTCACGCACACACATACTCACACAGACCCACACACACACACAAACACACACACACACACACGCGCGCGCGCGCACACACACACACACACACACACACACACACACACACACACACACACACACGCAATGGAAACGACACAACGATTTTCTTAATCCGTGTAATGCATCAAAGGCACACGCCACGCCTGCCCAAATCCCTAATTAACGTGATATGTGACAAAATCATGGCCATGCGTCACGGGAATGACAGACGAAACAAGAGGTGCCAGCAAGGAGCAGACAAGAAGTTGACAAAAATTAAAGAGCAGCGAGGAGAAAAAAGGGCTGTAAGTCCAGACGCACCTTAACGACAGGGTTTCTCGGCCACAGCCGGTACACCAGAGCTCCTATTGCTGACGACACGATCACAGCGGCCACCACGGCTCCCGCTATCGCTCCTGCTGCCGCCATTCCCCCGCTCCTACTAAGCCTACTGATCGCTGAAGCAACGATGTCGGCGAAACCGAGAATCTGTCGCCGCGACAAATATCCTGCCGTTCGCCGCTACGAATCTCGCCGGCTGATGAAATATCAGATTTCCGTGTTTTGAGCCCTCTTCTGTAACTCCCTCGTGCAGCCATGACGTTTGCTTCGTTTGATTCCGAGGGCTGAAAGCTGGAGTGGAGGCTGAATAGTGTGGCGATACAATCGAGCTGCGTTGCGATGCCACGAAGCAGCAGGTCTCGACGCAGCAAGAAGCAGTTGCTTCGGCCATGCATGGCAATGGCTTAGTAGCAGTGACGTGGCATCCAATAACTCTCGCTGTGCCTGAAGTGTTCAGGCTAGGGCGCCTCGGGACAGCTATACGCTAGGCCACATTTGAAATGCCTGCTGGTGGGTGAACACTTACGCTGAAAGAGCAGTCTCGGTAACACGAGTGTGTACTTAAGGTACACCTCTTGAATGCTGAGACCATGCTAGCAAGGGAAAAAGAACCGACTGTCAGTTCATTGTAGCTCATAATTCTTTGAATAATTACGTGCGTTTGGCTTACATACAGAAAATAGTCAGGACAACATTCTTTAGTTTGATGATCTGTACAGCACCACTGACTCCTCAAACATTAACAAGAATCTGGTGATTCCATACATATTAGAGTACAATTGCAGTGATACATGCTGAAAGAATGGACTGGACGTGAAGCAAGCACTTGACCAGTCAGAGATTTAATAAATCCTGGAAGAGCTCCTAAGAGGAAGCAAGAATTTGAGCAGGGAGAAATCCAGACACTCGGGCAACAGCAACAGAATGGTGCCACTTCCTTACCCAAGCAGCCATGTTATCTGAGCACGGGATACGTGGACGACCTTACGATTGGGAACGGGGACACGAGTCGCCGCATGAGAAATGTGGAAATGCGGGAGAATGGTGACTCAGCAACGTGCGGCGGTGAAGTTTCGGAGCATGTGAGCCCATGAGCAGAAGCAGACGTGCCCGAGGAAGCAGCAGCAGACGTGGGAGACACGTCATCTGCACCAGTAGGCCCAAACGTGAAAGTTGGGCCAGTTGGGGAAGCAGAAACTCCGTTCGAACAACAAGAATCCGGACCTCTGGCCGCTGCCGTTGCTGCTGAGGAGCTAGCACCAGGCAAAGAAACCTTCAAGGTCGTCTTCGCGCCGTCTGCTTTGCCTGGCGTGGCTCCACCTGCAATGACCATCGCTGCAGCAGCAGATGCCTCTAACCCAGCCACCGCAGCAAAGCCGGCTGCACTCAAAGAACGAGACATGGACCTGCGAGACGTGACAGTAACAGGAGAACCCGAAGCAGCACTCTTAGTCTTGGCGAACACACCGCTGCGGCGGCGGGCGTCGCTGCTGCAGCCGTTAGGATTGTCAGAAATTCGGGGTTTCCCAGCGCTGTTGCCAGCTCCTGCGTTGCTCAACCTCCCTGCCACCACTGCCGTTGCTGCAGTAGCTACCGAGGAGCAATATCCAGGGCCAGCAGCAGGTGAAGCTGCTGTGGCTTGTGCCAGTTGCTGTGTCTCAACTGCTGCTCCACCTCCACTCGGAGTGACCGCAACAGCAGTAGTAGCAGCAGCAGCGGCGGAGGCAGCAGCAGCAGCAGCAGCAGCAGCAGCATCTGCATCAACGGCGTCCGTTGAGCTGTCAGCGACGGTGATGGCCCATAGCTGAGTGGCATGGAGCAACCTGAGGGGCACGGTGTGAGTAGGGCGGAGAGGAAGGGAACAGAGTGAAGAGGGTGGACATAGGTCAACAGAGGGAATGGAAGAGCAACGCGACTAATCCCACAACGACATAATCGAGGAAAGAGAAATCGGAAAACGGAACTGGTTGAAACTCGTGACGTTGAACCGGAACCCATCATGGAGCATCAGCACCGTGCAACGCACTGACGGGGCGGCACAGGGTTTTTAACGACCTATTTCGGTCCTGGCGTACCTTTCGCGAATGGCATCTAGCTCCGAGTATTCCATAGCGTTGCGCCGCCTCGAGCTTCCAGCCGACAGCCGCGACGACCGCCTCCTGCCGCCAGTGCTGCTGCGCCGATCGCTCCGGCCAGGATCCATCAGCGCCGCGCTCCATTCCGACTCGTCGCCGTCAGGCCCGCCGTCGGTGCCGCCGCGACGTCCGCAAGCTTGGCTCTGGCCGACACCCGCCGCGCCGCCTCCCTTTCCGGCGGTGACGTTACGACCTGTACCGGCTGATCCGGTGGCTTCCTCGCCGCTGAGCATCCACGCGTTGAAATCCTCTTCCTCCTCCTCCTCCGCCGCATTGCCCGCTGCAGTAGTAGTTGCCGCCGATGCGGGCGCCGACGCTGCAGCCACTCCTGCTGCCACCGCGGCACCGAAAGCGAGGGGATTCCTCACAGGGTATGAAAACTTGAGGCTGGTAGTACGAACAGCGTCGGTGGCTGGCGCGACTGGCGCAGGTCGAGAGTACGAGGTCGAAGTGCGGGAGTAGGTTACAAGCCAATCATCATCTCCCCCGTCCTCCTCTCCCTGCTTCTCCTTCTTGTCGCCGTCGCCGTCGCAATCGTCGTCGTCGTCGTCGTCGCACGGAGCGACATGCTGGTTGCGGAAGCACCCGCCGTGACTTTTCGACCGCCAAACACCCCCGCCGCTGCTGGTCGCGCCGTCGGATCGATGCGCCGCCGCCGGCACGGTGGACAGCGGCTGCCGCGGCGGTTCTTTCGTTGACAGATGACGCGGCTCCGTAGTTACGGGGTGGAGAGACGGCGAGCAGAGAGCGGCAGCTGGTAGCGCTATTTGCGGGACGTTAATACGGGAGTCTGAGAAGTCTCCGCTGCCCGGGACGGATGCATGAAGAGGTGAATGATGGCGGGGAGGGAGATGGTGATGATGTGCAGCGGCTGTGACGGAGGTGTCATTGATCACGCACGACGGAGACATGATGGTCGCGAGAGACTCCGAGCCGCTCGGAGCTAGCAAACGCGGATGACGCGAATGCTGGTACTTTCAAGGAAGGTGCACCAAATGCGCCCTCTTCTGAATTAAATTCCTCGACCGGTGGGGAATATGATAGCGCTTGCGGACGGCCCACCGAAGCAGGGGCACTGGTTACGGTACGGATTAAAGAATCCTCGCGGCAGGATGCGTCGCCGACGGGGCGATACGTGTGTGGACTTGGAACCCACACCGTGAAGGACGGCGGCAGCGGCCTGCCGTTGAATGATCCAAGAACTCGTTGTATGGTAGACTGAGACGTCCCGATTTCCGTCTTGACGGCGGGATGGTGGGCGGAGCACTTAATGCGCTGTTGGAGAGTATTGGGTGGAAAGTGGTTGATGATTACAAGATACCTCGTCGTCGTTTTGATGCTGCAATGTCTAGGAGGATGAGTATACAAAGTTCTTCAAAATGGACGGCTGCTGTGAAAGTATAGCACCGCAAAATGAGTGGAAGACGTTTCAGAACAAGGACATAGCCTGATCTTGAAAGTGTCCAGTCGGCTACCTTCAAAGAGCGGAGCACAGTGGAGCTGTTCAGTCCAGATGAGATTCGCTTTGTGGTGGAGAACCCAGAAGAAAATGTGAGGTCCTTTTAGTGCGTGGACTTTTTGAAGTGGGCAGCAGACTGCTGGCTGCCAATTGGGGCATTGATGAATGAGCAAGGGCGGAGGGGAGCTAGCCAGGCGTTGGAAGGGGGAAGCGGGGAATGGGGAGGGAAGGTGGTGAGTGTGGTGAAAAATGTCGAGGTTCAGGGAAAGGGGAGGGGGGACAAGGGTTTGGTATGGGGAGATGGGGAAGTTGGGGGGGATGGCGGCGCGAGGTCGTGAAGTGGCGAGAAGATGGTCCAATTTCGGGAGCCCTTTCGGAGTCCCATCCAGTCCCGTAAAACTAGGAAAACTTGCGCAGACGAACGGCAGAGAGGCGAGAGGAGAGGGATGACTGGGTTTGTTAGCCAATTGGGGGAGAGACAAAGGTCCACCTGGACGGCCACAGATGTACACCCTATCTCCACACATCAGCAACCACATCAGCCCAATTGGGCGAGAGATATTGAGGCCAGAGCATCGGATGCGAGATCCAACACTAGACCGTAAAACGAATGAGGATGGTTGAAAAGGGTGTCCTGTCTGACGCTGGAACAACGACAGTGTACTGTAAAGGATGCATTCACGTCAGCATTCTCCTTATTTATGGTGTACAGTTTTGAACGCAAAGCTCTCATATTGTTTTGCCACTAGTCAGTATTTTGGCTCCCTCCTTGGCACAACCACCACCCTATAAATCAATAAACATTTTTCTTGATAGGACTGTATCTTCGTGGTTTCGTGTTCGGGCAACGAGGGGAAGCCAAGCGAACAATAACTCCAAGGCGTCATAATTTGCCACTACAGCTGAGGTGCTGAGTGGCTGGGAATAGAACTGTTGAACGGTGACCCCATGGTGGCTTACAAACAATACAAAACTCAGAAAACCCGAACCCTGATTTTCCAAAACTAGTCTGGATGCACGTTTTTGCCACCAGAAAATTTCCACCGGCAGAGATCATATAAACACGCACGAATAATGTATTTCGAGTTGAACACAATTTCAATCTGACCAAGAACGGAACAAAACAACGTCGCAGGGAGATCCGAAGTTACTGTAGCTAACTATAGGAATCCGATGCTAACATGAGATTGGACCACCTCGGCCTCCGGATCCATCACTTTCGGTGTTAATCCGTCAATTCCTAGTGTGGGATTTTGATGCTAACTGTAGTCGCTGCTTGTCTTGTCAGCTTTCTGGTCAGTTGCACAGCTGCTCTCGTGGAGGAAATCTGTGGACATGGCAACAACCAAGCAGGAGGGATGTACTGTACTGTACATGCTGTCAGGGCTGATGCAAGTACAGCCTGGCACAACAAAATATCTTCTGGAGCGATACCCTTCGCAGTCCAACGCAATGTAGGTCTAGTACCAAAAAGCTATCATGGCATATCAGCTATTAATACAGCACAAATTTTAAACACCATGCAAGCCAGCAATTTATCCCCCAAACATGCAATCGGTCTAGTGTGCTTTTTCATAGCAGTTAACTTCAACCATGATTTGCGGGGGTGTTTGAACTAAGTAGGCTTGTAGGATGCTTAAACATCATTTTCAGGAACGATCAGCTGCGTATCCTTAGGCAGACATTGTCAAATGTTGTAGCCTATAGTGAGGTTTGTCTTAGGGGGTACAAAACTTAGGGTTAGCTATATGTACCCCAACCAACATCAATGCACCATCCATTCTTCATTCTGACATGGTATCAGTTAGGTTAGGATCCTGTGGGATCCCGTTCCTCCGTTCTCCGTTCGAGCCTCCCGAGCCTGATCCTAGCTCTCATTCGTCCCGGTTTCGTTGTTACCGCGCGTAGTGCCGCGCCTAGCGCCACTCCTAGCGTCGCGTCCTGCCCGCCCTTTCCCCCTCGTCGCGTCCCTTTCCCCCCGTCGCGTCGCGCCCTTTCCCCCCAGTCGAGTCGCGCCCTTTTCCCCCCGTCGCGTCGCGCTCTTTCCCCCCGTCGCGTCGCGCCCTTTCCCCCCGTCGCGTCGCGCCCTTTCCCCCCGTCCCGTCGCCCTTCCCCGTCCCGTCGCCTCTGCTCCGTCGCGTCGCCCTGCCCCGTCGCGTCGCCCTTCCCCGTCCCGTCGCCCTGCCCCGTCGCGTCGCCCTGCCCCGTCCCGTCGCCCTGCCCCGTCGCGTCGCCCTTCCCCGTCCCGTCGCCCTGCCCCGTCGCGTCGCCCTGCCCCGTCCCGTCGCCCTGCCCCGTCCCGTCGCCCTTCCCCGTCCCGTCGCCCTGCCCCGTCGCGTCGCCCTGCCCCGTCGCATCGCGCCCGCCCTTTCCCCCGTCCCGTCGACCCTACGCCCTGGCCCGTCGCCCTAGCCCGTTCTTCCGCTGCGACTAAGTCCCCCCACCTGAACCCTAATTTGCCTCTTACCTCCTGCTGTTACTCGCCTGCTCGTTCGCGTTCGTTCTCGCTATGGCGACTCCGCGAGTTCTTCGTTTCGACGCTGACGGTAGACCTCTTGACTTCTCCGTCTGGCTTCTTCGCGCTCGCCGTCTGTTAGAGAGTCAAGTCCAGGGGGGCGAGACCCTCTGGTCGCACGCTACTGGTGACCTCCCCGAGCCCCCCGAGCCTGCCGCTTTAGGTCCTGCCCCTGACGATGCTGCTACGGCTCGCTTTGCCCGTCAGCGCGCTGACAGGACGGCTTGGACGTCGCGTGACGCTGCGGCCTGCATCGCACTCAGCAGCCTCCTCCCTGAGTCAGAGGAGGTCCACTTCACTCAGGTTCGCACCGCTGCTGCGTACCTCACTGCGATTAAGGCCCGCTACTCTACTCCCGCTACTGTCTCTCTTGGCCGTCTTTTCCTCCCGTTCCTGTTTCCTGATCTCGCCTCGTTTGAGCGCTCTGCTGACTTGATCGCTCACCTCCGCTCGCTCGACGCTAGTTACCGCGCTGCTTGCACTGAGGCACAGCTTGCACTGCTTCCTCCCCCTATGGCGATTACTATCTATTTCATCGCCACTAGCCTCCCTGACCGCCTTGCCTCCGTTCGCGACGCGCTTCTGCTGAAGCACCCTAGTGAGCTCACCGTCGATGTCCTTGAGTCTGCACTCAAGGACGTCGAGAGCAACCTTCGCTCGGTAGCCGCTGCCTCTGGTGCTGTGCCCCCCCCACTCTTCCACGGGTGCACAGTCCCGCAGTTACCCACCTTTACTGCCTCACTTGCCACTGCCGCTACTGACGCGACTGCAGCTGCTGTTACGACTGCGTCGCGGTCCCGCGGTAGGAGTGGCAAGAAAGGCGGTTCTGGTGGTGGTAGTGGAGGTGGAGGCGGAGGTAGTGGAGGTGGCGTTGCGCCTGGCGGCGGTGGAGGTTCAGGGCCTGGAGAGGCGCCTCGTGCAGTGACTGGTGACTCCACTGCGCCTGCTAGTGGTGGCGACGCCCGAGTTCGTCAGTCGCCTCCTGTACTTCCTGCCCCGGTTGGTGGAGCAGCGGCGTGGTACCAGGCTCAGCGTCAGCAGCAGCTTCTGCAGCACCAGCAGCCCCTCTCCTCCCAGCAGCCTCCGCAGCAGCAGCGGCCGCAGCTGGCTCCAGGGTCGGGGCTGCGTCAGACCCAGCGCGGTGCTGCTTACACTCCCTGCACCTACCAGGTTCTGACAGGCACTCGTCGTGGCCACCCTTGTGGCCGGTTTCACCCCCCTGGTCAGTGCTTTGCTCAGCTCACTGACACGGTTCGTTTGGTCTACGGGGTTGGTGCTCCTGCCCCTGACTGGCTGCCTCTTGTTCAGCGCTACGGCTCCGCTCTCTGGGGCATGTCTGCTGAGCAGTTAGTTGATCTGATTGGTACTCCCCATGCTATGTATGCTATTGTTGACTCTAGTGTTTCTGACTCTGCTTACTCTGGTGTTGTTAGCTTAGGTGCTAGCCTTGCTCAGTTGCCTGTTGCTAGTGTAGGTTCTTGTGTAGACTCTAGTCCAGCGGCTACCTCAGAGGACGGTTCGCTGTCGTTCACGCTGGACTCTGGAGCCTCTCACTGCTTCTTTCGTGACAGCACGACACTTACGCCTCTTCCTGCGCCTGTTTCTGTGGCGCTGGCTGATCCCACTTCGGGACCAGTCACTGCGCGTCACACTACCACCTTGCCGTGTCCGGCTGCTCCTTCTGGGTCTCTCACTGGGTTTCACGTCCCCTCGTTCTCCCGGAACGGCGTGCGACCCCTCGTGATTCAGCACGTGGGTGTGTGGTTTGAGCCTTCTGGAGAGACTGCGGTGTGTGTTGACGGGGACTCTTACCAGCCCCTCGCCACTTTTGCTGCTGAGCCGGGCTCCGGTCTCTACACTCTTCACACTGGCCCGCGCGCTCAGCAGCGACTGCAGCAGCAGCAGCAGCAGCCGCAGCAGCAGCAGCAGCAGCAGCCGCAGCAGTAGCAGCAGCAGCCGCAGCCGCAGCCACAGCGGCCGCCGTCGCAGCAGCCACTCCTCCCAGTTCCTGTCCCTCCCCCTAGTCTCCTCCCTGCGTCTCACCAGGTGGTTCCGTCCCCTCAGGTTGTCGCGTCCAGTCCAGTCGCTGCGTCTTGCTCCTGTCGGTCGCTTGCCCACCCCACCGTTCTGTGGCACCACCGGATGGGACACCCTTCGCTTCCCTTCTCTTCCTTTTACCACCCTCCCTCTCACCGGTTCTTTGACTCCCGTGACGTCCGTTTCGAGGAGTCCACCCCCTACTACGTCAGGTACCCCAGTCGAGGTCTCCCGGTTCCTCCTCCCCCCCTCTTCCTGACAGCCGCTCCCCCGCCTGCTCCCCCGGTACAGCCTCCCCCCCCTGGTCCAGCCCCGTCTGGTGTGTCTCAGGCTAGCCCTCCCCCTTCGGTAGCCCCCCCTGTACAGCCTCCCTCCCCACAGTCTTCCTCGCCGCCTCCTGCAGGTGCTCCCTCTCGAGAGGTTGGTCCGGCGACTGTCCCTGTACAGGTCTCTGGTTCTGGGGGTGCTGGAGTTGGAGCTGAGCCGCGGGTTGCAGAGGACTCTTGTCTTCCGGGGGCTGGTACTGGTCGTGCGGAGTCTGGGGGTGCTGCGTCTGGGGGTGAGGGTGTCCCTTCGGTTTCTGGAGGGCCTGGGTCTGGAGCTGGTGTTGGTGCTGCCTCTGGGGGTGGTGTGCTTGGTGCTTCGGAGGTCGACTCTGGGGCTGCCGCTGCCCCGGACACTACTCCTTCCCCCCACCCCTACCCGACCAGGTTCCAGGCTCGTGTTCGTCGTGCTCGTGAGGAGCAGCTGGAGTTGGAGAGAGAGGAGAGAGAGTTGCAGCGGCTCGAGGAGCAGGAGCGACAGCAGCAGGAGCAGCAGCAGGAGCAGCAGCAGGGGCAGCAGCCGCAGCAGCCGCAGCAGCAGCAGCTGCCGTCTCCTCCTCCTGTCTCGGGTCTTCGGACCCTTGGTCTCCCCTCTCCCTCTCCTTCCTCCTCCCCCTCTCCTCCCGTCTCTGGTCCTCCGCTTCCTCCTCCTGACCCCTCTCCCGCTGTTTTCCCTCGTTCTCAGTCTTCGTTGTCCCCTCCTCCTTCTCAGACTTGGGCCTCTCGTGCTCGTCCCTCGTCTCCTGTTCCCTTCACTGACCTTCGTACTGCCTTACTTCGTTCTAGTCCACCTCGTCCGTCTCCGTCTGTGCTTCCGTCTCCTCCTGAGTCGGCTCTCACTGCGTCGCTCCCTACTCCTGTCACTGACTACTACCGCACGTACCGTCCTCTTCTCTCTCGTGTTCTCGCCTCACTTGTTACTCACCCTCGTGCCTCTGTGTCCTCTGTGTCCGCTCTTACTGCCGCAGTCACTGAGTTTGCCTCTACCCGCCGCCTTGACTTCGCCACCGCTCTTGTGGCTGCTCCTCCTTCCAGTCCTCTGGCCGTCGGGGGTGTGTCTGCCCTTGGCTGTGACGCCCTAGAGGACAGGCAGTTTGAGCTAGAGTTCCTGGCGGCCGCTTCCCCTCATCTCTGTGCCATGCTCCTCGCCCCTGAGGGTGACCCCGACGCCCTTGACATTCCGACTCCTCGCACTTACGCTGAGGCAGTGTCAGGGCCTTGGGCCTCTCAGTGGAGAGCTGCCATGGACGCAGAGATGGCCTCCTACAGATCCACAGGCACCTACGTCGATGAGGTTCCCCCTCCGGGGGCGAACGTAGTCGACGGCATGTGGATCTACAGGGTGAAGCGGCCACCGGGATCTCCTCCGGTCTTCAAGGCGCGCTACGTGGCTAGAGGTTTCAGTCAGCGCGAGGGAGTTGACTTCTTTCAGACCTTCGCGCCCACCCCGAAGATGACCACTCTTCGGGTGTTACTACACGTAGCAGCACAGAGAGACTACGAGTTACACTCTCTCGACTTCTCTACTGCTTTCCTTCAGGGCAGTCTTCACGAGGAGGTCTGGTTGCGTCGTCCCTCTGCCTTCACTGGCTCTTTCCCTCCTGGGACCCAGTGGAGGCTGAGGCGACCGGTTTACGGTCTTCGTCAGGCTCCTCGTGAGTGGCACGACACCCTGCGTTCTACCCTGTCTGACCTTGGGTTCCAGCCGTCTTCTGCTGACCCGTCGCTGTTCGTTCGTCGTGGCACCACACCTTTCTTTGTTCTGGTCTACGTTGACGACCTTGTTTTCGCCACCCCTGACAGGGTTGCTTTGGCACACGTGAAGTCCGAACTGCAGAAGAGACACACCTGCACTGATCTTGGTGAGCTGCGCCACTACCTTGGCCTGCAGATCACCAGGGACAGAGCTGCTCGCACCATTACACTTTCACAGTCGCACATGGTGCAGCAGGTCCTTCAGCGGTTCGGGCTTCAGCACTCCACAGTACAGCGCACACCTCTTGCTGTTGACCACAGACTCACTGGACCCTTTCCTGACGAGCCGTTCGAGCCTAGTGGTCCCTACGCAGAGCTTGTGGGTTGCCTCATGTACCTGATGACTTGTACTCGCCCGGACCTCGCCTTCCCTCTCAGCGTTCTTGCGCGCTTTGTTGCGCCAGGGAGACACCGTCCTGTTCACTGGACAGCAGCTGTGAGGGTGGCGAAGTACCTAGTGACGACATCAGGCGTGGGGCTAGTTCTTGGAGGGCAGCAGTCTGTCGTACTTACTGGTCACTGTGACTCCTCTTACGCTGACGACGCTGAGACTCACAGGTCTACTCAGGGGTACTGTTTCAGCCTGGGTTCTGGAGCTGTTTCCTGGCGGTCCACGCGCTCCTCTTCGGTCTCGACCTCTACAGCTGAGGCTGAGATCTACGCTGGTGCCATGGCGGCACAGGAGCTGCGTTGGTTGACCTTCTTGCTCACCGACCTTGGTGAGCGGCCGAGCTCTGCACCGACCTTGTTCACTGACAACAAGGCGTCTATTCTCCTTTGTCGAGAGCCACGACTGGAGAGCAGAGTGAAGCACATTCACGTCAGGTACTTTCTTCTGCGAGAGTTGCAGAGGCGTGGACAGGCTCGCTTTGAGTTTGTGGAGTCCGAGGCCAACACTGCAGACATCTTCACCAAGGCGCTTCCGCCTTGTGACCACCAGAGGTGCTGTGTGCAGTTAGGCCTTGTTGACACTGGTTCTCGTGTTGCTTAGACTTGAGTGTACTGTTTACTTTGCTTTCTATATATCTCTGTTACTTCTTGGACTGGCCTTGTGGCCACTGTTGTTTGTGCTCAGACTGTGTGGTGACGTTGTGATCCACCCTGAGCTTTGTTTCTTGGACTGGTCTTGTGACCGTACTCGTTTGGTTCTGCTAGACACCCCTCACTTAGGCTATGGGGGTGTGTCAAATGTTGTAGCCTATAGTGAGGTTTGTCTTAGGGGGTACAAAACTTAGGGTTAGCTATATGTACCCCAACCAACATCAATGCACCATCCATTCTTCATTCTGACAGACATTGCTATTGGGTGTGCAGCCAGAGTGGAAGACAGGGGGGAAGGAAGGGGGGGGGGGGGGGGGGGGGGGGGGGGGTTGTCTTACAGAGGTCAACGTGCCCATTGGATAGGAGGATTGCGAGGTGTTTTGGTTAGGGGACCGGCTTCCTCTGTTATAAATGCCTTTGCCGTGGTTCGCCTTGATCAAACCATCTCCATATGGTCTCACGCATCTTGCCATTGTAACCTCAGATGCCCTCTGTACCTCACCACGATGGAGCTGTCGCGATTGAAGATGGCTGAGGCATTTGTCAATCTATGTTTCTATTATTAGATAGGTTGTAGTGAGTTGCATGTAAGGGGGAACATAGAATCGCTCGGCCTTTGCTTCTTGGGCCGTAGGATGACTAGGAAGAAAAGTGAAAGTGCTCATGGCCTACGCTTTAGTGGCTATTTATTCTATGCTCTCTGCATGGTCTAATCGTTTCGCATACTACGGGAATAGCACGACCTGAATTACCAAAGAAGGGCAAGCTGTGCACATTTTGAGCTCTTGTTCCTTCAGGACGGTGTGGTTGGGACTCTCGCCAGCCAAACCCATTCTGCTCTACAACTCTGTTTTTTAGCGCGACGTTTTCTGGTAACCAGTCTGGCTCGGGAGGTCAACTGTGGGTTCGGTAGGCAAACTATGCACAGTTTGCCTTCCTTTTTTTGTAATTCAGGTCTTGGGCTTTAACCTACTCACAAATATTCTCTCTATTAGGTCACGTTCCTAAACCTCCTTAGTCTCTAAGATGGTATCAATAGTAGGATCGTCCCTAGCCTAAAAAAACTAGCCCCTTCTCGCCTCGTAGCGAGCCTCGCCTCGATGCGCCCTATAACGTGTCGTAACGCCACGTAGCGCGAGTCGCCCTTGCCAAACTCATGCACGCACATAGGCCGTTACGCGGTGCCCCCCCTCACCTTTTTTGTCCCGTCCCGCGTCGTCCTGCCGCACGCATGTGACTGCAGCACACACAGCCACGGGCGTTGCTAATAGCACGAACAGCTACGACCAGGCAGCGCGCACAGCAGCCGCAGCCGCGAGCGCGCATGACAATGCACCCAAACGAGCCACGGCAGCCGTTACGCATTATGCAGCCACCGCAGCGAGCGCCAATCGCTATGCGCGCCACGGCAGCCCCTACTCGGGCCACGCCCCGTCACGTGCTGCGCCTTGCCTTGCCACCTACGCGCGTAGCCCTTCGCACGCTGCCCAGCACGAGCATACGCACACAACAGCAGCTCTACGCGCACTTGCTGCCTACGCACTAAGAGCCACGCGCAGCAACAACAACAACTTTGACCATTCATAACCGCTATTGACCACTCTCCACCACACTAGACCCCACTCAACTTCGCTCAGCCGCACTCGACCATACCCCGGACCTGCATATGCACAAGTATCGGCTATCTCTCCCACACGCCTCCTGCCATCGTCGCATCCCAAGTGGGCCGGCAGCCGCAATCACCTTTTGGGGCAAGTCTTAAGCTACTTGCATAGTTGTTCCTCGTGTTCCTGGGCTTCGCATTCTATATTCGTTCACCACCCTCTTCACCGGCTTCTAGGCTATCCTTCATGCCACGTTTCCGTGTCCAACTTTTCCTAGCTCCTGCCGCTCTTACGCCCCTCTGGCTTGTGCGATAGCGCCCACTGAAGTTTTGCAGCGGCAGGGCCAGCCGCAGCAACAACACTCCCAACAGTGGAGACCTGATGGTCCAAGCTACGGTAAATTCAGCTGGGCGGTTTGTCGAGGTGGTTGAGACGTCGGACCCTACAAGTACGAGTCGTGACTAGCCCTTATGCTGGCACTATCTACGTGTGTCCTGACCACTTCTTGTACCGCTGCTACTACCTCCTCGACGACATCCGCCGTGAGTGTTTTGGGCTTGACTCGCCTGTTCCGCACTGGCCTACTCTGTCTCGCCGTCGTTACAATATATATTTTATGGCGATGTATGAACCTTATTCTGTCATGTATGCCGATAATTCTAGTCTAGTCTGATCTTTTAAAATTTGTGTGCCTAGCTTAGGACCTTGATGAGTTGCAAGTCTAGAATCTTGCGCTTCTAGTGTAGGTGCACAGGTAGTTACTAGCCCTTGTGTACCTGTTGCTGACGTGTCATTGTCCTTCATGCTGAGCACTAGTGCGTCTCAGTGCTTCTTTTGCAACCAAACCATTGTCACAGCTAGTCCCAGTTGCCTTAACTGATCCTAATTCTGGACCAGCAGTCGCTCGCAGTTCTGTCACCCTTTCGTGCCCGACTGTCCCCTTAGCAGTTCTCTCGAAACTTGGTTGGTGTTGGGTATCTTCAGGATCGTGGAATCACAAGAACCTTCCATGCGTATGAGAGGATTGCGTTTTGTATGGACACTTCCACTAGGGCACTTCTTGTCCCGCTCGGGTCTCTTCGTTCTCCACATTGCGCCTCCGGGGGATAGATGTTTCAATATCCCATCCGACAGTCTTGCGGCACCACCCTCTTAGTCATCTGTCCCTCCAACGCCTACATAGCATGGTGAATCAGCGTATTGTTTAATGTATCCCTCTCATTTTTTCGTCGCTCCCTCCTTCGCCTACAGCACCGTGCATTCCTTGCATCAAGGGTAAGCTGCATGCCACTCCTTACTCCTCCTACCTTCGCCCGGCCACCGCTCCTTTCCATACTTTCCACTTGGACATATGGGGCCTCGCCCCTTGCCCAGGCCCAGAGAAGAGATCTTCTTTCTAGTGGTCTTTTTCAACTACCCTCGCTACACCACCGTGTTCCCCTTAACAAAGAAGTCCGGTGTGACTCCTACTCTCATCAGGTGATTGCGGGCCATTTAAGACCACTCGTGACCATCGTGACAGTTATCTTCACTCCGACCGTAGGGGTGGGTTTCGCTCTTGCATTATTTATGGATTCTACTGTGAGCATGAGATTACCCAGTTTTGGACGCTTCCGTAGTCCCCACAGCAGACTACAGTAATTGACCATACCTCTTGATCGTCGCGCCCATTTTTTTTTGCCATAAGCGGTTCGCTACGCCGTCCACCAGCTGAACTTCTAACCTCGTGCCTCATGGTTAGGGGCTTCACCGACGAGTCTTTGGATCGAACCTACTGGTGTTGCATAGGAGTTTCATATATGGGGCTACCTTGTGCGTGTTCGCGTACAAGCTCTCGGCTCTTGCCCCTTCCTGTGCCTTCCTTGGTTTCTCTATGGGCTCTTCTGACTACACCTTTTACCACCCGCCCCTCTAGCGGTTTCTCGATTCTCGACACATGACAGAAGTTTGGTTGTATGTTGTTTTCAATCTGCTCCTTCAGTAAATTCATGTCACTGCTCAAGCCGACTCATGTCGGTTTAGCAATATGTAGATTGGGAAGTGAAGGAGGCAGAACACTAGTAGCAGTGATGGACAAAGAAACGGTTGAGCCTTAGTTAGAAACCATAGGAAATGGGAGTGGCGAGATAACGAGAGAAGGGGTTTTCACTATAGCATGTCAGAATAGTAAGCAGGAATGAATGAACTAGGGGAATGTTGGGTACAAGTACTAATCCTACTAGGTTATACCCCTTGTAGGCTACCCCACTATAGCCTAAAGATAACACAGAAACATACAGTTTTGACACACCCCCACAGGCTAAGTGGGGAATAACAAACACAACCGACGGTCACAAGACCAGCCACGCAAAGGAACAAAGCAAAACAAAGCTCAAGGTGGATCTCGAGATCACTACACAGTCTGAGCAGAAGCAAACGGCCACAAGGCTAGTTCACATGCTGAGTTATGAAAGCACAAGCATAATCAACTACATGAGGCAGCCCACAAGCTCTAGATACTTACCACTCAGCCCTACAGACTCGTCCGAAGGTGGAGCTGAGAGCGAGTGACCAGTAGGCAGAGGAGTGGCCTATAGCAAGGAGAACTGGAAGCCGAAGGACCTGGTGCACCATGTGTGACTGATTCATAGTGATGGTGCACCGTGCTTTGACCTGTGTGGTCTGCAAGCTCACCTAGGTCAGTGCATGTGTATCTCTTCTGCAACTCCGACGTCAGAAGGGCCAGTGCCTCAATGTCAGCAGTAGCAAATACTAAGTCATCGACGTACACGAGGATGTTGAAAGGCGACAAAGAAGGGGCGGCCGCAGTTGTCGTGACGGGTCAGCAGTCGAAGGAGCAAACCCAAGAATCACAAGTGTGTTTCCAAATGTGTTGTACCACTCGCGGGGCGCCTGACGGAGACCATAGATTGGCTGCCCTGCAAGAAATTGTGCTGAAGTCAAGAGAGTGGTGCTATCACGATGTGCTGCAACGTGCACGTGAAGAGTGGTCATTTTCGGGGTGGGGGAGAAGGTCTGGAAAAAGTCGACTCTCTTTCGCTGTCTGAAGCCTTGAGCAACGTAATGCGCCTTGAAGACAGGCGGAGAACCCGGCGGCCACTTCACCCTGAAAATCTACATGCCATCGACTATGTTCGCCTTTGGTGGGGGAACTGCATTGATGTAATTGCCTGTGGACTCCCAGGATGCCATCTCTACGTCCATGGCTGTCTGCCACTGAGAGGTGTACTGGCCCGTGATTGGCTCTGCATAAGAGCACGGAGTCAAGATTTCTAGTGCATCCGGGTCTCCCTCAGGTGCAAGCAACATGGCAGCGAGATGAGGTACAGCAGCCGCAAGACACTCAAGCTCAAGCTCAAGGACGTCCGTGCCAAGGGCACACTCACCCCCGATAGACGGAGGATAGTCAGACCCAGACTTAGTGACAAGACTCCCGACGTAGTCCAGACGACACGCAGCAGCAAATTCAACAAGCTCAGTGACTAAGGCAGACGCAGCAGCAGACTCAAAAGTAGGGTCTGTGAAAACTGTGGTCAAGAGACGCGTGGCAGTACGACGAGCATCACAAACAAGGTCAGATCCAGGGTCAGGTACGTTAAGAAGGGATGACTCGGAAGGAGACGGTAGAGAAAGACGCTATGGAACAAAGAAATGACGAAGTGTCATAGTGTGAGTGCCGGGGACTGGTGGAGGATGAGGACGAGGACGAGGATCACGACAAGCATAAAGAACAGTGTGAACAGGCGAGGCAGGACGAGATGCAGGCTCATGGTGCACCGTCAGGGAGTCTGGCTATTAAGCGTAAGGAGGAGGAGTAGGCAAAGAGGATTTCGGCGATAGCAGTGCAGTACCCATAGTACCAGAGCCTTCGGCTTTGAGTACCTCCAGCTCCAGTACCTCCAGCACATCGTGTGTGAGTGCACGATAGCGCGAGTGCGCGACAGCGCGAGTGCCCGAGTGCGTGATAGCACCAGCAACCAGTACCTACAGCTCTAGTGCCTCCAGCACCTCCAGCACCAGCAACACCAATACCTACAGCACCATTGCCTCCAGTACCTCAAGCACCTCCAATTCCTCAAGGCCCAGCGCCTCGAGCACCTCTACTACCTCCATCTCCAATGCCTCCAGAAAGAGTTCCTCCAGGTCCAGCGCCTCTAGCACCAGCATCGCCAACATTAGGGCCTCCAGCTCCACGCCTCTAACACCAACACCACCAGCTCCATGACCTACAGCTCCAGCGCCTCCAGCACCTCCAATGCCAATAGCTCTAGTCTTAACACCTCCAGCACCTCCAGCTCTGCGACTAGTGCCTCTAGTACCAGTACCTCCAGTACCAGTACCTACAGCTCCAGTGCCTCCAGCACCGACAACTCCAGTAGCTTCAGCACCAGGACATATAGCACCGACAGCAAATCCAGCACCAGCACCTCCAGTACCTCCTGTACCTTCAGCCTCGGATCCTCGTGCACCTCTAGTTCCTCCAGCTCCAGCGCCTCTAGCACCAATACCACCAGTAGCGGCAACCGCAGGAGCTCCAGCATCAGCACCTCCAGCGTCGCCACCAGAGCGGAACCACCGAGTAATCCACTCGCGAAGCTGCTATGGCGAAAGAGCCTCAGGTCGACGTGTCAGCTGCTGCTGGCCACCCCCAGAACCTCTGACAAAAGCTCCGACGGCTCCACGACCACTAGGACGCTCAGTGTCCCCAAAACCAACACCCCACTCAGAATCCGCGGAACCAGGACCAGCAGATTCACCACCCGAATCGTCCGCACCCCCCGTGTCACCACCCCCAGCAACACCAGAGTCTACACCAACAGGCTTCAGAGGCGGTGAAGACGGCCGAGGTGGAAATCCAGGAGGCGTCTCCAAACGCGATGAGCGGTGAGTGGTCGCTGTGTCGTCGGCAGCAACGTCAACCCCCTCAGCTGGGCCTGAGGTGTCAGAGGTAACCTCCAAAGGCTCAACCAAGGAGGGTGGGTCTATCTGAGACACACCTGAGGGAGCAGGACCCTGAGGGGGAAGGGGGTCTACCGGAGGGGGACCTGGAGCAAGGAAGAGCAGGGGGGGGAGAAGACAGGGGTAGTGCATAGGGGTAGAGCAGGTAAAAGCAAACCGACTCGTCAAAGGTGACATCATGGGAGGACAGGACGTGGCGCGAGGCTGGGTGGTAAAACTGCCAGCCAGGCACGTCGGTGGGAAAGCCAAAAGAGACACAGCGAATGGTACGAGAAGAGAGCTTGTCCGCGGTGGTATCGCAAACAAGGGCATGCGAATTTCAGACCCGAAATGCCGACGCATTGCCCACCCCCCCCGCCCTCCCCCCATCCAACACAGTGTAGGGGAGGTCTCTGGCACGGAAACACGGGCCCAGAGGTTGAGATGATGCGCGGCATATCGGACCGCAAATGGTAAAAAAAAAAGGGGGAGCAACCGCATAGATCATGGAGGAGTGAGCAAGCTCCATGATAAAGCCAATGTGGCACTCAGCAATCCTATTCTGGTGCGGAGAGGCCAGAAGTGTGAAAGATTGGGCGATGTCCTCCCACGACTATAAGTCTCATTGAGGCAGGAGGAGAACTCACCGCCTCTGTCAGAGTGCAAACAGTCCTACCGGAACCATACGCGGAGCTGGCGACGGACAGTGCGGATCCAGGGGATCAACACACTACAGACATCCACCTTGCTCTGCAAGGGGAAGATCGTCGTGTAATGAGTGTAATCGTGAACAACCAGGAGAAAACGCTCGCGGTCCGGTCCACTTATGCGGGCAAGGCCCTACACGTCCACGTGTAGAGTCCGAAGAGGAGCAGTTGTTGTAGGAAACGAGGAGGAGTGAGCGATGCGCTACTGCCCCTCGATGCACAGAAGGCAGGGCGGTGCAAGAGAGCGCGAGAGAGGGGGTAGGGACCTGGGAGGCCAGAGACAAGGAGATGTGAGTGCATGCTATGAAAAGGGGTGATCAAGACGGTGGTGCCATGGGAGAGACGGGTGCATGAGTAACCGACACGAGCAAGACGCTACCTGACTGGACGCAGCTACCTGACCGGACTCAACTACCTGTGCGGACTCAGTGGTCAGTGTGTACAGGCCAGATCCGGGTATCCGAGTGAACGCGGCAAGATGGGCGCCTGTTCGTGAGACCGTACAGATCGCCAAAAGCTCAACCCCATGAGTAGTCACAGTGACAAACTGGTCTTGGAGGACAGCGTTATTCACCAAGTTCATAGTGAACGAGGGGAGGTGGAGACGTGCAAGCGAGCCGAAACGGGCTTCCGGACATAGGAGAACGGTGGAAGAACATGCTACTGCTGGGCCATCAGAGGGGTCAGCCAAAGTGACTGGGATAGGTGCAGTGAGCCGAGCAGTCGCGAAAGTGTCTAACTATATATCTGATGCTGGAATGTAGGTTGTAGTGGGGTAGCCCATATGGGGTACAACACTTGTTAGGGTTTGTATTTGTACCCCAACTTCCATAGTCCAATCATTCCTGTCTCTAGTTTCTGACATGGTTTCAGAGCAGTAGGTCCGTACTACCGTTTTTTTTCGGGCCCACCTACCGTTGTGGTTACCGTCGTGTTGCCTGCGCTGCGCCGCCCGCGCGCGCCTTGCCTTGCCTGCGCTGCGCTGCCCGCGCGCGCCTTGCCTTGCCTGCGCCTTGCCTTGCCTTGCCTGCGCTGCGCTGCCCGCGCGCGCCTTGCCTTGCCTGCGCCTTGCCTTGCCTTGCCTGCGCCTTGCCTTGCCTTGCCTGCGCTGCGCTGCCCGCGCGCGCCTTGCCTTGCCTGCGCTGCGCTGCCCGCGCGCGCAAACCCTTATTCTGCGTGTAGCTCGCTGTTGCGCGCACGCTCTGCTCTGCCTGGCGTCGCGCGCCCATGCTGCCCGTCGCGCCGTGCGCCCCTGCAGCCCGTTGCGTCGCCCGTCTGCCCTGCCTCTGCCCGTCGCGTCGCCCGTACGGGCTGTCCCAGCCCGTCGCGTCGCCCGTCCGCCCTGCCTGCCTGTCGCGTCGCCCGTACGGGCTGCCTGCCCGTCGCGTCGCCCGTACGGGCTGTCCCAGCCCGTCGCGTCGCCCGTACGGGCGGCTTGCCCGTCGCGTCGCCCGTCTGCCTTGCAGCCCGCGAGTCGCGCCTCTGCTGCCCTGCGCGTCGCGCCCTACGGCAGCCCGCGCGCCGCGCTCTGCAGCCCCGCGCGTCGCGCTCTGCTGCAGCCCGCGCGTCGCGCCCTACTGCCCTGCACGACGCGCGCCCTGCTGCCTGCGCCTCCCAGGCCGAGCCAAGCCGCCCAACCCGCCCCAATCCGCCCTCCTACTCGTGCTACTACTGTTGCTAGTGGAGGTGCTGCTAGGAGTGCTGGACGTGTTGCAGCCTAGCCTCACCGTGCCGCTCTACTGCTCTTACTGCTGTTACTGCTACTCGTGCTGTTGTCTTCCCTCCGTACCGCCCTCCTCCTCGCACGCCTCCTTGCTTACCCGCTATGACTTCCCTTCGTAGTAGCGGTGGGAGTGGTGGCGGCGGCGGTGGCGGCAGTGGGAGTGGTGGCGGCGACCATAGTTGCAGTCGCGGTGGAGCTGTTCAGTGCGGAGTTTCTGGCGGTGGCGAGATCCAGCTGCAGCGGCGTCCGAGCGAGACCCTTCCACCCCAGCAGCTTCATGCGTGGTACGCTCAGCGTCGCGCGTCTCGGAGAGGTGGCGGCGGCCGTAGTAGCAGTCGTGGTGGAGCTGGTCAGTGCGGAGTCTCTGGCGGTGGCCAGATGCAGCTGCAGCGGCGCCCGCGCGAGACCCTTGCGCTCCGGCAGCTGCATGAGTGGTACGCTCAGAGTTGGGGGTGTAGGACTACTGCTCGCTGCCCGTACGTCATTCGCACAGGTGATCGAGCTGGTCAGACCTGCGGGACAGTTAGTCATACAGAGTCGCACTGCTTCTCCCGTCTGAGCGACGCTTGGCGAGCACGGTTTGGCGACGAGACTGAGCTACCCTTCTGGCCAGAGCGGCTTCAGGACGGAGTAGATGTATTTGCTTTAGACTATGACACTATCCTTACTGCCATGTATGCTTTGACTGGTACTTCTGAGGGTGACTGTTACCTGTGTGTGCCCCCTGACCCTGGTATAGCGGCTGCTGCTCTAGGTGCTAGTGAGTCTGCTCTCTCTGGTACTGCGCCTGCTGAGGCCTTGCACACCTTTACACTTGACTCTGGTGCTTCTCGCTGTTTCTTTCGCGACAGTACTAGAGTCATACCCCTCCCTGCACCTGTCCCTATCTCACTGGCTGACCCCTCTGGGGGCCCAGTGCTTGCACGGTCTACCACTGTGCTTCCGTGTCCGGCGGTCCCGTCTGGTGAGCTGTCTGGTCTCCACCTCCCCTCGTTCTCTACGAACTTGGTGAGCACCGCCGTCCTTCAGGATCACTGGGTTGACACCTTTACTCCTGGAGGACAGCGGGTGACACACTGCACGTGCTCTCGGACCGGCCGCCACCTGGCCACGTTCACACGTGCGCCTGGGTCCAGTCTGTACACCCTCACCACTGTGTCGCGTCACGCCACTTTGTCTCCTCAGCTGTACGCGTCTGCTCAGGTAGCTACCCAGTGTGAGTGTCGTCGCCTGTCGCACGACACTCTCCTGTGGCACCACCGCCTTGGTCACCCCTCCCTGCCTCGCCTTCGTGGCATGCACTCTCGCTCCCTGGTCTCTGGTCTTCCCAGGTCTCTGCCTGCCCTCCCTCCCTCGCCTGCGCCGCCCTGCATTCCTTGCGTCGAGGGGCGGCAGCGCGCCGCTCCTCACTCCTCCTCGTTCCCTCCCACGGAGGGTCCGCTGCAGACTCTCCACTTGGACGTGTGGGGCCCAGCCCGCGTCCAGGGACAGGGCCGCGAGCGGTACTTCCTGCTGGTTGTCGACGACTACACGCGTTACACCACGGTCTTCCCCTTGCAGCGCAAGGCGGATGTCCCTGCTGTTCTGATCCCTTGGATCCGCACTGTTCGTCTCCAGCTCCATGAGCGGTTTGAGCGGGAGTTTCCTGTCTTGTGTCTGCACTTCGACAGAGATGGTGAGTTCACCTCCGACCTTTTACGAGCCTTCTGTGAGGAGCACGTCATCACCCAGTCGTTCACGCTTCCGGCCTCTCCGCAGCAGAATGGGGTTGCTGAGCGCCGCATTGGCTTAGTCGTGGAGGTCGCTCGTACCTCCATGATCCATGCGGCGGCTCCCCATTTTCTGTGGCCGTTTGCGGTCTGGTACGCCGCGCATCAGCTCAACCTCTGGCCCCGTGCCTCCTTGCCGGAGACTTCGCCCACACTGCTGTGGACGGGGAAGGTTGGCGATGCGTCGCGTTTCCGGGTCTGGGGTGCTCGTGCCTTTGTCCGCGATCTCACCGCGGACAAGCTCTCTGCCCGCGCCATTCCCTGTGTCTTCCTTGGTTTTCCTCCTGACGCGCCTGGCTGGCAGTTTTACGACCCCACCTCGCGCCATGTCTTTGCGTCTCAGGACGTCACCTTTGACGAGTCCGTCCCCTTTTACCGTCTCTTTCCCTACCGCACTGCCCCTCGCCCCCCCCCGCCGCTCTTTCTCGCTCCAGGTCCTTCCCAGGTAGACCCCCTCCCCGCGCCAGGTCCTGCTCCTTCAGGTGTTTCTCAGGTAGATCCTCCTGTGCCTGCGCCTGTTGAGGTCACTGGTGACTCAGGTCCTGCTCGGGGTGGTCCTGCTCGGAGTGCTGTCTCTGGGGGTGCTGAGCCTGGGGGTACGGAGCCTGAGCGAGAGGAGCCTGGGGGTGCTGAGCCTGGGGTTGCGGAGTCTGGGGGTGCTGTGCCTGAGCGTGAGGAGCCTGGAGGTGCTGAGCCTGGGGGTGCCGAGTCTGAGGGTGCTGAGCCTGGGTGTGGGGGGCCTGAGGGTGCTGAGCCTGGAGGTACTGAGCCTGAGCGTGAGGAGCCTGGGGGTGCGGTGCCTGAGGGTACTGCGACTGCTGGTGCGCGGTCTCCTTGGAGTGGCCGCCTTCGTCCGCGTACGCCTCTCACCTCCTAGCAGTTGAACGAGTGGTACAGTTGCCGTCAGGGTCGCGCTGCTGGAGCTCGGGGCTCTACTGCTGGAGGTACTTCTGCTGACGTCACTGGAGCTGGGAGTGGTGCTGGTTCTTTGCCTGCTGGAGGTGCTGAGCCTGGAGGTGCTGAGCCTGTGCGTGAGGAGACTGGAGGTGCTGTGCCTGGGGGTGCTGCGTCCGGGGGTGCTGAGCCTGAGAGTGCTGAGTCTGGGGGTGCGGCGCCTGCGAGTACTGAGACTGCTGGTGCGCGGTCTCCTTAAAGTAGCCGCGTTTGTCCGCGTGCGCCTCTCTCCCCGCAGCAGCTGCACGAGTGGTACACTCGCCGTCAGGGTCGCGCTGCTGGAGCTCGGGGCTCTACCGCTGGAGGTGTTTCTGCTGTCGTCGTTAGAGCTGGGAGTGGTGCTGTGTCTACAGGAGGTGCTGGAGTCGCTGGTCCCGGAGGTGCTCGTACTGGAGGTACTGGAGCTGCTGGGGCTGGAGGTGCTGCGTCTGGGGGTGCTGCTGCTGGAGACACTGAGGCTGGAGACCCTGGGACTGGAGGTGTCGGTTCTGGGGGTGCTGCTGCTGGAGACACTGAGGCTGGAGACCCTAGGACTGGAGGTGCTGGTTCTGGGGGTGCTGCTGCTGGTGGTGCTGGCGCTGGAGGTTCTGGAGCTACTGGAGGTGCTGGAGCTGCTGGAGGTGCTGGAGCCACTGGAGCTGCTAGAGTAGCTGGTGCTGGTGCAGCTGCGCTGACTCGACTGTTCTTCGCTCCGCCGTCTCCGTCGTCTTTGCCGCCGCCTGACTCTGTTCTTCATCATGTTCTAACCCTTCCGTCGCCTACTGGTCTTCCGTTATTGTCTGGCTCACCGCTCCCTGCTCCTCCTCCTTACACTGAGCAGCCTGGTGGTCTTGCTGAGCGTCGTGAGCCTGCGTCGCGTCTTGTCTCGCCTGTTCGTCCTGGTCGTTCCGGTCGTCGTGTTCCTCGTTCGCGTCAGCCGGCTGTCCCCGGTACACACCTCGTAGTCCGTCGTCTTTCCTATGCTCTGCAGCCTGTTCCCCTGCCGTCTCCCCCTGATTCCTCTCTGCCTGACGTTGCGGACCCTGAGTCTGACCGGTTTTGTGCTGAGCACCCTACTGTCACGCGTCTGTTAGCCACTGTTGTCACTGACCCGTCGTTTTAGTTTATTGCTGCGTCTGCCTTGGTCGCTGAGCTTGTTGACTTTGCTGCTGCCTGTCGTCTAGACTACGCCGCTAGTCTTGTTGCTAAGTCTGAGTACGTCTGTCCTCCGTCCGTCGGAGGTGAGTGTGCTCTTGGCACGGACGTCCTTGAGGACAGGCAGGAGGACCTTGAGTGTCTTGCAGCCGCTGTGCCTCATCTCGTGGCCATGCTGCTTGCACCTGAGGGAGACCCGGATGCACCAGACATCCCGACCCCGCGCTCTTACGCTGAGGCGATCGCGGGTGAGTACTCCTCTCAGTGGCAGACAGCCATGGACACAGAGATGGCATCCTGGAAGTCCACATGCACTTACGTCGATGACGTTCCCCCTCCTGGGGCGAACATCGTCGATGGCATGTGGATTTTCAAGGTGAAGCGGCCGCCGGGTTCTCCGCCTGTCTTCAAGGCTCGTTACGTTGCTAGAGGCTTCAGTCAGCGAGAGGGAGTTGACTTCTTCCAGACCTTCTCCCCCACCCCGAAGATGACCACTCTTCGGGTACTGCTGCACGTTGCCGCTCAGCGTGACTACGAGCTTCACGCTCTTGACTTCAGCACAGCCTTCTTACAGGGCAGCCTGCACGAGGAGATCTGGCTGCGCCGCTCACCTGGCTTCACTGGGTCGTTCCCTCCTGGTACCTAGTGGAGCCTCCGGCGGCCAGTCTACGGTCTCCACCAGGCACCTCGTGAGTGGCACGACACACTGAGGACTACACTTGCGGCTCTTGGGTTCGCTCCTTCCACTGCTGACCCGTCGCTGTTTCTGCGCACCGACACTTCGATGCCGCCGTTCTACATCCTTGTGTACGTCGACGACTTGGTCTTTGCCACTGCCGACACTGAGGCTCTCGCTCAGGTGAAGTCGGAGCTGCAGAAGAGACACACGTGCACAGACCTGGGTGAGCTGCGCAGCTATCTTGGCTTGCAGATCACTCGGGACAGAGCACGCCGCACCATCACCCTGACTTAGTCACACATGGTGCAGCAGGTCCTTCAGCGCTTCGGCTTCTCCTGGTCCTCCCCACAGGCCACTCCTCTGGCTACAGGTCACTCGCTCTCAGCTCCACCTTCGGACGAGTCCGTAGAGCCGAGTGGTCCTTACCCAGAGCTAGTTGGTTGCCTCATGTACCTGATGACCTGCACTCGATCTGACCTTGCATACCCTCTTGGCCTTTTGGCGCGTTACTTGGCTCCTGGCAGGCACCGAAAGGTGCACATGGATGCTGCCAAGAGGGTGTTGCGCTACCTGTGCAGTACATCAGGCATGGGGCTCGTGCTTGGAGGGCGGAGTGAGGTGGTCCTCACTGGGCACTCAGACGCGTCTTGGGTTGACGACCAGGCTACGCAGCGGTCGTCACAGGGTTACACCTTCAGCCTTGGCTCTGGCTCTGTTTCTTGGCGGTCTACACGCTCGTCTTCTGTTCTCAGTAAGAGTTGTGAAGCTAAGATCTACGCCACCGCCATGGTTGCACAGGAGTTACGCTGGCTCACCTACCTGCTGACTGATTTGGGTTAGTAGCCTCGTTCTCCTCCAGTTCTGTACGTTGACAACAAGGCCGCCATTGCCTTGTGTGAGGAGCACAGACCGGAGCACAGAACGAAGCACATCGCTCTGCGTTACTTCCTGGCTCGAGAGTTGCAACAGCGTGGTCAGCTTCGTCTTCGTCACGTGGCCACTCGGGCCAACACTGCTGATATATTCACCAAGGCACTTCCGTCTGGTGATCATCAGCGCTTTTGTACTCTGTTAGGCCTTGTGCCTACGTTTCCACACTTGTTGTAGACTTTGCTTGTACTGTGATATATATATATATATATATATATGCATGCTGGCTCTTGCTAGGTAGTCATCACTGTACTGTTATTGTTGCATATATATCTCTGCATGTGAACTGGCCTTGTGGCCCTTTGCTTGTGCTTAGAGTGTGTGGTGACGTTGTGATCCACCCTGAGCTTGCTTTGCATCTCTTGACTGGTCTTGTGACCCTCTGTTCTCCCCCACTTTGCCTATGGGGGTGTGTCAAACTATATATGTGATGTTGGAATGTAGGCTGTAGTGGGGTAGCCCATGTGGGGTACAACACTTGTTAGGGTTTGTATTTGTACCCCAACTTCCATAGTCCAATCATTCCTGTCTCTAGTTTCTGACAGGAAGAAGCAGTGAGACACGCATTTGTCAAACGTGAAGGTGTGCAGAGCCTCCGCAGGGGCTGCACCTGTGCTAGCAGGCTCAACGACACCTACACTAGCAGCCTCTAAACTACCAAGGACGTGTCGCTGAGAATCCCGCTCCCGAAGCTGCTGCAGCGAGAGAGTCTTTTGTCGACGAGCCTGCCACTGCTGTCCAGTACCTCCAGCACCAGTACACCAACCAGAGTAGTTTCGCCGAATAACCCACTAATGAAGTTGCTGCGGCGAGTGAGTCTCCGGCTGACGCTGCTGCTGCTGCAGTCCACCTCTGGAACTTCAGTCTCCACCAGCGGCACCACCTATAGAAGCAGACGTGCAGGTACCTACACACGTAGCCATGACGGGCAGGAGCAATCATCTCCAGTGGCGCAAGGGCGGTAGTGGAAATCGTAGCTGCAGTAATTGTAGCGGGAGGTGTTGCGACTGTGGCATCTGTTAGAGCACAGGTCGGGCTGATGCGGCGACAGTAGGGGGTGCAGCGACAGCAGGAGGGCTATAGCGGCGCTAGTAGGGTCTGTAACAGCTATAGCAAAGGCTGCAGTGGTGGCAGCAAGGCTAAAGCTGTAGTTGCAGGGGCTGTATTGGTGGCAGCAGGGCTGAAGCAGCAGTAGCAGGGGCTGCAGTGGAGGGAGTGTCAGAACCCGAACCATTAAACCACTGGGATAAAAGGGCTTCTTGTGTAGCGGGTTCGTGCGCATATAACCACCTAGATGAACGCGCCTGTAACCACCTTAGGATCAATTGGGGATCTCACGGTACATATCTACTCACAGGGAGCAGAGATGAAACAGCAGTAGCCGGTGCTGTATTGGCTGGTGCTATGAATGCAACAATAGTGGCGACTGTTGGAGTGGCTGTAGAGGCAATGACTGAGCACATGGTCAGTAGAGTGCGTGGGCAGCAGAGCGCGTGCGGGCACCAGGGCGCGCATTAGCAGCAAGGAGCGCAGGGCGCATGGGCAGCAGGGCGCACAGCAGGGCGCGCTAGCGCCGCGGGCAGCAAGGCACAATGGGTGCCATGGCAGTAGGACGACGCAGGGCGTGCGGAGGCGCGGGCTGCAGGGCATGCGTTTCAGAATCCCAGCCACCAACCATTGGGATAAAAAGGCTTGTTTATATAGCGGGTGAGTGCGCCCATAACCCCCTAGGCCGACGTGCCTATAACCCTTCCCTAAGATCATGGGGGATTTCCAGTGGACCTCAGACACCCCCCCGCACTGGGATGCCCAAAGTGCATACACCGAGAATCGAACCCGAGACCTTCGCTCTAAGGGTACATTCCTGTGTCGACATTTGTGTCTCAAAGCGTTTGTGACGCGTAAAAACGACATAGAACGTACAATGTCTCAAACGCGAATCGCTTTTTATCGACCATTACTGTATTTCTTATTGGTCAGCGTGAAACGCGCTGACGTCGCAGACAAATTGTAAACCGACCCGTCATTTAAAAAAAATCGCATGCGGTTCGAAATGTCAATGCACCTGGTCTGCCCGAAATGCCAATTTCGCGCGGGAAAGAATCCCGCGCGTCGAAACCACACCCCAGCCAAGCGATTGAAGAAACGGGTGTACAGTAATATTTATCACCCAATCAAATGCGCCCAACTGTGCATTTCGCATGGTCGCCTAGTTTCGGGATACATTGATTTTTTGTGACGCGAGATTGACATTTTTTTTCGACGCGACTCGGGAAAACGTGGATTGAGACATAAATGTCCACACTGGAATGTACCCTAATATCATGTCATGTCAGAATCCCAGCCATGAACTAGTGGGATAAAAGGGCTTGTTTATATAGCGGGTGAGTGCGCCCATAACCCCCCAGGCCGACGTGCCTGTAACCCTTCCCTAGGATCATCGGGGATCTCCAGTGGACCTCTGACAGTGCGGGCTGCAGGGCGCACGCAGAGCGCAGGGCAGCAGAGGAGCGTGGGGCGCGGGCAGCGCAGACACGCGGGCCAGGGCAACGCGGGCAGGTCTGTGCGCAGGCTGCAGGGCGCGCGGGGCACGGGCAGCAAAGCGCACGCGTGCAGGTCGCGGGCAGCGTGGGCAGCTGCGCTCTCAGGTAGCGCCTAGGGCAGCGCGCAAGCTAGGGCAGGAGCGAACGCGTGGGGCATGGCGGCTCTAGCGGGCTGCCGGGTCGCGCTCGTAGGGCAGGGCAGAAAAACGGGCAGGGTAGAATGAACGGTGGGCCCGTCCTTAGGACCTACGCGCTCTAAAACCATGTCAGGATACTAGTACGGTAGTAAGCAGGAAAGAATACGGTAAACTACGAGAATGTTGGGTACAGGTACTAGCATAATGGTACCAGTACACACAAACATACAGTCTTGAAATAGCACACGTACAAGATGTAGCAAATAATGTGGCAAAGAGAGGTACGCCTTGGAGACATGATACCATTCTTGAACAAGATAGATAAGGCTACACAAGGAGAAGACCGACTAAGTCACAAAACAACACATGAGTACAATAGAGGCTGGTCCTCTGGCGGCTAAAACAACTTGCCCGGACGAGCTGGCCATAGTAAGGGGACCAAGAACAAATGCAAACGAGCAGTTCGCATCTCATGCACGTTACTACTGCTGAACCTCCCCTGAGGTTGAAGCCGTGTGTGACGGTATTCGTAGTACAAAAATCGTACAGCCGCTGGAGACCCGCGGAAACCCCTTCTGGGCGTTTATTGGTCAGACGAACACGTATAGGCTGAGCAGCTCTTTGGCATGCGGAGAGACGTCAGGCCGTGTAGCAGCGGCGGCAGCGGCAGCAGTAAGCAGTGGCCTAATAGTGAAGGAAGAGCCGATCCGCGACACGAAAATCCCGTTGTCGCTCAAGCAGGCGCGCCAATTATTGATGTGACAGATCACCTGGAGGCGGAGAAATACCGCGACCTTATTACACCCCCGGGGCAGCCGACCAAACGGCCTTGACGAGCTTCCCACGAAGCTTTCACAGGCAGAGCAGAGAATCGTACAATACAACACGCACGCGGCGAAGCGCTCGAGAGAAATCTTCCGCGCAGAGCGACTAAACGGCGGCGGAGGCTTTACTCCTGAGAGAAGTAAGAGGTCTGAACAGTCATTAAGTGCATCTCGAATTCTTCCTCTGAAGGGAGCGGCTCGAAAGAATCGGCGGAATCGGCGAAGGCGGAAGCGGCGGGTGAAGTAGGGGAGTCGCACTCCGAAGCGGGCCACGACGTGCTGAATTCGTGCACGGCGCGCGGGGAGTTCCGCAACGGCGAGCTTCCACCGTCGATGGAGTTTCCGCGTTTGTGTGCGGAGACCGGCGCGAGATTGTGCGTCGGTAGGCGGAAATCGGGATTGGCGGAGGCGGCTGTGCAATTGGCGTTTGCGAGGAGAGCGTTGAGAGCCTGCAGTTGTTGCTGCTGGTGCACGCGGAGCGCCGCAGCATCGAGGCTTGCGTTGACAGCGACCTTGTTGTTCAGGTTAGCGAGCGCGATAGCTTGCAAGTACTGCTGCATATTCTGCTGCCTCTGCTGCTGAAGTAGAAGGAGAAGCATTTGTCGCTGCTGCTGCTCCCAGAGGGCTGAACCGGAACCTGAACCTACTTGCACGTTTCCTGACCCGAGAACGCCTGCAGCCGCGGCGGCTAGTTGTGAGCGACGAATTTGCTCAAGAAGCAGCGCGTTAGCCGCGACAGTGGTGTTCTGGTTAGCTGCGTTTTTCAGTGCTTGCTGCTGCTGCTGCTGGGCCAGAAGCAGCCTTTGAAGGATGGCGGCATTGGAGTTAGCGGCGGCGGCGGAGGCAGTGGTGTAGTCTTCCATGGGTGCGGTAGGAGTTTGAAGGAGCGAAAAACTGCGGTTGAGTAAGAAACCCTAGACGGAGGAACAACGAAGACTGAGCTACGAAGAAAACTGGGTTGGAGTGCGGCAGTTATAGGGAGGGCGGTTGGGATGTTGGTCTGCGGGCTTGGGACGAGAGGCTTGTTTGCTTGCAACCGGATTGTGCGGAGCCAATTTGGTTTGGATAATTGTCTGGATGGTTTGGAAATGGAAACCCATCGCCCTATTTAGAGGTGATCGCCTCGAAAGTCGGTCTGGGCCCGTTTACCGTGTGGGTTGAAAGAACAGCGAAACGAGTCGCACACGCGAGTGGAGCTTCGCACCCGTGTGGAGGGGTAGCCCAGCTGGCGACGTGATGCGACGCGGGGAAACTTGTTGCGTACACTACAGAGCTCGCGAAGATTGGTGCGGCATGGTGATTGGCTGATGATGTCACGGACCGAGCTAGGATTGGCCGTCCGACGTAGAGGTTTCTCGCTGAAAGCACCCGAGTCGCTTCACGGGTGAGGTTTGAGGAAGCTCCCGCTTGGTTCACTTACAGGGGCCAAGGTTTTCGCGCATCACGACAAAACTATAATCTCGCAACCTGCCAGACCGCATACCGAAAGGCCCATGAGGCGAGTCGCATGAACTCCGTGAAACGAAGTTCGTCAATTCAGAGTATGGATATTTTTTTGGGTGACCGCATTCTCACACGAATCTGTATTCAGCACGTCGAGTTTCTCTAAAACCCGAACTGATGGAGTTTTGATTGTCAATCAATAAACTTTTTGATTGTCTCAGAACCATACTGATACACCTGCCACACTCCGCAAGCAGCTATCCCTAAATATGGACACAACTGGTTCCATGTGGAAGTGCACCACACACCGCTGGCTACTCCCACTGCCAGTGAACCAGCGGTGACTCGATGACGCGGCACCGAAGCCCCGTGCAATAGGGCTGCCAGCTCGGGCGCTTGCTACGTCACAGGCGCTCTCCGCCGCCTTGTTTCCGTCTGTGCTGCGGTGTCACGGATAGCCAGGGTGCGGTTGGGAAAGCACTGCCCCCACACTATCCCCGAATTGTTGGCAACCAGTGATCGTTGCCCATGTGCATAAGAAACAACCGTAAGGATGTTTAGAAAAAATCCGCTGGGCGAAAACCGAGTGTCGTCAAATTCCAATCACACTACGTCGATCGCTTACGAATTTGTACCAAGATGCATATGGCAATGGCGGGCTATATGGAGTTCATTGATGGTATTAGCTAAGAGATTAATGACCTGTAAGTGTTACATAAACTCAGGGGGCCATCATGGTAAGCCCTACCAGAGCGAAGAAGAACGTGGGGCAGTGCCGTGTCAGCCTAGGCCTCAAAAGCTGTCAGCCACGCCAGCAGGCTCGACAGGTTTCTCCACCTGCTTCAACCAAGGCAAATTCTACCCTTCGAGTCCCCATGGGTCCTGCACCTGGCCTGAGTTAGATGTGACCCCACACTGGCACTAGCAGATCCTACCAAACCTCCGAACCTGAAATCCCAACCAGTAGGCTCCCACAGCTGTCAGTGTTCAGGTTTCGATAGCCAAACTTTTTGTGACCTGTCCATTCAGCATGTGGCAGCATGTGGGGGAACTGGGCAACGGGACATGTTCCGGGGTGTCTCCATGTTCTATCACCCCAGTACACCCTCATTCTCAGTCTACGCACAATCGGGAGCAGCGACAACAGTGTTGTCAGGTAGCGTCTCTGTGCTTGTGGCCGAACCCCCTAATGTTGCCAGGCACACCATGCACCAAGCGCCAAAACAGTAACATTCGAAACGACTTGTTCACTTTGTCCTACACTGTGGCCAAAGATTCCACATCAAAACACACAAGAAACAGACAATTCCTAACACAGGTTCAAAACACATACAGAATATCTACGTTCGGTAGAAAGGGGTAACGTATGGTAGAGCGAAAAGCAACGGCAGCCAACCACACATGTGAGCGCACTGTACACTTCCTGCCAGTCAAAGTCAACAGCTGCATTACCAACGTGGCAGTCGTGATTGTGCTTGTAGAGTATGTGCATGCACCATTCTAGGCACGTTGCAGTCACTACAAGCGTTCGGTGCATGTGGCGATTGTGCACAGACTGAGAATGAGGGTGTACCCCTGTAAATCTTCGATTAGGCGCCGCTATACGCATGTCTCGTTTCTGGAATAAGTCGGACTGAAGCAGTGCACACGTATATGGTGTTTGCGAGCATAAATATTCAAGCTTCAAGCATCTGCAGGAAGTAACACTAGAGAGTATCATGTCGAGATGCGAGAAGCTGTTGATCATCGATGTCAATGATCTCAAATGACCCCCTTGCTCCAGCAGCGCCATGCCATCCAATTGCCGTGGCACAACAAACTAGTCAGAAAATGTTTTGCAGGTAGCTGGGGTGAGTAGTAGCAGTAATGCTTATACAAGTACATTTTACAGTGCCTGTATCCCCAGCACCAGCGTAGCAAGAGCGAATATGAAGTGGGAAAAACGTGCAAGCAGATAACATTTTCGGTAGTGGAGAGAGAGCAGGGTCCCAGATAATAAGCCCTGCTCTAAGGTGAACCCTGAGTAGAACAAAAAACCGAACCCATTGACGTTTCTAACCGTTCACACTACACCTGGCCTGGCGTAAAACGCCTTCAGATTCAAGCAATAGAACCTGACGATCAGAGCGCAAATGATTTCAATTCTATTTTTGCCCTCGCAACTACCCCCTCACAGTCCGTACTTGGCGTCCCTACCATCCATAACCACCTGATCCACCAGCGCCGCCATATCCACCACCTCCTCCGCCACCACCACCTCCACCACCATAACCGCCGCCGCCAGGAGCCCCTGGACGGCCGCCATAGCCGCCACCGCCACCATAACCGCCGCCACCATCGCCTCCACTAGGGCACTCACGCGCGAAATGGCCCCGCTCGCCGCACTTAAAGCAACCGCCACCTCCCCCAGCGCCGCCGCCCCCACCCCGGGTCTGGTATCCCCCTCCGCCACCACCCCATCCGCCACCGCCGCCACCGCCACCGGAGTTCCACCCACCACCACCACCGCCATAACGGCCGCCACCGCCGCCGCCGGATCCTCTGGGTTGCGCCATGTTGACAGTGATGGTGCGACCATCGAGACTTTGCCCGTTCATAGCCTCAATAGCTTGATCCATGCCGGGCTTCTCGTTGAAAGACACAAAGCCGAATCCTCTTGATCGCCCAGTTTCTCTGTCGTTGACAATCTGCGAAACGCAAAGATAGAAGCATACTATTAGCTGTGCAGGCAAGAATGCTGTAACGACAAATTTTCGTGTTTAACATCCAAATAGTCAGCAGGATTGAATACTTGAATTGTTTTACAGCGACGTGATTCCACAACAATTGTGCACACAACTCGTCCTTCATACAGAATAGGCATGAGAGCTGGAAAACAAGCGTCAAGCTGTGCAAGGTGGAGGAATACGTAGCGAAAAATAACGGAATGTGGCTTACCTTAGCGTCAACGGCGCCATACTGGCTGAAGGCTTCCATGAGCCCTCTGTCGTCCGTATTGTACGATAGTCCTCCCACAAAGCACCGCAATTCTTCCGTAGTAGCCATGATGAATACTGGCGGCAACGCGACCCACACACACAAGGGAGAGGCGGCAAGGCGACCCACGCACACAAGGGAGAGACGAACAGAGGATATCCCTTGCCGAACAGAAAGGAGGCTTGCGTAAGTACAAAATTGCTCGCACAGAAATGTAAACAAGTAGATCTAGGCGCGAAGATTTTTATACGTAAAATTTCGATTCATCGAGTCGATTGGGCAAGATAGGAAGATCGGAGAGCCGGAAGGGTTTGGGTTTGAGAGGGGAGGTCCAAAGGCAAATGCGGATGAGATTTGAATGGTTCTGCGCGAACTGGGGGGTGAAATGCGAGGCGCGGAGCGGAGAGCTAATGGCTTGCGTCCATACCATACAGGGTGCGGGGCGCGGAACACAAATCGTGAGGAGGAGATTGGAAATATCTATGGGGACTCGATAGACGTGGCAGGCAATGGTTGGGCGAAGACTACATAAAACTAAAACGGATGTTTTCCAGAGACAGGTGTGCATGGTAGCTCAATTTTGCCACATAGGCACGAAAATTTTGTAGAAGGGCGGAAACCCTCACCTATCTTTGCCCGCCGATGAAGGATGTGTTATTGGACGCCACACAACTTCGAGGCACCGTCAAGCCAACAGAACATTCCGTAAAATGCGGAACCAAACTGACCTAACCCTTGTTGATGTTGTAGTTTGATGACAAACTCGCACTTTTTAGAAAGCACCACATTATTTTGAGAGACACTCTTCTGCAGCCCGAAACGGAAGGGGAAAAAAACATATTGCCCTGCGTATGAAGTTACTCGCTTGAAGCTTCACGATTGAACTGTAGAGAAACCAGCAGACTGATAGATATTTCAACTTTGACCACAATACACGTCAGCAATTGCTCACCAGCTCATGCAACCCGGTGCGCACTTCCGCATGACTTTTTCCCTAGCCGCCATGCACCCACCCATCCATCAGAAGCGGAATTTTCCACCTCCCCCTCCCTCCCGCGCATCCGACCCCCTGCTGATTGTCCCCGCACACTCCCACAACTTCGCATATTCCCATCCCACTGCGGTTTTGTATTCTGGAACCCCGCTTGCCGCTGCTGCTCCTTCCATCAGCGCGCTGCAGCATCCCATCCCAAGTACACGCCGCCACCAGCACGTGAAACACCAGCCGTCTCCTCAACCTCGCTCGCGCTGCATGACAAACGGGTGCTCCCCCGGCACTTACAGGTTTATGGCTGCCACGTGTCGTCCAAAAATCGTTATTTCAAGCTGGACTGCGCGGAGTTGTTCTCGGAGCGCATTGCTAGTCGGGTGGAATCGCTCCTTGCTGAATGCCCTCTCCCTCTCGTCGCCCGCCGCGTGCGGTCTTGCGAAGCGCGCGAATCCCGCCTAGTCGAAAATGCCAGCTCTTACCCTCCCGCCTATTCGAAAATGCCAGCTCTTACCCAGGCGAGTTATGCGCCGCGCGGGGTGGCGCAACCCCCTTACCAAACCCCAACCACCCCCACCCCCTCTCCCCCCGACCATTCTCCGCCCGTGCCTCGGCGTCCGCCCCTGGCCGTCGTCGCACGTCCCTCTCTCTCGCACCACCCCCGCTCGTCGCGTTTATTCGTTTGGAGCGCGTCGCGTTCTCTCCGGCAGTCGCCTTCCCCTCGTCCGCGTTACTTCCGTTTTCAGGCCCAGAGCGCGCACAAGCACCTTCGCCTGTACTCTCGTTCCATGAACCGCTTTGAGACCTATCGAGCTGCGCTGCGGCAACGGGACGACTATTTTAGCTCGTCGCCATCATAGCCATTTTTCGCGCGATTTCTCTGCCTTTTCTTCTAAGCATGTCGCTCTTGAAGCATGGCTGAAGTCATCGTCTCTAGAACGTCAAGAACCTGCGAGCCTGGTCGTAGCGCCATCGACAATCCGTCTCGCGCCGCGGTTGACCAATCCGCGCATTTTCCCGCTGCAGAGAGGCCCGTTGGCGGTAGCGCCAGCGCGGGGGCTTCGCCGCCGCGGAAGCCGCATCCGCCCCTCCTTCCGCCGGCCTCCATGTTCCAGCAGCAGCAGGCGCCGGCGGCCGCGGAGAGAGAGCGGCGCGCAGAGGGTGCGGAGGGCGCGCAAGGGGGCCGTGCACGCCGCGGGGGAGGCGCAGTGACGGAACCGGAGCAATCCGCAGAGATGGAGGCTGCGGCGGCTGAGGGGAAGGGGCCGCTGGCAGTGTCGTCTTTGGAAGAGCGGAAGGAGATTGCGGAGGGGGAGGAGCCACATCAGAAGCCGCGTATCTCAGAGAAGGTATGGCTGTCTCTGGTAAGAGCAGAAGTGCTTGTAACGAAAAACGCGGAGACTTTTCTACGCCCTGTATCAGGCTGTGGGCGTTTTTCGCGGATGGTCCACCCTTTCTTGAGTACCTGGCGTCTAATCACTTGCACTCATATTTCTTTCCCCTTCCTCCTTCCCCCGCCCCCCCCCCCCCCCTCACCCCACCCTCCGCTTGTGTCTCCCACCCCGCATGGCAGGTCGCTCGGTTCTTTGGAGCGACAGGCAGGCCCAGGAGCCGCAGGAGCACGGGGGAGACGGAGCCGCCGAGACAGGCTGCAACAAGGGAACTTGCAAAAGAATCGGCACGAGAATTTGCAAGGGGATCTTCGAAGGAGCCTGCAAGAGAGCCTGAAAGGGAACCGGCAATAGAGGGTATAGCTGGCGGGAGCAGTCAGGGTGCAAGGGGCAGGGATTCGGAGGGGGTGGGTGAGCAGGAGCAGGCGTTGGGGGAGAGGGGCATGGGCGGAGGCCCTGCTGGAGCCACCAGTGAGGGCCGTGCTGGTTCGACTGGCGTTTCTGGCGTGGGAGCAACAGGCTCTGAAGCAAGCCGTGCTGCTGCAACGGGTGGTGCGGGTGACGTTGGTGCTGCTGGTCCTGGTGTCGCTGCTTCTGGTACTCCTGGTGCTGCTGGCGCGGGTGTTGGTGCTGGTGGTGGTGGTGGTGCGGGTGCTGGTACGGCAGGTGCCGCTGCTGCTCCAGAGCCCTCCACCACGCCTGGAGCAGCAGCTGCAGCATCAGCTATTCACCAGGCAGTGCGAGCAGGGAAGAGCGAGGAGCAGGCTGCTGCCGACGCTGCCACTGCTGCTACCTCTGCTGTTACTGGCGCTACAACAGGGAAATCTGATGCGGGAGGCCCTGCTACTACCCCCGCTACAGGCCCCGCTAGAGGCCCTGCTACTGGCCCTGCTACAACCCCTGCTACAGGCCCTGCTACAACCCGTACCCCTGGTCCTACTGCCATCTCTGCCCCTGCTGGTAGTTCCCCAGCGCCCTCCACCACGCCTGGAGCAGCAGCTGCAGCATCGGCTATTCACCAGGCCGTGCGATCAGGGAAGAGCGAGGAGCAGGCCACTGCTGACGCTGCTGCTGCTGCTGCAAAAGAGATGGCGCAGGGTGGGAAAGAAGAAGTGGAAGAGCGGGGATGGGAAGGAGGGAGGAAAGGAGGGGCAGTGAGGAAGGTGGGGCGGCAGCAGCGGCAGGGGCAAGAACACCAGAGGAGAGAGGTGTGCGGCAAGCAGGAAAATTGGGAGGGACTGAGGTGAGCTGATGAATCTGGGTCTGTGCGCTTAATGGCTAGGGTGCTTAGATAGCTGCAAGTCTCTCTTTGTAGAACGCTGTTGCTCTTTGTGTTCCTCTCTTTCGTTCCTAGTTCAATTGTTCTGACTCTACTCTGTTGTTGCGCCGCTGCAATTGCAGGTGGGTTGGGAGAGCGGGAAAGTGAAGCAGCTGGTGAGGAGCTTCAACGGACCTCCCAGACTGCTACAGCAGCAACCGCTACAGCCGCTACAGCCGACGCAGGGGCAGACACGGCTGCAGTCGTCTCCAGGCGTTCAGCAGCAGCAGCAGCAGCAGCAGGTGCAGCAGCAGCAGCAACAGCAGCACCAGCAGCAGCAGCAGCACCACCCTGCAGGAACCCCCTCGGCAGTAGCAGGCACTGCGGCGACCAGAGTAGCACGACCATCACCACCACCACCAGGAGCAGCAGCAGCACCGGGAGCGGCAGGAGCGGGAGCAGCAGTGCGAACGCCAGCAGCAGCAGCAGCTGCCTCCCCAGCGTCCCCTGGCGCAGCAACAGGAGCCGCAGGAAGGTCACTCTCCCCTGGAGCAGCAAGAGCAAAATGGGGCCAAGCATCGCCGGGAGCAACAGGAGCAGGAGGAGCAGGAGGAGCAGGAGGGTCCGTGTCGCCTGTATCCCCGGGAGCAGCAGGAAGGGCAGCGGGAGGATCGGTTTCACCAGTGTCCCCGGGAGCAACGGGCGGGCATGGGTCAGTGCTGGAGAGACTTAAGTGGCTGGAGTGGCAGGTGCACACCATGCAGGCCGCCTCAGGTGGTGCTCCTGCTGAGAGTTTCGGGAGGCTTCCTGCTGCCACGCCAGGTGGTGCTTCAGGTGTTTCAGGTGTTTCGGAGGTTGGTTCTGGGGGGAAGAGAAAGAGGGTGCTGGCTCCTGTGGCAATGGGAGGGGGAGAGGGGGAAGAGGCTCAGGGGATCACTAGGGCAGCTTTTATGGGCGAGGGGCAGGAAAAAGAGATGGGGAAAGAGGAGGTGAAAGAGGGTGGGATCTTTGGAGGGATGGTGAGTGGAGGAGAGGAGGGAGGGATGGGAGAGGAGGAAGGAGCAGCGGTGCCGCTGGTGGTGGTGGCTCGGGAGATTGAGGAGCGGGGATCCATTCTGGACCGCATTGCACACCTGGAAACCACTCTCAACGCCCTTGCTGCATCTGGGATTCCTGTCCCTGGCAAGACCGCTCCTGCCACTCTTGTCCCTTCTGCTGCTGCTACTCCTGCTGCTGCTCCTTCTGCTGCTGAAACTCCTATAAAGCCTGCTCCTGTGCTTAGAGCACCAGCTGAATCTGGTCCTGGCATATCACAAGGAGCAGGAGAATCAGCCGGCAAATCACGTGAGCTTGGATATGCCGTTCCTGCTGTTGGAGAGACAGGGCGGGAGGCTGGGGCAGAGGAAGCAGAGGCTGAAGCAGTGGCAGCGCCACCAGCAATGGCTGAAGCTGAAGAGGAAGAGGTGGAGGAGGCAGAGGAAAGGGGAGAGGAAATGGAGGGGAAAAGGCGCTTGGGCGGTGAGAAAGGGACTATGCCTGAATCTTCTGCTGCTGCCGGTGCTGGTGCTGCTACCACTGCTGCTGGTGGGGCTCCTCTGTCCGTTTATACCCCCTCTGAAACCACTGCTCCGTTTGTGGCAGCAGCAGCAGAACCAGCAGCGCCCTCTGCTGCAGTCACTGCTCCCTCTGCTGGTCCCTCCAGGCCGTCTGCTGTAGCACCTGAGGCGGCACATGAGGCGGGTGGAGCACCTGGGGCAGCACCTGAGGCGGCACCTGAGGCGGCACCTGGGGCAGCACCTGGAGCACCTGGGGAAGTTGCTGAGAAGGGTTTGGCAGCACATGCTGCAGAGGCATCTTTTGCCAGGGCCCCTGAAGGGGAGAGAGCAGAGGAGACTGCAGAGGTGGCGGCTGCTGCTGCTGGTGGAGCAGTGCGAGCAGTGCAAGGGGTTGGGGCTGGTGAAGAGGGTGGTGAGCAGGGCGGTGCGGAGGGGATGAAGCCTACAATTGAGCAAACTCCTGCAGCTGCGAAGGTATTTTTTCCTATTTCGATGACGGTTAATGGAAACATTGCGTAAGTCTGCTTGTGCCTTTTCTTTCTTCTTTTGGCCTTCCTGTATTTAACAGTTGTGCTGTCACATTATCTCGGTGCATTTTGCCTTGGCTGGCTTGATCAGGTGTCAGAGGAAGGGGAAGCGGAAGCAGGGAAGAAGCCTCGGCGCCGCTATCGCCGCAAGAAGCGGGCTGACAGGGCGGAAGGGAAGAACAGGTGCAAGATTATGTGAAGGGAAGAGGAGGGGAAGAGAGAGGGGGGGGGGGGGGGGGGGGGGGGGGGGGGGGGGGGGGTGGTTCTTTCGGGTGGTAGGAGGGGTGGGGGGGATGTGGATGAGGGAGTAGATTAGGTTAGGCGGCTTTGCGATTACTTTGCAAGTTTAGATATCTAGGTGTACCACTTGTAACTTTCTTACCTTGCGTCTAGGTGGATTCCATTCCACTAACGTAATGATGGCATGCACTAGTGAACTAATGTTTTTGCTGCGCCAAAGGTAGCTAGCATTCGAAAGATGTTATGGAAAGATTTTTTTCTACTCCATTTTGTTGGCATATGGGATTACTGGTATGTTTCAGCAACTGATACCTGTCACCTAATCTACTCCCATATGAAGTCTGCTTGTACCGCGTGAGGTCTCGAGGCGTACATATCCAAGACAGAAGGGCGTCGCATCGAGCTGGACTGAGCGATACAAACGCGTGGCGCGATTACACACGGGAACAGCACCGCTCATGCTTCAACCATGCTCCGATCGCTGAAGCTCGCTCCTCACGTCGCACGTGCCGCTATTCGGCCCGTCTATCCCGCATGCGCGCGCTCGTCCGCGTTAAAAGCCGCCGCGATATCCGGTAGAAGCTATTCGTCGGCGGAAGCCGACAGCGAGTATTGGAAGCACATGTCCAACGCGGTTCCGCGCGGACCGGGATCGGCGGAGAGCGCGGCGGCGGAGATCATCGAGCGCAACCTCGTGCGCGGACCCCCCGCGGAGGAGCGCAGCCCCGCCGCCGTGCTGACGTCACGGCGGGAAGCGCTGGATCTGTAAGTAGTAGCTGGCGAGAGAGGGGGAGGAGGAGGAGAGGGGGGAGGGGGGAAGATGGGGAAGGGGAAAGGAGCGGGGGAAGGCTGCGGAAAAGGGGGGGATGAATGGGGGAAGGTAGCGGGGCGGGGCGGGGCGGGGCGGGGCGAGGCGGGGCGGGGAGGAGCGTGTGTAAGAGGAGGTAAAGGCCACTGTTGAAGTCGCGCTAGTGCCGCGTGCGTGTTTTGTAGCAGCAGTAGTGCAAAGCGAGCAGTGGTATTTCGTTGTGTGTTAGAAACAGCAGCTCTGCTTCCACTCTGCTGAGCTGCCTCAAGGGCAAAGCGAGGGAAGACTTTGGGATTGCTTCTCCCTTGTGCCCTACTTCTCCCTTGCCGCCCTGACCCCCCTGCCCCCCCACGCTCCTCCCCTCGCCTCCCATTTGCTCCTTTCTCCCGCGTCCACCTTGCTGCTCCAGTTCCCTGCCTCCGTTCTCCTCTGCTTCTGCTCTGCTCCTGAACTCCCCTGGCCCTTCAGGTACCGTCTCGTTCTGCGAACCACGCGGGTCTTTGTCTGGCCACACCCTTCAGGAGCGCTCTGGTATCGTCCCTCCTCTCCCTCTCCGTCTCGTGGGCTTCCCTCTCCTTCCCTCCCCTCCCTTGCCTCCCCCCGTCCCCTCTGCACGCTCCGCCCCCTCTTATCACACACGCATGCTTGTTGTGCCGCTGGATTCATCGCTCTTTCTGTAACATAAGGAACTCTTCATCCCAATGTTTAATAACACGAGCGTCCCCTTATCAACACCTATTCCAATGTTGTTCCTAAAACGTTAAGCCCAGCACTTAACGTATTCCAACTCAATCTCCACCCCAACCTTTAATCTTTCCGCATTGCCTGTCTTTGCTGCTGTCTCCCCGTTTTCTTCCGGGTTCCTCTCCCCTGTTCTTCTCCCCTGCACGGCCTCAGGAGGGACGTGCTGCGAGAGAGTGCACGCAAGGAATTTGAAGCTGCCAGATTCGTTTCTGACCCTGAAATGGTAACATCAGATCCGTAATGGTAACGATTGCTGATCCATACTGTGTCCTATAACCATTTCCTTCCTCCCTCCTCGTGCTTCCACCCTTATCCACTTGCATCTCTTTTATTTTTTTTTGCTGTTTTCGTATGGATGACAATACAACATACTATAGAATGTATTACACCTCCCAAGTCATGTGTGTCCGTGAATCCGGTACATCATGACCCCCTCCTCCCCAATTACCCCTCTCTCTCTCTCATCTCAGATTGCACGACTCCTAGTAGGAGGTCGGGACGCCATCTCCGTTGTTGTGGATAAGGTCAGCTGCAACAACTGCCCTTAGGTGACTTTTGAGTCGACTCAAATGTCACCCCATCTCCATCTCCAACAACTGCCCCTTCCTTGTTGTACTATAGGGCGCTTCAACTGTCCATTCCTTGTTATCGCTATAACAAGTTGGGTATTAGTTGCCCCATCCCTTCTGTCTTGCGCGTTTCCTCTTTCCTTCTCACCACCGTCCTTCTCCCTGCGCTTGTTGCTCGTTCTCCATGTTCCTGGTTCACTCCCCATCTTGAAGCGCTTTAAAAGTGCATATACTTGGCTTGCATGCTCTGCTGTGTCTACTTCTGCTCTGTCTACCTATTTTGCCGTTATGCCATTTCTTGGTTTACAGATGCGTCCGCTCCTGCCTCCTGTGTGGGTATTCTTCTGTGCATGTATACATGTGCGCATGCGTGCATGTGTGTATGCGTGTATGTGTGCACGCATATGTGTATGCATGTGTGCATGTGTATGTGTGTATGTGTGCATGTGTGCATGTGTGCATGTGTGCATGTGTGTGTGTGTCATTGCATGGGAAGCAGCTAGTGGCAAAGCAGCAGGAGGCAGTGGAGAAGGAGCGTTCGCGACCTCCTTAACGCAGCACCCACTCAACCCCCATACACACGTACCCACTCACCCCCCACACACACGTCTCACGCGCTCCCACCTTACACACCCATCCCAAGCGCACTCATCCGAGCCAATCATCCACACTTGTGCACATTGTGCCCACACTTCCACAACCAGTCATCTCAGATAACAGTTGATCGTCTCACAGACCCTTCCGTATCACTCTCTGTTTTACAGCCTACGGACGGACGTGGTCACTGGTCAGCCATTTCACAGCCTCTCAGAGAACCGCAAGTCACTGTATAGTGTGGCTACATGTACGGTAGACCCTTCTTTCCATGTACATAGTTCTGTATGGAATTGTGTAGTTGGATTGGACCTCTTTATGGTTCATATATGTCTCTCCACCAAAAGCTGACATTATTTGGCACCAACCACAACCATTCAACTTATTCACAAACTCTCTCCTCTCATGCCTCCAATAGCCAGCCTTAATACTACCGTACATGTGTGTGTAGCCTCTGAGAAAACAATTCACACTAGTGTTGAACCTTTGGTGCACAGAATTACTGGGTGAGGTATCAAGCTAGAATCGAGCCTGAACTGCAAAACAATGGGCTTACGAATGGGTGTGGAAGCTACTTGTAACAAGACCTAGCAAGCGTGCGGCAGTGTACAAAGGACAATGGCCCCGGAGGTAAGGAGGGTCTGAGGGGGATCATAGGTTGTACACGAAAGACTTGTGGTTTGGGATGGGAGGGACTCTGATGTGTGATATGTAGTGGAAACTGGTGGGAGCAAGTTGAACAAGCGACTGCTGATGGGCCATCACCAATGCTCTGTGGCCTGCTGCTGATGCTGCTGACGTGGCACTCGTGGGCGTGTGCACGCAACAGCTGTCACCGGGATTGGCCGGTGATGGCTCTAATGACCTGGCAGGGTCAAGCACAAGAGGACATGCAGGCAAAGGGGCGGTAACAGCATTGACGACCCTTAGTGAGACGGTCTTGAAGTATGTTTAAGCAGCCAGCAGCACGTGGCAGGCACACAGCAGCACGTGGCAGGCACACAGCAGCACGTGGCAGGCACACAGCAGCACGTGGCAGTTGTGCGCAAAGCAGCACGTACCTCCTCCGTCTTGGGTTGTGCCACAGGCTTGGATGGCGACAGGGCATCGCGCATGGGCGGAACGATCACGGGAAGCGCCATGCCTGGTGAGGAGAGAGCGCAAGAAGCAGGGGAGCGGGAGGGGGGAGGAAAGAAGGTGGGCCCATGACATCGGGGGTGGGGGGGTCAGTTAAAAGGGAAAACGGAAATGAACTGTTGGTAGTAGGCACACAGAAACAGGTAGCAGGTCCGTTAGGTTAATGGGAAGCCATGGCGCGTAGCATTGCCTGAAACCACAGTGGCGGAGGGCTGTGTGGAGGGTTGTAAGGAGGAGGACGACAGGGAACGCAGAGCTTCGAGACGTATCAAAGCACGACGGTAGAAACGCCCGCCGAGCCTTGAACGACAAAAGGGAGGACAAGCGGAAATGCAGAAGCGAGAGAGGGGAGACCGGGCAGGAACAGGGATAACGAAGACTGGATGCTTAGGCATCGTTGTAAATCGCCGTATTGAGGCGCCGCCTCGAAGCTAGAGAGCGAACGCTGAAAGAGTGCCATTGATATGAGCGATGATCTAGAACCATGCATCGTTTCAGACGGCCTCAAACTTATCCTGGCAGAACTGAACTGCGGTGGATGATAACAGGTATGATACCAGCGACAAGGGAACAGGACGCACCGATGCCGGCGATAATGCACGACCACATGACGACCGGCTCCTTGAGCATCGCGTGCTTGATCTTCGTCCCGATCGTCGACGACATGACGGCGACTTGTATCGTATCTGATAAAAGCGGATCGGAAGTACTAGTCACCGCGGTGCCGGTCGGGTGGACGAGGCTCAACTAAGAGCGGACGAAGGCCGGCGAAGGCGGCAGCGGAGATGGCGACGAGGCGGTGAAAACGGACGGGTAGGATTGACCGAGGAGAGGGAGAGTGAGTGGAGATTACAGGCAGGATGTTGCAGGGAGGTTTGGGTGAGGGGAGCTGAGGAGGCGGACCATGGTGGCAGGTTCGTCTGTAGTTGCAGATCATCGGGGTGGTTACTTCAAATCTCGAAAACATATTTTGCCGTGGCGACGTATGGAGAACCTGTAACCGAGGCTGTACTGCAGGAAGAGCTGGACCGAACAAGTGTTGAGAAGCGAAATATTGGAAGTGAAGTTACTTGGGGCATTTCACCTTCAACCCAACCGCAGCCCACAAACCTTCATATAGGACAAGTCGAGTCTACGATCTGTGCCTTTGCTCCTTCTTCAAATATACACTGCTAACCCATATGATAGCTAGTAAAACCGTGAATTTCTACAGCAGCTTCTATTTGTCGAAGTCCCTTAGGGGTTGCAGAGCGGTAGCGAGCGATCTTGAACACAAACGCGTGACGGCGTGTTAGCGGGTGCATACTGTTGCACCAGCACTGTAGCGTTAGCGTCAACGCCGGCACCCAGCCCACGGGGCAAATGGACGTAGATGTTAACGACGACGCATAGCTGGAATTAACAGCAAGATGACGAAGGATCGCCCGCGAATCTCGGGGCTTTATATATACCCAATAAAGTCTTGCGGGGGTATTGCTGTGGACTCGGCTGCGGTGACTGCTACAGGTAAGCGACGATATCTCTTAAAGGTTCAATAATACTCAACCCCACTATATTATTCTGCTGTTATATGGCTCCTCCCTTCCCTCTTCAAATCTCTTGTTTGCTCCAACCCCCTCCCTCAACCTCCCTAACTTTACCCCCCATACCCCCTCTTCAAACCATCTTCACTCCCCTCTTTGTTTCCTCGTTTTCTCCTCCCCCTCTCTCCTCTTGCCCGTTCCGCTCAACCCAGCCCACCACCCGCGCCTGAAAGGCAGCAGGAGCCTCATAATACACCTGAACCTCCCCCTTACCCCCCTATGTACCAATCCCTTGACCCCCCTTCACCACCCCTACCTGCAGGCCTGCAGTGGGACCGGCAATGGATGGTGGTGGGTGCTCCCCCCTCTTTCCCCCCTTCCCCCTCATCCGCATCTGCGTCCGCATCAGCTCCCCCTCTGCGCTTCATCACGCAGCGCCAGTGCGCGCGCATGGCGCTCATCCGCACCTCCCTTCCGCCTGAGGCGCTGCTCCCCCCGCACACGTGGGCGCACACGCTGCCCCCTGACGCGTGCCTCTGTGCGTGAGGGGTGGGGAAAGGGGGATAGGGAGGGTCGGGGTGTTGCAGAGGGTGTGTGTGAGTAAGTGGGGACAAAAGGCCGCCCTCTTTCTGCTGATGGCTTTTTAGAATTCTCAAACAACGTCTGCAAGAAAAGGTGTCTTCCCCCTTCCCCTTTCCCCCTTTCCCCTTCCCCCCCCATCCCCCATCCCCTTTCCCTGGTTCCCCTTCCCCCATCCCCCTTCCCCATCCCCCTTCCCCCCCCCTTCCCCCCCCTTCCATCCCCCTTCCCCCTTCCCCCTTCCCCATCCCCCTTCCCCCTTCCCCCATCCCCCTTCCCCCTTCCCCCTCCATCCCCCATCCCCCTTCCCCCTTCCCCCATCCCCCTTCCCCCTTCCCCCATCCCCCTTCCCCCCCCCCCCCCCTTCCCCCCCCCTTCCCCCATCCCCCTTCCCCCATCTCCCTTCCCCCACCCCCCCCCTTCCCCCACCCCCCTTCCCCCATCCCCCTTCCCCCTGGCAGCCATAACGGCCCCTGGTCACCCCCCCCTGCACGTCCCCCTCGCCCTCTCCTGGTATCACCGCCAGGCGAGGACGGGGGAGGGCACACGAGAACAGGGGGTAGGCAGCGCGGGAGGAGCAAGGGGAGAAGCAGGGGAGGTGGGGAGTGGGGGGAGTGGGGGGAGTGGGGGGAGGTGGGTGGCGGTGACGGTGTGGGGGTGGACGGGCAGGGCGTTGGACGCAGGGGAGGATGCAGCGCAGTGGTTCTCCTCGGTCATGGGGAGACCTGTGCGCCTCGTTCGCTTCGACACTGGTGCGTGGGTGGGAGGGTGGGTGGGTGGCGGGGTGGGGTGCTGTTTCTGAGTCACCTAAAAAACAGGATGCAGCGCACTGGTGGGTGGGTGCGTGGGTGGGTGGGGAGGGTAGTGGCTGGGTGGGAGGGTGGAGGGTGGGTGGAGGGTGGGTGGGTGGACCATGCACACGTGCTTTTGCACCGGGGGGATGGGGCTTCAGCGCTGGTGTGGGATCGGTACTGGCAGGTCTCGCATAGTTAGGTTTGATGTAGTTCAGTTGGGAGACAACCTGGGAGAGAAGGGAAAATGGAAACAGCTGTCTTTTGTGTGAGCCATTGCTTGTCACTGGATCTCTGGTGGCAACACTCAACTTCTCTCCCAACTCTCTTGTGCGGTTTTGGGTTTCAAACCTCTGCGCTTTTCCCCTCCTCTGCCGTCCTTCCATTTCTCTACTGCTATTCATTCCATGCCCCCATCTTTCTTCCCGTCGCCCCCACACAGCACATCAGCACACGTGGTGCGGCCTACCAGCTCTTCCTTTGCACGAGCATGAGGTCCCAAGTATCCGCACTAAACTATCTCCCCACCTCTCCCCACCTCTCCCCACCTCTCCCCACCTCTCCCCACCTCTCCCCACCTCTCCCCACCTCTCCCCACCTCTCCCCACCTCTCCCCGCCCCTCCCCTCTCCTCGCCCCCACGCAACACGCCAGCGCATGTGGTGCGGCCTACCAGCGCTGACTTTGCAGACGGCTTCCAGACGTCCTTTGCTGATGGCTACCCCATGCTGCTCATCTCCCAGGTGCTCTCACACCTCACCTCACCTCACCCCACCGCACCTCACCTCGCCTCAACCTCACCTTACCGCACCTCACCTCACCTCACCTCACCTCACCTCACCTCACCTCACCTCACCTCACCTCACCTTATCATTCCTGTGCTGCTGGCTACCACAACAAGCCTATTCTGAACGAATTTTCTGTCAACCTAGCATGTGTTGAGTCGGCTCAACGTGAATAGGTGTAGACCCCATTCTTCTGTCCGGCATCCAGACACGACCTGGTTGCAGGAGGGGAGAAGTGGGTGCTCCCTCCTCGGACTCTCTCCCATCACGCTCTCCCCTTGCCCTCCCCTGCCTCCCATATCCCTTCCCACATTCTCCTTGTCCTTGCCCTTATCGAATTCCTGTTACCAACCCCTGCACCCTGCCAAACCCCTTTCCAAACCCCAACCCCCCTTCGGTTCCCCCCTTCCGATCCCCCCTTCCGATCCCCCCTTCCGATCCCCCCTTCCAAACCTCCCTTCATGTGTACCTCAGCCGTCGCTCTCATCGCTCAACGCCCGCCTCCCCAACCCGATTCCCATGAACCGATTCCGACCCAAGTACGGCTGTCCCGCCTTGCCGCGTTCTCATTCCTGTTGAGGCACCTCACTCTATAGACTCCTCACCTCACATGCGGAATGGAACAACATAGCATGGAAGCAATCCTTCCTTGGTATTGTTCTTGTTTCAGTGGATTGATTTCGACCCAAGCACGACATGACATGCCTGCCTTGCCTCTTGTCTGCCATGTGCTGCTAATCTCTGCCAGTTTGTTTGCGATTCCACTCGATTCTCTCTCTTCCTGTGCTCTGTGTCATCTCACCACCATCATGCCCCCATCCCACCTCATCCTGCCCCCATCCCACCTCATCCTGCCCCCATCCCACCTCATCCTGCCCCCATCCCACCTCATCCTGCCCCCATCCCACCTCATCCTGCCCCCATCCCACCTCATCCTGCCCCCATCCCACCTCATCCTGCCCCCATCCCACCATGATGGCATGGCAGCATAGTGGTGGAGGGGTGTGAGCCCTTTGACGAGGACACATGGCGCAGCTTCTCCCTGGCACGCAGCAGCAACACAGCAGCAGGGGAGGCAGCGGAGGAGGAGGGGGGGGAGGGGCGTGGGTGTAGGTCTGGTTCTAGGTGTGAAATCTCTGGTGCTGCCTCAGCTGGTGTGTTTCGTGGAGTGAAGCCCTGCTCAAGGTGCAAGGTGGGTACATACTTGCAATGTTCGTGGGGAGTGGTGGAGTGTGGTGGGGATTGGTGCAATGTTTGTGGGGAGTGGAGTGTTTGTGAAGAGTGGGTGAGTGAGTGGGCAACGTCAGGTGTCAGGTGTGATTCTAATCTTCTGAGTTACATGAAAAGGCATTCTCCATTCTGAGTCAACTTGGGATGCCTCTTCAGTTAACCTTTCTGTCCACGCACATCTCATGCAAATGCCTCCAACCGTTGCCTTTATTCCCGTCTCGTTCCCCTTCCCGTCTCTCTCTCCCCTACCTTCCTTCCCCCATTCTTTATGCTACTCCTCTCACACATTGCACCACCGCTCTTTCACCTTTCCGCATTGCCACATCCCATCTCTTTCCCATCTCTCCCCTCAAGAAAAGCCCCCTCCATTTTGCAACTCGTTCTGATTGACTTCCTCCTTGCACGCTCGCTCTCACTGCACTGCCACTGTGCTTTTGAGTCGACTCAAAAGCTGAATGCATCCCTCCTTGCACGCTCTCACCTCACTGCCACTGTGTCAGATCACCACAATCGACCAGCTCACAGCTGAATCCAGCAAGGAGCCCCTTCAGGTACCATTTTGTATCGCATTTCGTCCGTCTCGTTCCGCTGCTTTGGTATTTGATGCTTGCTAATATTGCAGCAGTGGAGTTGTAGTGAGTGAGGGTGCCATAGGGCTCCAGTTAATACTTGGCATGTCTTTCTGGATTGCTTTGCTTCAGTAGGAGGGCATCGTTGCCCTTGCAAGCCACCTCTTCTTTTCTTGGCAGAATTCTCTCTCGGCTCAGCACCCTCTTGTGTGATTCTTTTCTTGAACATCCCCTCTTGTGCTTTGCGCTCTTTTAATCTCCCTTGTCCCTCCCTTCCCCTGTCAGACACTCCTCAAGTTTCGACGAGGAAAAGACCTGGGCCTTCCAACAAGCTTGCAAGACGTTTTTTTCGGCATGAATGTTGTGTTCCAGCCTTCATACACCACACACCCTGTTCCGGAGCAACTCTCCCTCACGGAGCTATCAATTGGTGTTGAAATTGATGTACTGTCTAAGGACCCTCAGCTTGCAACATTGTATAGCGCCTGAGGCTCTGTGCAAGTGATTTCTTGTGAATGTGGGTCTGGTCTGGTCAGCATGACAGGTGGGGAGGTTGTATGTGTGTAAATAGGATATAGGTATTAATAAGTACGATCACACCACTGATCAAAGGCCTCAAATGATGCTCAGCCCAGTGCATTATAAAGAGAAGTGACTGTTCACAATGGTCTACGACATCTCGTGCATCAGCTGCGACTGTCGCCATTCTCCAATGACTACTTCTCGCTGATGGTATGGTTCGTTCGCTGCGCGTCACACCAGCTGTCAAAGTTACCACCTCGAGATCGTTGTCCTCGATATAATAATCTCTGCGCTTTGATCTGGATGGACTCGTAACTTCGCGAGACCAATACTATCGGAGCTTGATCCAGCACCATCCAGGACCCAGTACAGTACTGCACTGTAGTCGCAGGACCCTCCCCCGCCCAACCTAGAAAGTTTCCTTCTGATGATGATTTGACGCCTTGGGCATGGCCTTTCTGTTTCTCGGGAATGCCATTTTATTCCCTCGCTTTTGGAGGCCATCGAATCATGTGTTGCCTCGCCACCACATCAGCCAGGTCGCGTAGATTAGAAAGTTTCTGAGTTCACCATTGGCATCTGCGCGCGGTAGTCTTTCTGATCGTGCCATCTCGGGGATGGGAATTGTCTTCCTAGCTCTCCACGACGGATGTGCTCCGCGCTGTCTCTCTGCCACGTGGACTCCCACATCCCAAAAGCGAAAATCCTAGGTCCTGCAATGTCTCAGCTCTTACTCCTCCATCGTCTTGATTCTCCTCTGGTTCCGACTTGCGATCCGCTTGCGGCTCACATCAACGTCTCCATGACCCGATTGCTCCAGTTGTAAAAGACCGTCTCGGAACAATAACGCTACCATTTCAAACAGATTATCTGTCCGCTCTCTCGTCGCGAACCGCGTCTCCTAAGGCTCCTTCAGAAGTTAGCGAAACGGCCATGGCGTCGAAAGCGGTGGCTTCAACGCTGTCGCGCGAGTCAGCAGGTGCGTAGTGCGACGCCGTCGTTCGACTGTCGCTCAAGGATCGCTCAACGGTCGCTTGACAATTGCTCAAATCACCCCGTCTTCTTTCCACGCCTGGGAGAACACGCGTGCAGCACCCAAAAAGCAAGCTTCCAGTTGGTCCCTCGTAACTCTTTTTAGCCTTCTGAGAGTCTTTGCCTGCTAATTTCCGTACGTTTCCTTCGACCATTTTTCCCTTCTACCATTCTACCCCTTGGTCCCTGTCAACCCTCCCGCCGTTCTCCGCTATCTCATTTTATTCTTCTTCCTCTCTCCCGCGCTACTGCTGCTGCCTTCCTTCCGCCGCTCTTCCCCCCGCTCAGACTCTTTCTGGGACGACGATGACGACGTGCCAACACATCGCACGGGCTCCTACGACGTCGAATCCGCGCATCTCGCGAGATCCGCCGGACCAGACGGACGGTCAGGATTAGCCGACAGCCGCGATGGCGAGCTCGACTCCCTCATGCCGACAGCGGGCTCCCGCTCCGCGCACCTCAGCGCAGCACGCGCGGAAAACGGCCTGCGCACGGACGACTACCTGCACGGCGCGGGCGCGCGCTTGGGGCGCGGCGGAAGAGAAGCGGACAAGCGGCTGCACGAGCGCGAAATGGAGCGCGCGTACCGCGGATGGCCGTCGTGCTGGCAGATCTGGGGGGAGATCCTCGACCAGATGGAGCTCGGCGCGCCTCTCTCCGCCGCGAATCTTCTCAGCTTCGCGCGGTTCCTCTTCTCCCTCGCGTTCCTAGGCCGCCGCAGCACTCTTCAGCTCGCAGCCGCCGCCGTTGCAATCACCTTCACTAACGTCACAGGCTTCTCGCTGCTCATCGGCCTGGCTTCCGGAATCGAGCCTCTGTGCGCGCAGGCGCACGGCGCGCAGCAGCCGAGAGCCATGGGGCTGCTGCTGCGCCGCTCGTCGCTGCTCCTTACGCTCGCGTCCATCCCCATCGCGATCATATGGTCGAATTCCCAACGGCTGCTCCTCGCAGCGGGACAAGACGCGCCGTTAGTTTCAGAAGCCACGACCTTTATTCTCTGGCTCCTCCCCGACCTGTTCCTGTCCGCGCTAGTGAATCCCCTGCGGATCTTCCTTCGCGCGCAGGGTATAGTTCGCCCTGTGCTGGTCGGAGCCGCGCTGTCGCTCGCAGTGCACGTGCTGGCGACGGCGCTGCTGGTCGCAGGGCCTGTGAGGCTTGGCTGTGCTGGCGCCGCTGCTGCCGCGTCGATCTCTGATCTGTTCCTCTGGCTGCTGATGCTGTTCTATCTGCATTGCTTCACTGATGTACCCCGGAGGTGCGGCCTCCTCGTCCCCCTCTCCTTCTCCGCTTCGCCTCTCACCCCAGCAGCAGCCGCAGCAGCAGAATCAGGGGTCGGTTCCCCTCGGTCCCCCCATTCCCCCCGTCCCCCTCCCTCCCCCACCTCCCCCGCCTCTCCTCTCTCCCCCACGCGCCATCTCTCCGCGCGCCCCTCCTCCCTGGCGCAATGGGGCCCGCTTATCCGCATGTCCCTCCCCGCCTGCGCCACCATCTGCCTCGAGTGGTGGTGCTACGAGCTCTGCATGCTCCTCTCAGGACTCCTCCCAGACGCCACGACATCTGTTGCAGCCCTTGCCATCCTCTTCAACCTAGATTCGATTCTCTACTCTCTCACTGCCGGCCTGGCTGCCGCAGCAGGTACCAGAGCAGGGAACCTCCTAGGCTCGGCATTCCCGATCCTGGCGCGGAACGCGGCACTAGTTGCCCTGGGCTGTTCTTTAATGCTGGGTATCACACAGCTAGCTGTGCTCTGGGCGGCTAGAGAAGCCTTAGGCCACGTGTTCACCTCTGATGCGGCTGTGCTTGAAGCTGTCACTGCGCTGCTGCCGATTCTAGGGCTTCTTGAGGTTTTCAATTCGGTGCAGACGGTCATGACAGGGTTGCTAAGGGGTTGCGGGCGGCCGGACGTGGGGATGTATGTCAACCTGGGAGCGTTTTACGTGCTTGGTTTGCCGCTGGGTCTTGGGCTGTGCTTTCTCGCGGATCTAGGGTTGCTGGGGCTGGTTTTGGGGCTGCTTGGAGCGGTTGTTACTTGTAGCTTCTTCACCGTTTCTGCTGTACTATCTACGGATTGGGGTGCTGAGGCTTCAAAAGCGACGGCCAGGATTGTCCCCCTGCCTGCTGCTGCTATTGCTGCTGTGTTGTCACCACGAGGAAGGGGGTTGGGGAAGGTGGAGGACGGGAGGGGACGGCATTGGCGAGGGAAGGTGGAGGGGAGGTATGGGGTGGGCGAGGAGGAAGAGGAGGAGAGGCACGGGGTTGATGAGAGGGAACAGGAAATGGCAGCACTCACAGGCTTGCGTACAAAATCTGATGACCAAGGGCTCTGAGAGGCATCGAGATGCAAGCCATGCATCGTATCTTCCCTTGCTGTGAGTGGTACACTTTATGTCCAGGGGCCCAGGTGTGTGAGGTGTGTAGAATGGTTATGAGGGGTGTATTGTGATGGTGGTGGAAGCATGGTTGGTCAGCTTGGGTTGCCGTGCTTGTTTGTTTAGGTCCCTTTTGTTTTCTTTAGGTGACTGCAGTATGAGTTCTCTTCTCTGCCACTTCCTTCTCCTTGTCGGATGTATTCCCTCGGTCATATCCATTTCTAGCTTATTGTGTTCCCTCCCTTATCTTGCATCCCCTCCCTCCTCCCTCTTGCAATCATTCTTACCACATTTATCCTCCACACACGCATACACACACACACACCTTCCCCTCCCTCCCCGCGCCCCCCCTCCCCTCCCTCCCCCCCCCTCCTCCCCTCCAGCGCTCACATTACACTCAGTCATCTACTTAGCCATGACACCTTCCAGCCCTTTCTCTCATTCCCCAGTTTGATCCCCATCCTGCCTCCTTCCCATTACAGGATATAAACCAGCCAGTTCATTGCAAATCGTATTGTGTGTGCTATGCCAGGGAACGTGGTGTAGCTTGCAGTTTTGGAGCTGGATGGAAACCACCTGGTTCATGCTCTCAAATAAAACTCGATATTGGCTTCTCCGCTCCACTGACCAGACCAACCAATTCTGTTTGGTTAAGTGGTGGTGATGTTTGTCTGCACTATTCGTGATGCTACACTTGTACTGTCTTATATTCAATAATATTCTAATGGCCTCAATATTGAGTATGAATGACCATGTCACATCTGATCTATCAAACCCTAAGTTGCACTCACATAATAACCTGTCTTTCTGACATAATGAAAACCCCCCTTAACACGTAGGTATTGTTTCAAGCCGGTTGTTTTCAGGTGCGGCTGGTGCAATCAATTCCAATTATCACACTGCGGCAGTGCCCTAAGGGCGTGTCCAGCTCGTACGTTTTCGGTTCATATACAGTTCATCTACCGTGGTGCAAAACAATATCAGAAGGTGCAAAGCGATTTTGGATTTTCACCGTTGTTCACCGTGACGCAAAGCGGTCAACCGTACAAATTGAACTGAAAACGTACGAGCTGGACACGCCCTAAAACACAGCCACCCGATTGTATCCATGCCTAAGTGCGCCTCTAATATCCTTGCATCAAGCTACAGTTGGTGTACCGGCTGATCTATCAAAGACAAACTGTGTTACACACACACCTCGCCATTTGCCATCACACATGGCTTTCACCGCACCTACTCCTGCCTCTGCCAACTACTAAATTCCTTACCCTTGTTGGGAGGAGGGAGGACGAATAGACGCAAAGAAGAGGGATGGAGGAGGGAGGGAGATGAGGAGCAAGAGTGGGAGGGGCGGAGGGACGAGGGCAAGAGAGACAATAGGGGGAGAAAGAGGGGGAGAGTGAGAAGAGGGGTGGCAGAAGGGAAGCAGACGAGGGCCATCTTCCTTTTGAGTCGACTCGAAAGCCATATTCCTTAGTCACCCCTCCCCTCCCCGCCATCCACACTCACTCCCTATCGCTACCATACCTATCCCTCTCCTCATATCTCCCTCTCCCACCCCCCTCTCTTCGCCCAACCGGACTCAAAGAAGCTCTCCTCCCCCCCACGCCCCTCCGCACATACCCCCCATCCTCCTCCCCTCCTCCTCCTCTGCCCTGTCTTTGCCCATCTGTCCCATACGTCCTATCCGCCCCCCCATCTACCCCATCTATCCTGTCTCCATATGCCATGGGCCTGCGGGTCCCCACAGGAGACACGCTCCCTCTCCTCCTCGCTCCCCCTCCTCCCCTGTACCGATCCTCCTCGTCGTCGTCCCATCTGCCCCTCTCTCCCCCTCTTCCTGCTCTCTCTCGCTCGCCTTCCCTTCCTCTGTACCCTCCTCCCCGTGAGTAATCATCCCCATAGTTATCGTAACGATCAGTGTTACCACCGTAACCACCACCACCAGAACCAGAACCAGCTGATTCTATTGACCCTCCTGTGTAAGAGCGGTTATAGCCCCCTTCCCCAGTATCCCTTTCCCCATACTCCCCTCCTCCCCCCGCCCTCTGCCCCCTCTCTATCTGCTCCCCTGTAAAACTCCTCAACAGGTACGAATCCGCCCCGCCCCGCCGCTCCCTCTCACCGCATCCCACTCCTCCGTAACCCCCCCTCACCCCTCCATACCCACAATACCCGCCCCCCCCGCCGATCGCAGCCTCTGCCTCTTCCCTCAACTGTCTCCTCCTCTCACTCCGTTCAATAGACTCCATGCTCGCCCGTCGCACCAAGGGAGGCACAGGCATTGCACCGCCACCACCGCTACGGTACCCCGATAGGGACTGCTGCAAAAGCTCTGCTCGCATTTGCTCTCGCTGCAACAGGTACGAGCTACCAGCAGTGCCGCCTCCTGCTCCCACTCCCCCTCCTCCTCCCCCTCCCATGCCGCCGTATTCCCCACGAGTGTTGCTGCTGCGACCACCACCAGCACCAGCACCAGCACCAGCAGCAGAGCCTTCATTGGCCCATTTGGGTCTTGCCCATGCGCCTCCCCGTGCCTGCTGCTTCGATGCCTCCTGTGGGAATGAATGTGTGGGGGAAAGGGAGAGAGGATACGGGAACAAGAGGAAGCAAGGAGGAAAGGTTGAGCACAGGACGGGAAGGGGGAGAGAGTGAGGGAAAAGGATGTCTGGGGATGCAAGAGGGGCCACGCATTTTCAGAATTCTCAAACATCTCTGAGTACAGAAACGGCTCGCAGGAGGGATTGGAGCAGAGACGGTTTGAAGCAGTGTGGGTTTGAGGCAGCAAGACAGGAACCGTAAGAGGAAGATGAAGTGACACAGGTTAGCGCATGCTGTGCTGTGCTTGAACCTCACAACGCGCATACTGTGCTTGCGACATACAATAAATGTTTTTTTTCTGATTCAACAACTAAAAATAAAAATTTAAAACACAAAAAAAAAGTAACAAGAACTTATAAATAGAATATTTCAAAAGGAGTAAAAAGTCCTGATATTCATGCTGTGCTTGCCTGATATTGGGTTGGCCTATCTGATCGCCTTTGCTGCTGCACTATCATCACGTCAGTGCTTCTTTGCATTCTCTCGTGCTCCAAACAGTGTTCACAAAACATGCTCGAGGTTACATAATCGCCTTATTGTGTGGAGCTTGTGTGCTTGTATACACGTGCACGTGTATGTGTGAGGTGTACAATTACTGTGTTGTGCGAGAAAGCGTGGGTTGCGAGTTTGTGAGCACGCGCGTGCGCGTGTATATGTGCGTCCATGCGTGCATGCGTGTGCGCGTGCGTGTGTGTGCACGTGCATCTGTACATGCGTTCACATGTGTCTGAGAGCACATGACAACTTAAAGCCCATTGCTTTGCACTGACAGGAACTCATCATGCACTGCCTCTCTGTCTGCCCTGTCAGCGCCAGTTGCAGCTCAATCTCCCTCGCCTCAAACACTCAACCAACAACTCACAGTTCCATTCCATGCATCGCAGCACACACAGCACCAACTCACCATGCGCTGCCTCTCCGTCTGCCCCGTCAGCGCCCGTTGCCACTCCACATCTCCTCTGCCTCAAATGCTCTAACAACCAACTACTCCCATTGCATGCGTCACAGATCACACAGCACCAACTCACCATGCTGACTCTTGAGTCGACTCGAAAGTCTCAAACGCTCTAACAACCAACAACTCACAGTCCCATTCCATGCATCACAGATCACACAGCACCAACTCACCATGCGCTGCCTCTCCGTCTGCCCTGTCAGCGCCCGTTGCAGCTCCATCTCCTCCGCCTCAGATGCTCTAACAGCCAACTAGTCCCATTCCATGCATCACAGGTCACACAGCACACAACGAACTCACCATGCGTTGCCTCTCTGTCTGCCCCGTCAGCGCCCGTTGCAGCTCCATCTCCTCCGTCTCAAACGCCTCCGCTCTCCTCCTCTCCCTCCCCCCTCCGCCTCCGCCCACAACTCCCCCCCCCACTCCGCCCGCCCCTCCCCCCATCTCATCCAGGTCTTTCATATCAAACCGCCTCCTATAGTCAACCTCAGTGTTGGACCGATGGTAATCCATTTCCTCCTCTCTTCCCCCTCCTCCCCCTCTATACGGCGACCTGTCCCCTCTATAAGGCGACCTGTCCCCTCTATAAGGTGACCCGCCCCCTCTATACGGCGACTCCCCTCCCCTTCGCGGGGACCTCCCTCCCCCACGCGGTGACGTCACTCCCCCGTCCCTTCCCCCTCCCCCTCCCCCGCCCCCTCCCCCTCGGTATGGGGACCCTCCCCCTCTGTAAGGTGATCCCCCCCTTGCTTCCCCTCGTGCTCGCGGTGACCTCATCTCATCCTCCCCTTTCCCCCCTCCCCCCCACCCCGCGGACTCATCCCCCCCTCTTCCCCGCGGGGAAACCGCCCACGTTCCTCCGCCCATTCCCCCCGCGCCTCCCCCGCGAAACCCCCCGCTGCTCCGCGGCCTGCCATCCCCCCCACTGACGGGGCGGCCGTGGGGGGACCTGGGGGGGAGAGTAGGCGCTCCCCCTCCTCCCCCCCCAGCCATTCCGCGCCCCTTCACAAGCTTTCCTCTCCCCCACTCCCCCTCCTCGCCCTCCGTTCCGCTCCCTTCATCACCCCTCTCCCGTCCGCCCTCATCCCCACTCTTCAACTCTACAAATTCGTCCTCGTGAAATTCCTCCTCCTCTCTTCGCCCCTCACTCTCCCACCTTCTATCACCACCAGCAGCACCAGCAGCAGCACCACCACCACCACCACCAGCACCGCCACCCTTTCTTGGGCTACCAGCACCAGCAGCACCGCCCCCGCCCTTCCTTGGGCTCCTAACTTCCTCCTTCCCCCTCTCCTGCTGCTCCTGCTCCCTCTCTGCGCTCCTCACTCCCGCCATAAACGCTTTCCTAAACCCCTTCTCGCCGTTGCTCCTCTCTCCGCCCACTCCTCCCCCTCCCGCCCCTTCCGCTCCTCCCTTCCCTCCCTCCCCTCTACCTCCCTCCACCGCCCCCTCTTGCCCTCCTCTGGCTCCCTCATCTGCCCCACTGGTGGGCCGGCTACGGGGGGACCGAATCTCCTCCTTCTCAACCCCTCTTTTACCACTCAAATCATCCGCATTACCAACCTCTTTCCCCTCCTTCCCCTCCCTCCCCTCTATCCCCTGCTTCCCGCTCTGAGACTGGTCCATCTTCTTTCCAAACCCGCCTTCGCCTGAAGCAGCAGCGGCCGCAGCAACAATGGCAGCAGCAGCAGCGCCAGCAGTGGCAGACCGAGGCACTGCGCTCCGCGCATTCACCCCAGGAGTTACTGCGCTCGTCCCACTCATTGACTTGCTAATAACACCAGACGCTTTCAGGCCGTGAGAAAAGCTGAAGCTGTTGCCAGTTTGGGTTTGAGAAATACTAGCGTTGTTAGCCTCTTCCTCTTGCTTTCCCCCCTGCCCTTCCCCCTGCCCTTCCCCCTGCCCTTCACTCTGCCCGCTTCCCTTAGCCTCCGCTGCGGATCCAGGCCCGTTTTCCCCTCTCGCAACTCCATTGTTCCCCCCCTCTGCCCCTCCCCCCACGCCCCCCGCTGCCCCCCCGCCTGCTGCGCCTCCTGCGGCTTTCCCCGCGCCGCGCCCCGCCGCCTTAGCCGCGGCGGCAGCAGCCGCGCGCCTGGCAGCCGCTGAGACCGGGGGGGCGGCGGGCGGGATTCCCGGCGCACCCGCCACTCCGTCTCCTGCACCGGCGGCGTCCGCCGCTCCTGCAGCAGCGGCGCCGGCAGCGCCGGCTCCGCCACTTGCGCCCGCCACTTGCTTCCCCGCCGGCTTTCCCCCCCGCCCGCCCGCAACCTTCCCCCCGGTTCCCCCGGTACCAGGGCGCAGCTTAGACGCTGCGCCTGCCGCCGGCGCGCCTGGCGCGCCCGCCACCCCCGCTGCTGGCCCCGCTGCTGCCCCCGCTGCGCCCGCCGCTCCTGCTGCGGGCGCGTTAGCTTGCGCCGACGGCGCAGTCGACGGGCGGCTGATCTCCATCGGCGGAGCGGCTTCCGTGCTCCTGGAGCGCGCAAGCAGAAACGGCGAGCGCGACCGCGCAGCCTCGTCCGCGCCCGCCTCCCCGTCGGCCATCCCGCTGCCCTTCCGCGTGAGCAGCCTGCCGCCTTTCTTCCCCGCCTTGCCCTTGCCGTCCTTTGCGGCGGAATCGTCCGTGACCACACGATCGACCATCGCGAAGAAAGCTGGACGGTTCAGATGCTTCCGCGACCTCAGCTTCTCCAGCATACCAACGGTCTCAACCGTTGACAACGTCTCCCATACCGAATCATTCACCTCCCCCCCTGCGCCTCCCCCTGCTGCTACGCCTCCCCCCGGCGCGCCCCTCCCCGCCGCTCCCCCTCTTCCCCTCCCCCTCCCTGCGCCTGCTCCCCCGGCTCCCCCTTCCCCGCGCGCCTTTTCCGCCTCCGCGACCTTTTCCTCCCAATCAGGGTCACTGACGAAAATACTCGCCACGCCGCCGCCATCGCTGACGTATTTCGCCGTGTAAGGCGCCCAGAACGCTTCTATGGTCTTCATCTTAGGCGGCCGCGAGCGCGGGAGCCACGGCTCGGGCTTCGGAAGCGCGTGAAACATGGCCTGCCATGCCACGTGGCACGTGCGAATGCACGCCTGCACCTGATCGCGCCCCTTCGCGCGCTCGTTGAACCCGAACGCCTTCCCCGCGTCGCCTTTCTCCGTGCAGTCGCACAGCCGCAGCCACTCCCTAATCTCCTCCAGCACGCCGGGTAACTTCCTGCTGACGTCAGCCACGTCGTTCAGCTCTTTCGCCAACGGGTCGTCCGTCGCGACTGCGACGATCTTCCACGCGATATTCGCTCCCTGGCTGATCGCCGCGAACGCCGCTAGCGGCTTCACCGAATACACCTCCCCCGTCCGCGCCGTGCGCGACCCGAGCTCGATCACCTGCAGCGGCCGCCCGTCGAAGCGCATCCCG